>JAHREE010000319.1:42362-115593 GCA_033628505.1 Tringa tobata | reverse complement strand
AACCCAACAAACCCACCCAAAACCCCAAGTAACAGGTTAGATGCCAAAACTTTGGGGCAAACAGGTGCCAAGTTGAGGCTCCGCAGAGCCAGGGTGGGCACAGCCAGGCAGGGTGGGCACTGCAGGGAGGGGGTTGGTAGGTGGGTTTGGGGTGGGCAGCAGGGTGGCCCCCGTCCCCCCCTTTCCATCCCCCCCATTTCCCGATACCCCTTGCGGATGCTGCTGTCACGGCAACGGAGCAGAGTGCGGGCTGCCTCCCGTTGCCATGGCACCCGGGCTGCTGCCAGCTGTGCTGTGAGGACCCCCCCCTCCACCTCCAGCATCCCCAGCAAGGGGCTGGGATGGGACCCCCAAACCCGCTCCAGGGGGTGTGTGGGTGGAGGTTACCCCTAATCCCTATATACAAGGCTATAGCTGAAGTGCAGCCCCCCCCAGCCCATGGGGCACGGATCCCCGTGCCCACGGTGGCCACCCCCTCCCCGCAGGTACGCGGGGTCCCTGGCCGAGGTGGTGGATGTGGCCGGGCTGCTGGGCAGCCGCTCGCTGCGGGAGCTGGAGGAAGCCCTCTTCTGCCGGACCAAGAGCCGCCCCACCAGCTGGGAGGCCTACTGGGAACGCAACGAGCCCCTGCGGGACGCCGACGAGGTGGCCGTGCCCGTGCTGTGCCTCTGCGGCGCCGACGACCCCGTCCGAGGACCCCCGTCCCGCAGCCTGCCCCTGGAGCTCTTCCGCAGCAGCCCCTACTTCTTCCTGCTCCTGACCCCCCGGGGGGGACACTGCGGCTTCCCCCGGCGGGGACCGGGGCGCTGCTGGGCCCAGGAGGCCGTGCTGGAGTACTTCAGGGCCATGGTCGAGTTCCTGCGGGCTGAGGAGGGGAAGAAGGGGCTTCCACGGCCCCGCAGGTGGGGGGGTCCCATGGTCGAGCCCCCCATCTTCACCTGGCAGAGGTCCTACACCCGGTAGCCCCCGGGGCAGGGTCCCGTGTGCCGGCGGGGGCTCAGAAAGGCAGGCAGACACTCCGTGTACTAAAATTACTTTATTACAGTTGATTTTTTTTTTTTTTTTAACATTTCCTTTGCTATGATACAAAGGATACTTACAAACAAAATATTACATATGACCTTATTTTTCTTCTCTTCTCTTATTTTCTGACAACTTGGTAACAGCTTTAAATGCACAATCTATACAATTAATACAGGTTATATATGAGCTATAATGTATGTTGAACCAGAAGAATACCAGAATACTGACAATATACTGTACATTAAGCCTTACCAGTTAGTGCTCGTGGCATTTTCTACAAGAAGGAAAACGCACACCTGTAGATTCACTCATACCAGCTGGTGCTACCAGACACGGAAGCAGGAAGGAGTTTAATTCCCCTAGTTAAATCCTTCGTGGCCCATCACCGTGGTGCTGGGCCTGGAAACCTCAGACCAGTGTTCATAGTAAAACAGCAGATATGTGTGTGGTTTGTTTTTGTTTGTTTGTTTTTTTGTTTTTTCTAACTAACGCTCCGTGGCACAAAACCCCCCCGTGCGGGCACCTTCCCCCGGCGCCGCGGTGGCTTTGCTATACCTGGATGATGCCCCCGGAGCAGACGGGCCACGGCGCTGGGGCCGGGCGCTGGGCGAGCTCTTGGTGGTGAGCTGGACCTCCTTGGGGAGGGGGAGAGGAGGAAGAGGAGGAGGAGGAGGAGGAGGAGGAGAGGAAAAGCAGCAACAGCTTTGCTGTCATCAAATAGGCAGCTCTTGGGGTGTGTGCACGTGAAAAGCGAGCCCAAGGCACGTGGCTCCCCGGCACGGCTCGGCCGAGCCACGGGGCTCGTGCCCGGCAAAATCCCGGCAGGATCCGGCAGCCAGCGGGGCTGGAGCGGCCTCGCCGTTACCTGCTGGCCAGGAAAGGTTGGCTTCTGTTTCACAGCCAAAGCTAGAGTTGTGCAGCTACAGGTGTGCACTTCCCCTCCTCCCGCCATGGTCTACGTCGGACTGATAAGGTTACTTTTTTGTTTTGTTTTATTTCATTATTATTTTGTTTTTTTTTTTTTTTAAAAGCAACCAGCAAGTGAAGCGTTTTTAGTTGACTGGCAGAAAGACCTGGCATTTGCACAGAAGCTGCAAATGGAAAATAGCCATCCCCTCCTCCCACCCGCTGCATCCCAGCCCAGAAAATCCCAAACTGTTGGTGGAAGAAAGGAAAAGAAAACAAAAAAAAAAAACAAACACAAAAGAGAGGTGGTGGAGAGGAAGGGGAAAGGGGAACAGGTTGGAAAATACCAGGTTTGAGTTAACATTTCCTTGACTTCACACAATGCTTGTGCAAAAAAGAAACAAAACACCCCCCCCAAACAAACGAAAACCAAACCCAGAAACATGCTGGAAATAATGAAAACAAATGGAAAGTAATATATAAAATTAAAAATATAAATAGGATGTCTGGCTGACTGGTAGAAGAATAGGTCATTTAGGTTACAAAAAGGAATATACATTCAAGAGGCTCTGAACCCAGTGGGGTAACTGATGTTAAACTTGTGTTAATAGTTAGGCTAGAATTCTCAAGTTTGTCTTTAAAATCTTCACAATACAAGCAAGCTATTTTTAAAAAATATACACTATACACACCTCACACAGCTTCTCCTATCCGTATTACACACGTTACGCTACCCTCCCATCCACTAAACCAGGGGGGGTCCCACGGCTAAGGTACGCGGGGTGGGCACGCAGGGTGTCCCCCCCCCTCTCCTCCTTCCCGACCCGCTGGCCCCCAGGTGTCAGTGGGGCAGCCGTGGCTGCAGAGCCCCAGGCAGGTCGCTCGGCCCTCCAACGTCTCACCACGAACCTCCTCAAGCATTTACAAGTCACCAAAGGGCTGTAGCCTTTTATGTTATACACACTTCACTTTGTTAACGTTAATTATTTACATCAGGGCTGCCCCCCCACCCCCCTCATCTTTTAGCTGTTTCTAGGCAGGTAAAAAAAAACAATGTTCCTGTTCCAAGCAAGCAGGGGGAAGAGCTGCAGGGGGGTCAGGAGGGAAGAAAAGCTGAAGAAAGGAAGGGGGTGGTTTGCTTGCCAGAAGCCAAACCCGTACGCGCGTGAACATCTCTCCTTCTCTGCCGCCACCCGAATCCTTACAAGCTCCCGTCCTCTACGACCTCCAGGACAAACCAGACCTGGAAATCACAGCCTCACCGGCGCTCAAAGTCCTCTATCACCGCCGCCAGGGATGCTCAGCAAAGCCATCCTCCACTCGCAGACTCGCCTCTGCCACCAGACAAGGAGCGCGGGTCCTGACCTCCTTCCCAGGACGCCTGGGGGGAGCCCACCCCTCACTCGGCAGTGGGTCTTAACGGCACAAGCCACAGCCGGGGCAGGGACACCCGGCCACACGACAAGGACAGCGTCACACCCACGAACTCACCCTTCGCGGCTGCGGTGGGGCTCTGCCGGAGCCCTGGCAAAGCAGCAGCGACGTACTTCAGCTCGTTAACAACCCTGCGCTGATTTCTAAACTCTGCTGAGCTCAGAGTTGCCATAGAAATGCGTGATCCTGGCACTAAAAGCAGGCAACGATCTTAAATGAGTGTCTCCTTTTTTTTTTTTTTTTCTCCTTTTTTCCTTTTTTTTTTTTCTTTTTTTTTTTTTCCTCCAGTAGGTTTAGATGATCTCGGGGTTTAAGACAAAAGCAGTCAGAAGAGGGGGGGGAAACAAATCATTTCTAGAGAGGTTGAGAAATACAGTAATAAGCCGGTATTAAAACTGCAGCAAAGAACCCGAACTCTGTCCCCGTCGAGTCCAGCTCCAGAGAAAAGCTGGAAGCCACCGCCTCCGTCCCTGGCGCTGCCCGCGGTACGGCACACGGCGCCCAAGGGAAGGAGGTTACCCACAGCCAACACGGAAAACCCGGCCGGAGGCTGGAAGCCAAAAGCCCCGGGCGAGTGGCCACTGGCCTCCAACATCCCCCCCCCCCTCCCCAGCCCTCCTGCGCCTCCCCAGCCCGCGATAATTAAGCACAAATTCCTTACAGCATCACTTCCACAAGTCTCGGGGATTAGGTGCATGCTGAACTACGACTGGCAATTACAGTAGCTTTTTGCTAGCTGGCACATACTGTATCTATAAATTTTAGTACAAAAACTTAAAAAATACAGAAACTAGGTCAATTTGTTAACTACATATTTACAGATAATTACAATGCTTTTCACTCACAATAATTAAACTAATTGTCAGTGAAAATTCAAACTGTGCATGTTCTGAGGTACCCGTACTCAGGGGTGGGGAGCGGGGCAGGGGACCGGAGGAGCGAGGTGTGTGTAAGTAGGGGGGTAAGGAAGATCCCCCCCTGGGTTTGTTCACATCCGTGGGGGCAACGCTCGCCCCTCCTGGTTCCTGGACTCAGTGTGTGCACTCAGAGAAAGCGAGGAGAGAGGGAAACCGATGTTGGGGTTGATTTTTATATTTTTTTTTTCCCTAGGACATGGCTTGAGGATGTTCTGAGGACACCGGACGGGTGCAAAGTCAACGGTCAGGGACCAAACTGCCTTCCTGCCCCCCCTTTCTCCCCCCAGAGGAGCCTTCAGGTGAAGTGCAAGTATCGAGACCCACAGCTCAGTGGTTAAGGTGCTTGTTTGCCGGCAAATCCGATTTACTAAGTCCCTTTCTAGCTGACAAAGGTCTTTCCCTCCCCAGCCAGGCCCGGGCCGAGGGGCAGGGCAGGGATGAGCAGGGAGCGTCACGGCCCCAGCTGGTTGAACCTCATTGTGCAACAGGAACCAGGGTTATGTCCTGCCCCCGTTCCCTGGTGGGGTGATGTTTACTATGACCACCAGATCTATCGGCTTTGTTATTTTGTGGCTGTAAACAGCTACCCACAACCCTCCCAAGCGCCTCACACGTATTTCTCAACAGACTCCGGCTCAATCGACTCGTAAAAGTGCAAACTGAAACAAACACAGCAGAGGGACACCGACCAGTGTCCCCATCTGAGCTTCCACCACTCCTCCATCCTTGGCACGAGGCTCCGGGCTCGCTGCCGGCCAACAAAGTCCCATAGGCGGGAGCACAGGCTAAAGACAACACTACTCGTTGTGAAAGGCTAAGGATGTCCCAACCGAAACCAAACCTCACCTAACAAGCTCGCAAGGAGACCTTCCAAAAAGGACAGGGGGGAAAACTGCCTCCAAATTCTCTGGTAGCACAAAGAAGAGAGCTCCTATTTGGCGTGCTGCTGAGCTGGCTGGGCTTCCCCGGCGGGGTAAATGTCGCAGCTGGATGAACCGTCGTGACTTGACACACACGAGAACCGTTTATCCCCCAAACTGCTAGATGTCTCCCTAAGATGGGGTCTGTAGAGGACAAAGGAGAAGGTTAGAAGGGTCTTCACAGCTTGAGGAGCTCGTGGTGTCCAGCATGGCACTCACCCCTCGGCTATGAGAAAGACCAGGGCAACTAGAAATGCAGAGCAAGTCCCCAGGAGAAGAACAAGGCTGTCCTCTGCTTACTGGACTCGAGTAACAACACAACACACGCCTAAGCGGAACAAAGAACGGCCCAAAACTGTCTTTGTGTGTGTATTTATGTACGTATGAGCTGTACACACACACATACACACACACTATCTCTTAAATCTTCCAATTTATCTCCTCTTTTGATCCTCCACAAGACCTGCTCTAGTTAGTAGACGCACACAAAGGCAGACAGGGTTCCGAGTTAGCGGCGGCTGGAACTCAGGAATGCCCAAAGTTAGCCGGTGCCGGTGCAGCGTGCCAAGACCGTGCCGGGCTCCCGATCTTTGGTGGCAAGACGCAGCTGGGGACTCTGAGCTCAGCCCGCTGAGCCCTTCACCGGCCCACTCACCGCCTCCCCCGGCACATCACACATCGCCTCAACCCCTATCCTAGCCCTAAACCATCTTCTCCGCTGTCTTCTGACTTTCTGGTACCCTCTGGGAGCTCTCTCTTTTTTACAGCACACCCGTAGCAGCTTATCCTACCCCTCCTGTGCCCCAGAAAAAGAAAGCTACAATTAGCAGGGCAGTGTTTAAGCGAGGGCTGTCGCCTGCCCTCGGGCGTACGTGCCCTCGCCCCGCAGAGCCCCGCCGCAGGGGTTGCTTTTGCTCACAAACAGGAGTTTTAAAGAACAGCAGAACTGAAGTGCCCTGACAGAAATGCACAGCATGAGGGGGTGTGTGTGCACCTATACCCACACACACCTACATACAGAGTATATATAAATATATACAAATGAGATACCATATATATATCCAGAGAGATGTGCGTATCCAACGGAGTAATGGTAGACAGTGGTACAATACGATTTATTGCCTCTCAAGAAATGGCACATAAAGCAGGGTCGAGGGGGCAGGGCAGCCTTTTCCCTGGGATTTTTTTGGGGGGGCAGGGGGTGTTAATAAAGAGCATCACCCCTGGATGGAGCAGGGTGCACCCCGGGCAGGTTACAGCTCTGTGCGATGCACCTTCTTCTGGAGTGGGAAGGTTGGGTGGGACAGAGAGCGATGTCAGCCTGGTCCCGAGCCAGGCGAGGAATGGCTGCAGGGAATTTTCTGTGGAAAGCTTGGTATCGTACCACGTTTATTTCTTCAACCCCTTTGAAGCTCACGGGCTCGGAGAGAATGCAGGTGAAACGGAGCCGTGGCCTCCATTTCAGCGCTGCGCCCGAGGAAGACAGCACGTAACGTTCAACATGGAAGGGAGAGGTGGCTGCTGACTCCCCGGGACCATGGAGAACAAGGAAAACGTGGTCCCTTTCACTGATTTTAATTAAATAAAATCAAAAGATATTCAAATCAGACAGAGGTGAAAATGCTGGCTCCTCTGCTTGTTGTTTTGTTTTGGGTTTGTTTTTTTTTTTTAAAATCTCTGGGCTAAACCTACACCAGAACTTTAGGTCTTTGCAAAGGGGAGAGAAAAATAACCACAGAATAAGAGATTTCAGGGGTCAAGCTGGTGATTTGAAAATACTGCGATAAAGTTTGCCAAGTAGTCCACACAGAAGAGTTTCCCCAGTGTTAAATACAAACACAAAAGATGTAAGAGAACATCTTTGCTGAGGTACTGGAGTAGTTTCCACGACTTACAGATTACAGTATTTTTAAAACCAAGGTTAGGGCATGACTGCAACGGGTACAATAGGGAGTAACTGGTCTTAGTTTTAAAAATAAGAGTTTGCAAACTGATTCAGAGAGTGTTTGCGTCTCTCTAGCGTATAGTTGTTCATGTATCTCAGAAATATACCCGAGATACATTAAAATTCTCAACACCAGGGACCTCCTCATACACCTCCAAGGCACAGCCTGACCCTGAGTCCCTCTGGCTACAGCTGCATAATGGGGCGCTTTCTCTGGAGATCAGGCTTGTTTGGGACAACCTTCCTTCCCCCACATACACACAGGGACACACACATTTAGACCAGTTGATCTGAATCAGTTTTTGCAAACTATTTTAATTAAAATATTAACTTGTTGGAATAGTCCAGGTCTGCACATGATATACATGTAAAAATGGTTACTACACAACTCTTTTTGAATACAAAAAAGCCAATATGGGATTAGCCATCATTTGGATTCAGCATTCAGTCATGCTTGACATTACACAAAGAGATGGGTTGAGAGAATTCTGTTGAAGTAGCTCAATTTAAGCCAGAGACTTTGACCAAATTCAAACCATAACAGAAGCAAAAGAATGAACCCACTGAACTTGCAGGTATAGCCTGTCCCCGCGGTCGCTGCTGCTGTTTGTGATAGAGGAGCTGAACTTCAAAAAGCTGTGTTAGCACCATGCTCTGGGCACACCCCCCACACTCACAGGGTAAATCCCAATGCAATTTTTGGCCTTTCATTTTTGTCTTTCTTTCTAACCCCAGCAAAATACAGGTACCTTTCCTAAATCAGTTTCGCTGCGTTTCAACAACACTGCAATGCAAAAGAATGACCCCAAAACATCCAATTCCACATAAAAACATAGCAGAGGAAAGGACAGGACAATTCACGGTCACCACTTGCCCCAGGGGGCAACCAGAGTCACCTCCATGGGACCACCCACCGCCTCATCCCAGGCTTCTGTCAACTGTTAGTACTACGGAGCTCCTTACTAAGGGGCTGCTCAAACATATTTTGGTAGAGTTTCCATCTTCGATTAGAGTGATATGCTACGTCACGATCCTAGAAATCCCAGTTGGATTCACCGGACACTGGCAGAGAGATAAGGATTGGGAGTGGATGTTAATTTAGCTAACAAAAGAACGTCGCCCTGTTGAGAGTACTGAACAGCAGCGAGACACTAGAGTATTTACTATATAAATATGTCACGTGGACAAACACATTCGGAAAACCTTGCTTTTGAGCCCTATAAACATATTAAAGGCAAATCCTAGAGTTAGCAGCTAGTGTTTTCTTCAAGATGATTAGTGTGCAAGGAAAAACATTTACAAAGAACCCTGGCTGGTCAGTCCCCAAGACGGAAATCTTTGCCTCAAGCCAAACTTCATCTACCTGCTCTCCCCCTACCCCCTTGCCCAGCTGACCCAGACCCGGCTCAAGAGCATGGGGGGCATCTCCGGTTCCCAGCACTAAAGGGATGACACGATGCCACAAAGTCATTCGGTTTAACGAGACTCCCTGACCCCTTTATCACCGTATGGATTTCACAACCTCCTTTGCTTCCTTTCAGTAGTACAGCAGCTCCAACGAGCCTCTGGAAGTAATGCCTTCTCGCATGGTGTGATATGCTGCCAAAATATCACAGCATCTCAAGGGACTGTAAAAAGTTGTGAAGTATTGCAGCAACGAAAAATAATAAAAAAGGAGCCTCACATGCAGCAAGATCTACAGTGGTGATGTGGGTTAGTCATCAGCTGGGAAAGAGTCATTGGCTCAGCTCCTCCTGGTACACTGTGGCAACTAAACATTTAAACAGTTGGCTACACTCTACATGTAAACAGGAAATTGCAACAAGCCAAAAAGGTAATAAATTGGTGGATGTAGTGTAATAATGAAAAACCCAATCAATGGCATTTTGTGACTATGGCATCCTTCAAAATACCTCTGGCATTTGAGACTGATAGGCTGAAAGTCTAAACGTTTCTGAATGGAGCAAAAAGGACTACGCTGGGCTCCAAGAATTATTCTGATGCTTAGCTAAAATGAGATGTCACAGTATTAGCTGTACAAGTGCATTACTTACGCTCCTCTGCCCAACCTCGTCTGAGCTACCAGCAGCACAGTCAGGGAGTGTCAAAGCAGGAATACAATTTCAAACATTTCTAGCCTGTTTCCTCCCGACAGCTTTACCTACACGCTTCTCGGGAAGCTGACCAGTGCCTTCTGAGAGAACGTCACTTCTTACATGACACACAGCGGGCACTTGGGTAGAAGGGCCCTACTGAGCCCTGGTGTCTCTTGGCTTCTCTTCTCACCCTTCTTCCTCACCTACGAGTCTTTGAAAATGCCTCTTGGCAGAGGCAATACCCTAGAAATGTATCCAATTTAATGACAAATAAAAATGGAACAGAAGATCCAGCTGTTCCTCCCCTGGATGTTGGGTTTAAAGGCAGCTCGCCTGGTTTTTGCAGGGTGGCAGTTCGAAATTTATGGACATGGGAGGAGGTCTCCGTTCTCCCTCAGACTTCCTACGGATCGCATGATGAGGGCAGTCTGAGGCCCTTCTGTCCTGTCAGTGTGATGACCACCAGCCAACTCTTCTGACTAATTGCATATATTTCTCAGACGCCCTCCCAAGACCCCTCCAAAAAGTAAAAAAAAAAACCAACAACAAAGAAACCAAAAAACCACCCCCCCCAACCCTGCAGCCAAATACTATGACATCCCAGTTAGTAAACACAAAACGTAATGCTTTACAAAATGAATACAATATTCCATGTGCACCCAGCTTCCACACGTCAGCACCGCACTGAGGAGGCTGCTGGGCTGGTGTCTGTAGGCAGTTTCTGTTGGCAGACAGCTCCAGTGGAATTGCCACCCTCAGTTATTGTTTAAGTTATGTATAAGACATGTGTGAACCATTGGATATTTGTGAAGTAACACTTGTGCTCCTGCTCATGCCCTGTTCCGTCCGTCCCCCAGAAGCTGTCCGCCTCAGAGCCTGGGGGCTGTTGCGGACCCCTATAGCACTACTTCGAGGTACCCCCTGCATGGGCCCCGAGGGGTGACCCCATGGCTGGGGTCCACCTTGCATTGGATGGCCCCAAGCTTGCGGTGGGCCACCCATGGGATGACCCCAGTGAGGTCCTGCACCCCCAGTAGGATTGTGGGACCAGCCAGAAGCTCCCGGGTAGCTGTGGCTGAACGCCTCGGGGGAGAGATTAGAAAGAACCATATTACTAAAACCTAGCCTCATGCTTTCTGAATCAAAGGCTTCGATCTCGCGAGCTTGACGCTCCAGCAGGCTTCGTATCCGTTCAGTACGCTCGTTCTGCAGCGCCAGCATCTCCTCCTCAATCTAGGAAGGAAAAAAAAGAAGAGACAGTTGTAGCAGCAGGACTCCTTCACAGGCACGGCCTCAGCTCTCTGAAGGACTTGTTAACAGCAAGCTAACGAGGAACCTTCTCCCCACATTTCTACATGAGACTGCATCTAGATCAGATGTCCACTGACACACAATCTGTTCTGAATGCAGAAGGGAAGTCCCAGATCTGTACATGCCAGAGCATGGTGAACACCAGTTGGAGGGTCTTGGTCCCTGCACCCTGGTGAATACAGAAGTTTTAGGGGTGCGAAGCCAAAGTCTGCAGTGACACTAACAGCTTGACAAAGGTTAATCTTTTAAGATGCAGCAAAGTCTACAGCTTTCATAAAAGCCTCCTGGGAAAGGACCTTCAGCTCCAGCCAAGCACGGTGCCCATACAGTCAAATACCTGCCAACGCAGCTCAATGTGACCTTCACTGTTGGTAGCTGAATCTGACGATGACGACTGCTATTTTCTCCAGGATTCAGTGTACGAGCCCACATTCAGTTTCCTCTCCAGCATTCACTGGCCAGGTTTTCTTAGCTCATGTTTATCACCTCCAATCTACCCCTTTCCTAAATTGGTTTCTCTTGTTTCTTTACCCTGATACTTTCTCCAGGGTGTGTGGCTGAAGAAAGCAGGCAGCGATGTTTGAATTGTGTGGCAGATTACTAGCTAGATGATACACAAGCTGGCAACTCCAATTTCTTGTCCCTAACACTGTTCCAAATCGGTTTCCAATGGTACTTTGGTAGGGGCACTGGGATCAGCTCTCTAAGTACAGAAAACACGGGGCTACAGCCTCCTGACACCCATCAGACAGGGATGAAAGCCTTTCTTATTGAAATCTTTACAGTCAGGTGGAGAACCAAAGAATCACTCCATTATCTTCTTGCCAGCACTGAAAAAGCTACTTTTGGCCTCGGTGAAAAAGACCAAATGGATAAAAAGCAGCAGCCAAGACTTTTAGCACAGCTCACTGGCATCTCCCCCGCTGTCAGCAGCAACGCAGCCAAGAGGTGTTATCTTGGTCTGTGCTGAAGGTACTGGGCAGAGCTTTTACTTGTAAGCACTCTCTTGCCTTAGTCAGGGAATATGCAAAGTGATTTCATCTGGAATTTAGGAAACAATCTGCTCCAGCGTGAGTCATCTCTTGAGCCATTTGGGGCTTTCAGAAACTGCCTTACCCACTTGCCTGTTTCTCAGCACTAGGTGAGACACTGACTCTCTCCACGGAGCAGCCTTGCTCACTCCTGAAAGCCACGGAGCGGTCAGCTGCCTTGGAAAAGAGGGAAGAGGAAGAAAGTGCCTTCTCTAATGTTAGCTCTTTAAAATGCTCCGCTCATTTTTTCCAGTCTTGCTATCTAAGCAGAATCCTCCTCTTCCTTTTTCAAAATGACAGTGTCTTCAGCACCTCAATTTTCAGGCTGCATGACAGCATCACAGGCAGGACTTGGTGCAACTGAACTTCACGTGCCTAACGCAGGGCATTAGACCGACATCACTTAGAAACGACCTCAGGATGCAGGACTCTGAAGATGAGGTGTCTGAGGCAGGTGGGAAGGAAATGAATATATCTGAAGTCTTTTAAAGACACTCTTGGGACACGTTCATGACTGGTGCAACACAACCAACATCGCCTCGGGCATAGCTTGTACAGCACCTCAGCCACTGGCACCGAAAGGCTGCCTGCTCCCTCCATAGCCTAAGTCAGACCTATATGCTCCAGTGAGTTACTATGGTGATGGGCACCATCAAAAATAAAGAGCACTGTGCTTAGAAGGAAGCAGAATCCTAGGTACACCCTAACTTCTGGAAGCTGGTTTATTTATTGAACATCAGGGACTGACTTTGCCATGGGCTATGTATATATTTGTGCATATAAATTCAGACATTCATCTCGTGCACACACCTGCCCTTTCTCTGGCTGCCAGTTTCAGTTAGCACAGGCAGGCAAATACCAGGTGACATCGCTGAGCGACCACACCAGAATACTCACAACTCAATTCTCACAAAAACAGAGCAACACTCTCCTTCCTCCAGATAACACCCTTGCAAAAGGAAGATGCATCTACCTTCTCACCCACATGTTTTCCATTGAGCTGCCGCTAAGCGACTGTAACTCAAGCAAGAAAGAGTCTCATCGTGGGTCCACGACTTTGATGTGCAATGTGCTAGCACTGCCTGGATTGCTAAATAAAGGCTCCCACCTATGGAAACTGAAGGACCGTCCAGTTTTCTGCTATTCTAATACAGTATTCACATAGGAACACACAGGGCACACAAACACACAGAGAAAAACTATGCTAGGTCTTAATTTTAGCATCTTTTTTCTACAACTTAGCATTGCTGAGCTTCCTGTTACCAGTACTGATGCCAAATGCTTTGTGGGGGCTTTCTGTGTACAGAGACTTCAAATCTGGTCCACGCTGAACGACTTATACAACATTATTATTGGTTGATGTGTTTCCTTAAGTCTCACTTCAGCTTTTAATCTAACCCTACAGGTGAGGCAATACACGCTGCTCCCGCAGACAAGGAGCAGTGCCCAGCAGCAGGTTCCTCTGCTTCCCAGAGCTCTCCTCTGATCGTGCCGCCAGAGGGCAACGCACACCCAGCGTAAATACAGCCTCACACTCAGGGCTGCGACGGGGAGCATTCCTGGACAGGAATAAAGTAATTAGTGATGGGGTCTAAAGACGGCTATTACACACGTGAGTGCCTCACGGGAACTCTGTTTGCACAAATTCAATTACTTCCAGAGATTCACGTCTCCTTGCAGGAGACCAAAGCACAACCAGGACTGTCTTCTCGGAGATGCTTCCTCGATTGACCGTGGGGTGGAGCAGTTTTATTCTAACGAGGGCTTTCTGGCAGCCCAGCATCCATCCCTTCGCCTCTGGGAAAAGTTAAGTGTGAAGAATCTCTGGGCCACAGAGTAATTGCCCTAATTTAATAATCGCCGATCGGCAAAGTTGGGAAGTGTTGTGTGAATTGTGATGGCTGGCACCCACAAGGCAAATCAAAAGGGAAGAAATTTGCAGGAGGAAGGCTGACTGCGTTATTTCCTTTCACTGACTGGTGCATTTCCCTTCCTCTGGTTTGTGTAGGCTACTCACACACATTTCTGGACACACCACGTGTCTGGCACTGCATAGGAAAGCATATTTCAACAAAGAGCACCTTAACAGGCAGTTACAAGGTGAAATCTAGGGAGCAGAGGGTCACCCACACCTGTGGGTCTGGCTACTTCAGTTTGTTTAGGGAGACAGCAGCAGTTCTATAACAAATGTCATTTCATAGGGAAACTACAGCTTGGTCTCCACCGACTGACAAATTGAGCAGAGCTGCAGTAAAATATTACCATAAAACACAGGGTATCAAATACATTTTACACCACCCTCCCCACCCCCCCAAAGAAACCTCCTGCTGATACCATGCAAACTTCAAAAAATTCCCCAGCTTTAGGTTGTTATTGTCTGTCCTTTAATGAGCTGGGGAAGCTCAGAGACATAAAGAACTTTCCCTTCTGCCCAGAGAGGCACGGCTCCCTCTGGCACACTCCAAGCAGCTCTATCCCAGCCAGAAGCTGCTCACACAGGACAGCTGAGCTGGCAGAAAGTTTAGCCTCTGTGCCACTGAGCTATCATCCCAGCGCGGCAACTACCCAAATGATGTGTTACTATATACAGCAAGGTAAAAAGCAATTTCTCTCCCTATTGATACAGTGCAATTGAAGATCTGAAATATGGAGCGCGCTAATGATGCTCGCCTGCCCATTTTACCTTCTGCTCAAGGAGGGCCCGACGGAGGGATACCCTCTGTTCAAGATCACGCAGCTCCCGATCATGCTGGGCTTCTGCCTGCATCTTGATTTTACTCTGATATGCATTCAGCAGCTCCAATTCTTGCTGCAGCTGCATCTTCAAAACCTGGCACTCTGCTTCCTGTGCTTCATCCAAACGCAGCTGGGAAAGACAGACAATAGAGACGTTTCACTATGGGGTAACCACTCATGACACTCCAGGGGAGGACTGCGAGGAGGGGGAGAGAATGGGATAGGATTTTGTTTTCTTAGCAATACAATTGGTCTCTATTGTACTTCGTTTCACTGAACAGAGGACCTATAGTGACAAAGAGCGGTGACAGCGAGCCCACAGCGCTGATGGCGAGTGACGCTGATGAGCGGTGGCACCTCAGGAACCATGATCCATACTGCAGAGACCAGACTGCTGGAGGTGCTAACATCTACAGCTTGCCTTTTGCTAGAGGCAAAGAGAACATCTCTTGCTCTCTTCAGCTGGATTGACCAATTACCTGTACACAGGAGACTTAGGTCTGTATCTCTGCCAACGTAGGACTTTGGGCAAAAGAATATAATGACATAAACCTAAAGGCAACATGATACTCAACTTTTAACCTTCCCATACATAAATTAAGCCAGATACCCTGCCTCACAGCATCAAATTTGTAGAGTGATGTGAGCAGGACATGGTATGCAAGAAGTGCAAAGAAAATTGCACATTCAGTTGTAGCAAAGCCTCAAAGCATTGCTCATATGGTCATTACTTAGAGAAGGAATCTCTTAAAGAAGGAATCACAGAACTTTCACACTTTTAACATTTCAGATCTACAGCGAAAACTCTGGACTCCTCCATGACTCAATGAGCATTTTCCACCAGTGGGACATGCTTTGGTTGGTATCACTGACAAATCAAAACCTAAATGACTTAAGACAGCAAGCTGCACGTTACTTAATGATGCTCTGACAGGGACATTTATGCTGTCAGACTTTGTGCAAAGGCAGTCCTCTGGCCACACAGATGCATCATTTTGCATCTCTGCAACAGCATCTTCCACTTCAACCTGCCTGAAGGGAGTAATACACCTCCTTCCCCTTTGTTTGAATGCTGCTTTTTAAATACAGAGGGATGACTGTGCTGGGTACGGCGCATGTAGCAAGGAAGCAGATAGCCTGCTGTCAGGATACAGATTGGTTAAAATGCAAACATCCCTATTTGGCTGAGGAACCCTGGGTCCCTCGGAGGCGACTCACAGCTTGTGTAGAGAGCATTTCATTAATGCTGTGATCATACTGCTCAGCCAGGATAGCCAGCTTCCGGGTCTGCTCCTCCTTGAGCCGTTTGAGGACAGCTTTATGTTCACTCTTTGGCGTGGTCTCCAGCAGATGGTTTCTCAGTGCTTTGTACTGTCTGGTTTGGATCTTGCATGTATCCTGAAACTGCTTCTTTATCTGTAGTTCTTTTGACTGGAAAGATGGAGGGGACACAAACAAAGAAAAAAACAGCATGTTTCAAATGGGAGAAATATCCATTTGAATGGATATTTAGGATTACATTAAGGATATGAGTTTAAGAATCCACAAATGTATATTAACATCTACAGTGCAAGGAGGGAAGCAAAATACACAAGAGGCAATGACTATTGCTGCAGCTGCCTTGACACTGCTACTGTGCGAAACAATTACAATACAGAGACTTTTATAACAAAGCTCCAGCCTAAATACAGCTGTCTGCACAAAGAGCCTCACATTTGTCACTGGACTGGATCCAGTCCTGGGTGTCGCTTTTCAAGAAAAGTTCTTGAGGGACAGGACTAATATTTATTAGCACCAAAAGCCATACTTACACATGACTGTGCTCGTATGGCACATATATATGAACAGCACTTAATGTTATGAAAAGCAGCAGATCAGTGCATGGGAATGGACAGGGAAAAAGAGCAACACTTTTCCCATTGAAGGTTTGATGAAGATTAGATGTATTCTAACCCTTGATATTAAGAGCCTGGTTTTCATAAAGATACTCAGAAGTGGCTGGGAAAGATCAGATGCTTGAAGACATACACCACAAGCAACATCAGCATTGTGCTAGTCTAGCAAACAAACCCATTCCCCAGTCCCAGTGGAGGCTTACTGGAGATTGAGTTTTCCCTTTGCACTTTGCTAGCATCTCTGTATTGTGTAGAGACAGAACTTTGTGATTCCATACAGGACCGGGAGACACAATCTTGGAAAAGGTATCTGGACCTGATTTTGCTATATGACCTTGAGGAAATTAATTATTTTTTTCCTTTCACCTGCCTTACCTGCCTCCGGAGCAGCTTGTGAGGGTCAACTTCTACTAAGTGTTTTAAGACCCTGAAAAGGAAGGTGTTCTGAAGTTCCCTGTGTCTTTCTACAGGAGGGCTGGCAGGGATGCTTTTAACTAAGCAAAACCCAGAAGTGATGAGTGACAGCGGTTAACTGACAGATAAGAAAAACTGCCTGCCATGGTAAGAAAAAACAAACAAAAAAAATAACCCCTCCAAACCCACACATGAGAGCGGTCAGCACACAATCTGGGTCATTCCCACTGTCAGCCACCACGGCCAAATCCTGAAGCACTGGCAGCAGGAACAGAGCATGGAATAGATTCCCGTCCCTTGAATAAGCTGGAAGAGCTGTGGGATGGGAACCAGCAAGGCAGATATATGTGCATATCTCCCATCAGCTCCTCCACTGACCGCTCCTGGCACTAGCTCAGGGCTCAGCAGGGCAGGTGATCATTGCAGCACTTGTAGCTACCTAGAAAGATGCAGGGGGATCAGACAATATATCCAGCCCAATCTAGGCACCAGCACGCTCTGCTGCATAAACCAACAATTCCACTTTGCTAATCTGATGCAAAAAGCAGGACAAAGATGGGTTTTCATTCAAACCAAAGCATATAGCATGGAAAGGAATACATCACTTTTACCCTTTCTAAATTCATAGGAAGTTATTTCCCTCCAGGAAACCGTTAAGGTTTTTTTCTCCCTGCCCTTCAGGGAAGTGTCAGCAGGTTACACATTCCCGTCAGGGACCTGGTCACAGCAAAACACTAGCAATCTATTTTGTCCTCCCTTTCT
Source organism: Tringa tobata (assembly GCA_033628505.1). Lineage (NCBI taxonomy): Eukaryota > Metazoa > Chordata > Aves > Charadriiformes > Scolopacidae > Tringa > Tringa tobata. The sequence goes on along the minus strand of JAHREE010000319.1, from coordinate 98,203 downwards.
GTGAAGTTTCGCTTGGACACCAGACTCTGTTTACAGGCTTCCAATCCAAAGGTTTGAACAACAGGAAACAGAAGGGAGGGGTAAGATTTCCAGTCAGACTTCTGACAAGATCATTTTGACCTACTATTGTGAAACACCAGCAAGAGGGTATTTGCATCACAATTAACACACTGGAAATAATAATGGAGCAGTTTTCACCGAAGGGTGAATTCTAGTTATGGGTCCTTCTGGTGCTGTAATAGCAGCAACAGACACTGACCGTTAAAAGTCTGCTTTCGGGACAAAGGGCCTCACTAAATAACAAAGGGAAAGCCTGAAACATGTGCCCTCGAGGGAAAGCGTTGCTGGAGAGAGAAACTGAACAAATAGTCAAATTATCTATTCAATTAAGAACCCTTGCCTGCATTAGTCAGGAACAAGAGAAGGAGTTAATGCTAGGGAACAGCCTCGATAAATAGGGGATTGTACTGCAAAGGGAAGGGTTGTCCAGCAGGCTGCTTTATTAGCACTGTGCGTACGCAAAGGTGCTGGATTGACAGCTCAAGCCTGAAATCCTTCACTAATCGCAGAACGGCCACGCAAAGCAAAGCACAAGCTTTTTTTCTGTGCTCCCACAAAACGCTCCAGCCCCGTCCTCGCTGGTAAAGGGAAGGGGTTGAAGAGCCTGCAAAGGTTTGAGGGCAGCCAAGCCCCTGCAGCCCAGAGACTGAGGGTCCTGCCCTCCCGACTGCCGGCCGGGGAAGGAGAAGGGACACGCTGCCCACTCGTGTTTGTACCGCGTCACCTTGGGGAGGCAGAACTCATTCATGCTAATCTCAGAAGGATCAACCTAATACAGCTGCTTCAGTTTTATTCAGCTCAGAGTGCAGCGCAGCTTCCCTGTGAAGTCATCAGCTATTTATACACTATATCCTTGGAGATTCTCAACAGCCATCAGATGGTCCCTTGCTCTCACAAGCTAGGTTTTCACTATTTAATATTATTCTAATATTGACAAATCAGGTATTTATTTTTTTTCTTGCTTTTTCTATTTTCAAGTTGGTTGTTTTCTCTGTAAGAAGATAACTTGCAGGTGGCAAAAATTAAGTCAGATGGGAATTATCACGAAGAGGAAAGACCTAGAACAACAAAGAAACCCCATGCTCAGTATGCCATACACTCGTTTTGTTACTGGCACTGCTGAACACTGGGTGGAAAGAAGAAGTCTGGCCCCTCAAAGGAAATGTACCAGGCAGCTTTGTGAAAGGCCTTATACTCCCTTCTCAGACACTTCAGAATAAACCACTGGACTTCTTTGGATGAAGCGAAGGCTTACAATGAAAACACTAAGAGCCTCAATTACAGAGGCCCCATAGTTCTGGTCAGTCACCGCAGCTACAAGGGCAGCTCGAGAAACCCATGAGAGCACAACACAGCAAAGGTCAGCACTAGGAGCTTCCTGAGGACTCTGCAGTTGGCTGGTACCTCTCTCTCTTCCCCCCACACTTGCTAGCATACTAGCCTTAATATAAAAGCAACAACAAGGTGAGCTAGCCAAGAGCAATGGTGCAGTTCATTTTGATGCACACAGCAACACAAAGCTCTTCTTTTTTTTTTTTAAATGATACTGCTTCATAATAGAAAAATAGATTTTATTCTTGTATATGGAGGGATAAGAGGATCAGAAAATGGTGTAGGAGGAAGGGGCGGGGGGAAAGGGCACTGCCAAGATTTAATGCATTTTAAACTACCACAAAAAAGGAGGTATGTTGCTGAGAACAATAGCTTTTTAAATGAAATGAGGGAGCAGTGCTGCTATGGCCTGCCTACAACATACTGCAACCCTGGTCACCATTGCTGTGGTTCACGTGTATGGTGCTTGTAAGGCTGTGGTTGCACCCTGGCAGTTACACAACTTGACAAATACGACACTTTTTAAAAAAGGTACTCATTACAGAATGAGACACGTCTTCAAATCAATGAGTTTCAAAATACCTTGGACCCACATACACTGAAAACAAGAACTGAGCTGTAATGCACTACTTTTCCACCGCCACCAGCAGCTCACCCCCAACACCACCACTACATCACTTTGTACCTTCAGGCTCTTGGGCTGCTGCCGGACCTCCATGACGTGCTTACGCCTCAGCTCCCGCTCCCGGCGCTTGTTGTATTCCAGCTGGTTGGTGAGCTCGGTCTGGTGCTGGAGTCGGATCAGCTCACAGCGCATCTTCTGGATGGTACTGAGATGGCGGAACTCCAGCTCCTGCATGGACTCGTGCTGACGCAGCAGCATGGCGTGCTCCAGGTCCTTCTGTGTCTGCCTTTTGTTTAACTCCTAAAAGGAGGACAGAGGGAATTATTAGATTCTTTGTGCTTACTTGGATTTCCGTTCACAAGGTGACATTTCACTTTGTTCACAAGGGCACTTCTGCCTTTCCAAGGCATTTGAGGACAGACATCTTATCAGAAGCAGACAGCACTGCCACCAGTAATTTTTCCTTCCTCATTTCACTTTTCGTCTTCCTGTTCTAGATGCTCAACAGGATTCTCAATAAGCATTTTCTGGAAAGGACTGTAACGGTTGCGTCTGTTGACTTTTTGGATTTAACAACTCTCCCACAATAGGCCACTAATCTGAACATTCGATCCCGTGAGATCCCCTCAATGCCACAGGGATTACCGGACAATGTTGTAAAACCTATCGAACCATTATTTTACCAGAAGACTTCAGATGTGGCAATTAACACTTCAGTGAGATTGGAGTTGGATGGCAGGTGCTCCTGTGAGACACATCTCACACAGGCAGTTCCAGGTCTCATCACTGCTTGTTCTCTTACCTCCCGAACCAGGTCCTGCTCCAGATTATGACGGCCAAGGAGCATCCGTCTCTTGAAGCGGCGACACTCCAGCTCCAAGTACTGTCTCTGACGCCTCAGTAAGTTGGCTTCTTCCTCTGCTTGGAAATGCTGGATGTTCTCCTTCTGCTTGGAGAGCCACTCTTGCTTCTCCTTCTTTGGAGTGCTCTGGTTTTCATTCAGCTCCTGTTAACAGCAAGGTAGTTAATTGTGGAATAGTTACACTAAGATCCTCGGCCCTGAACAATGGGACAGACCTGCCTAATAAACTATATTTCAAAGCTGTTCCACCTTGTCTTCTCATGGCCAGTACCATCCCGGCCTCTGCAAAATGCATCATATCACACATTTAAGGGAACACCAGGAGCCAAATGACAGTGGAGGAAATTTAACTACAACTTTTTTTTTTTTTTGCACTGGCCATTTTAGCTAGCAAAAATACTGGTTCATGTCCACAGTTTCCAGACATATAGATTAGCTCAAAACGTAAAAATGATGGTTTGCCACTGAAAACAAAGACACTTGGAAGTCCTGCCATACTGCCCGACAAATGTTTTTCCAGGCTCCCAAAGGACTGAGAGAAGGAAAGCATTGTCATCCTGTTGTTCAAGCAAAACTCCAGCCACATGAAGCACATTAGAATGTTTTTTTGTCGTGTCTGTTCAGAACACACACACATTTTGTAAATCACTCATCAAGGCAGAGCCACTCACTGAGATGCCGTAACTTACAAAATCAATACAAAGAAGTTCACAGGTGAACCTTAAGGCCACAATTTCTGCATTTGTATTAAATTCAATATGTAGCTTAAAGTATTTTTGGCAAAAGACTCTGCTTGCCTGAACTGCATACTAGAGATGTCCATACAGTAACTGGATTTGTTGTGATACATCTCAACTTAAGTATAAGATAGAACTCCTCTATTTCATCAGAGTTTTTTGGTGCTCTATGATCTACTGCCCACTTTGAAAAAGATTCTATGTTATTATAAAGAGCCCACGCTAGTACAGCTTTTGTTAGATCTTTCTTGGCTCTGCAGCTCTTTAGCCTTTTTTTCTCCTGGGAAATGTCTATGTTTGGGAATATTCCCCTTTGGAGCAAGTTCCAAAGTTGCGTCACACAAGTTGATGGTTGAGAACTAAATGGTTCTTTCAAAAAAAGTATTTATAGTTCTTACGGTTTCAGCCACTCCACAAAAAAAAAAGAAAAAAAAAATCAGGAAGTTTGATTCTACAGTTTCTCTGCATTTCACAGAGGTCATGATTTTCACTACAATACAGTGATTATTAAACTATTACACAGTTTCTCTATTAAAACTGAATAGTGTTTTATACAGGTGTTTTCCTTTAAAAAAAGGTCATCCTTACTGATCTCTTTTCTTGCTGCTGCTTTTACAGAAATATCATTTAAACGGTAAGAAACTCCATTAACTGCTGCAGTACGGGGTCAATACCTGCAGCAACAAGGTATGAGAAAAATGCTCATGACCTTTCTTAACGACTTTTTTTCATTCCTTAGGATTGCCAAATTTGCATTTTTCTGGCTAAGAAGTAGTATTAAACAAGGAAGAAGTTTGTACTTTCACAAGATAAACATATAGGTGCCAACATATAAATAAAGCCTCTTGCTTTAAGGTCAAAATTACGAAAGAAATACAGTATGTACAGGACTGCTCATGAAATGCAGAACCTATGCAATCCAGGGAAAGTTCTTGTGCGCACAGTGGCACTTTTATTTCTGAACCTTCACAGCTCTCACACTGTATCACACACTGTACTATATTCACATTTCACTTTCCAGATGAGTTACCTCTTTCAGCTGCTCTTTACGGAGTTTATATTCTCTCTTCTGGGACTCCAGGAAACTGTTCAATTCTTTTTTCTGTTGGGCCTGAATATGCTGTTGAAACTTCTTTTCTTCGTTGGCCATCACTTTAGCCTACAGCAAATCCAGCAGCAAATCAGTTTGAGTCCCCATGGATTACAGCTCGTGTTCCATTTCAGCCCCATGATGCAGAACTCATGGTTCCAACGATACTCACCATGCCTCTGGATAGGTGCGAGTCTCAGGAGCTTGCCCTCACCCTCTTCCCATTCCACCCCATCCCATTCCATCAAGGCACCCAGCAGGAGTCCTTTATCAGCCTCACTTCCTCAGCCCTATTGTTAAGTCTTGCCTAAACAAAGTCAACACCTTCTGATAAACTATATCCTTAGGCCTCCACCGAGAGATCCAAGATGAACAAAGAATCAATAATAATCGCTGTAGGCGGCACCACTTCATTATCAATTATTTAAAAGCATAAAAACACCCATATCCATAAGGAACTAGATAGTGAACATCTAAGCGTAGCTGGCGTGTTTCTCTGCAGGCTCATCTGCCTCCACAACACTCAACAGCAGTCGGTTATTGACAGCATATATATGGCACGAGAGAGGAAAACCCTTACGGTATTTTTTCTGGGGTCAGAATACTAACATTTAGTATAACGCACTGCGATGAAGGACATACCTTTCCTCTAGTTACATAAACCCCTTAGTGTAAGGAGGTGATGTATTAGCCTTTTTCTAATTAGCAATTTGCTTGGCTCCTGAAAACAGACACGTAAGAGACTACAATGTCATCTCTTCATCAGTGAGAAGTGGACAATTCAACCTAATTAACAGATAGAGACTGGTCTGCTAAACCATAATCTCCTACCTCTTTTTCCATGGCTGCTTGGTGCTTTTTAATTAGCTTTTCCATTTCTGCAGCAAAATTGTTACGCTGTGTTTCGAGATCTTTGTCCAACCTGAGGCGATGCTCATCCATCTCTGCCTTCAGTTTATTCTCCAACGCCATCAGCTGCTTCTGGTGTTGCCGTCTCATACGCTTATAGCCAGACATCTGCTCTCGGAGTTCAGAGTCTTGTTCGTGTTCCTGCATTTGCCTTGTCACCTAGGAAGGTAACCACATCGGGCCAAAGTAAGTTAATGCTTCTTAATCTGCTTCTTGGCAGTCTTCACAAAAGAAAACGATTCAGTAAAGAAATATGATTTTGTTGTAAAGAAAAGCACACATCCTAATGGCAGCAGAACAGATTAAAAACTGAATTCTGCTGTAGAAGATAAGCTTACACGGGCTTCAGCAGAAAAACTGTACAATTGTTATAAAGCTGGTACTAAATGATGTCTTTTTAGCCCACTGCAATGAGCATGCATATATACACACATAACACACAGAAATATATATAATATGCATATGAAAATAAAAGTCAGCTTATTAATATAAGCAGTTTCCTGCATTCTGCTAGGCATATTGGTTTCGGAAATACCTAATATACACAAATTACATTTGCCCAGGTGCCACATTTAAGCTTTTATTAACTCCCATTACACTATTTCAGTGATAATATCTCAGCCAAGGAGGACAGCTCGCGTTCTGATGAAATCCTAACAGCTCTGAGCAGTTTCATGGCTCTGTGTTCAAAGGCATCCCCGCCCTGTACAACTTCATCAAAACAAAAACCTTAACGTACCAGCGACGCTGTGCGTATAGTAGCAAAGTGCTCTCGGTTGCGATAATGAGACTTGTGGCGAGATACTTGGGGAGGAGACTGGGGTTCTGATGCCCTCGTTCGAGGATCTGATTCCTCTCTGTAGTTTTCTTCCTCCTTATCAGCAACACATGAACGGGAGAGAATAAAGAGAAACTGTGTTACTAAAGGAGTTTATTTTGGTCTGGTTCAAAAGATATTTAAAAGGAAGAAAACCATTTTACATTCAGCAGCCCTGAAAGATCCTCCCGCCAGTAAGTTGAATGCAGGAATATATTGCAACAAGAGCTCTCATCTAGGATCCTTGCTTTTGGAAAGTTCATTGCGCATTTTTATTACTAGGAGGAAAATTACTAATTAAAGCCGAAAATGAGAAAAATAAATGGAAAACTGAAAACTGAGTTAAACAGTTCACTTCAGCAAAACATAAAAGCTATAAAGTAGATTATATCAAGTAAAAAAAGAAAAAAACCCAACATCTTTGTAACCCTGAAAGACAGAGGAAGATTTTCATTACACCCACTACAGAAACACCTCAAAGCAAATTTTAAAATTTGTCATGGTGTATTCCACGTTCTTATTTTGAGTTTGTCATTCATCACAGAGCGATTAGTAGTTAGATATGATATACTAATTAATTCCCTGAGGAAATACCTGCATCTTTGTTGCATATCTGGGCAAAGAACAAAACATTCTAACCACATCTACCATTAGCTCGGGAAACGCTACTGGTTTGAGACAAGGTGTGACAACCCCTCCACAGCAGGAGCAGCATGGGTCAGACATGAGACACAATATTAGAACTTGGAGATAATGATTTAGGATAGGAAGCACTCAACTTTTTGTCGTTTTACCAACCAAATCCACTCCCATTTTACACCTTCAAAGTTACCCAGTGCAAATGCGACGCTTACCGGCTTTAAATGAATGACAGAGCTATTCGACATCACGGTGTGGTCCCCCTCCATCATATCCAGCTCGCTCTTATCATCCGAGGCATCTGGAAGACTGTTAACACTACTGCTTTGGCTACTGGCACTGATAGACATACTAGGAATGGACTGATTACTTCCGACACTATTCACTGTTCCTGTCCTGCCGACACCATGATCTTGCTCCTAGGAGAAAGGAATTATTAAGAAAATGCAAATCCATCACAGTTGTATCTGTGGACATTACCAAATGAAACGTTCATGCCATTCCTTTCTAAAGGCATCTACCTGCCACGTCATGGCAGTTTCCACCCTCCAGGCATTGCCATGAAACATATCTCTTGTGGGATGCTGGGGAAAGAAAGAATCACCCTTGTCAAGATTAACTGGCTGATGTCAGATTCTTTTCAACAGCAAGCCTGTTAACAAGCTGAACTCTATCATGTATCAGCAACAGCATGTCACCAGAAACTGTTCTGACACCAGCATCATCTAAGCGCTCAGCTGGGACCCTGCACCTCGCACAGGTCCTTTCTGTATCATTCTATGAGAGAACTGCAATTCAGAGTCTCAATTTCTGCATGGTGATTGCAGCACGCAACCTAAAAAAGACAAATTCATTTCCCTGATGATGCCTTTTTTTTAAAAAAAAAAAAAAATCTCAAGTACAAATTTCAGTATGTTAGACTCAGCACAACATTCTCCAGACAAAACTAGAGACTGTCAAGTGCTTTGTACATACGGTCAGAATAGAGGTTAACTGCAGTTGCTGAAAGTGTCCTCATGAAGCCTTATAAACAGGCAAAGGAAGGTAGGATTTACAGAACTGGAAGGTAATGGTTCAAGCATGAACACACAGCACAGCTTCTTGCCAGTGCTAGGCATGTACCCTGCCTGTCCTTGGCTGTGCCTTGGGGTAGCGTTATTAAAGCACAGAGAGGAAGACTGAGTTTACGACCAGGTGTGTAAGCAGCCTCCATTCGTTTTAGCAATATCTGAGCTGTAGTTATTTAAATGACAGCATCAACCTCTGGCTCAGTGATGAAATCCAAAGTTTCTCTCACCTCCTCCTCCTCCTGTGTTTCAACTGCAGGGCCATTGTGCGCCTCCTGGAAGAGGAGCTTCTTCATTTTACGATACTGCAGGTTGTCCAGTTCTCTCACTGCATCCTTTGTTCTCTGAATCAAGTCTATTAACACTGTTTCGGGCCGCTCTCGAAGAACAAACATGTGCTGTAGAACACACAAATAGGTGAGTGACCTCTTATGCCTCCAGTGCACATGCTTTGAGCGTAAAATTATGAGCCCTAATGGGGTTTGTCAGTCCTTTCCTGCACAGGAGAATACCTTCCCAGCTTACACTGGCACTATTTTTAGACTTCATGATCCAGATAGATTTCAGAATGATTGCTTTCTGATGGGAGACGCCCACCAAAAAGTAAAGACGTAAAAAAAAACCACCCAGAAATGGAATTCCACATAACTTGAAAATGGGCTCAGTTTAAACCTAGACTTCTTTGGATGTTGGGGTATCTAGAGACATTATCTACTTGTGGTTTAGAGGGGGAAGAACAACAAATAGCATATAAATGCTAAAGGTGTTAGGCTGGTTAAGTACCTCTAACCAAATGTTAATTAACTCATAAGCTAACTCTCACCATAAAACCCTTTTCCTTGTTTAGAAAAGCTTGAGAATCAAATATTCAGCATAAGCTCTGAGTCATAAAACAGGCTCTGAGCTTTCCAGCCCAGCCCTAGAACAGTTAGCCATGTTATGCTCTTTTTTTGGAGACATTCACTGCATTTCACTGCAAAAGTGAAATCTTGCCTATGGATGTCAGAAGCAGCTTTTGCAGTCTCCAGATGCAATGTGCTGTGCAAGCGTGAGTCATTATTAACACCACCACGAGTTTCATTTTGTTCCTTAGGAGAACTGCATTGCCATTTCCAACGTGTCACATTCTCTACCTGTCCCTGTAAAGTGGCATGCAGCTGTTTCAGACTATAGATATGGAAGGAATACATTCGCAAACGTTTAATTTCCATCAGTGTTCTCTCTAATTGCAGCGCATTGCTCAAAATAAAACCAATCTGCAGAATTCTGAAATGGCAGGACTACACACCCACACCAAAACCTTTACTGGATAATTGCATTTACTTTCTGAATACACAGTTTCAGAAGAGGCAAAAGACCTCAGAACCATTTCAGTAAAAACATGCAAAAAGGTGATGATAAAATCTTCATAAATAGCATTCATTTCCCAGTGATGCAAAAATTTGGAAAAATTGCTGTTTAGCACAAGCATGTCCTGGTTAAAAATCCCCCAAAATAATGTCACGAGAGAATGACAAGTTAGCAAAATTCTGAATGCCACCTGATGCCACAAAAGAAATCCCTCAAAGTCACACTTAAAGCAGCTCTAACACCTAACTTATAGGCAGGCTGGGTTCACTTAGGAACATGTCAGATTTTTGCAAACATTTACCACATTGGCGTTATTTCCACACTAGAGCAAGGAAAATCAAGTATTTGCAGCATACGGGAGCACAAATGAAGAAAAAAAATGGCTAAGAAATAAAGCAGGAGAAAACCTGCAGGCGGCTGAGGCTTATTCATGTCAAGGAAAAGTATGGGGAAGAAAAACTGCCTTCTTCTGCCCCCTTTTCCCCAGGGATACTATTAGAACAGCAATTTTCAGTTCTACGTGTAAAGCACATAGGTGATGGGAGAGGATAAAATGCCTTTAGGGGTATATATAGCATAGAATAAAGAGGGAAGTAACGAAAGGTATTTGTTAACTAATGCATGGCAGCTCTGTCAGTATTAATTATAATCACTGGAAGGATAGACTGAGCTTAAGAAACTGAAACTCTCAACAAGTTGATGGTCATTCAGTGTCACTTGCAGAAGTGTCCTTTTATGATAAGAACACAGAGAGACACCTGGGTAGCTGCCAGTGAAGACAGGACCACCAGCTCAGCACACTCCACAGCACCCTCAGCTCAAAGGTTAGGGATAATGGGGAGAGAACATCGTTAACTGTAACCTAGTACAGTAGGTGAGACAGAAGAACACCACAGAGCATGACCCCTTGTTAATACCATGTGGAAAACAAAAAGGACAAGCCAACCTTCAGAAGCTCCTCCGATGTAGGCCTGTCTTGAGGAATTTTCTGGAGGCAAGAATCTACGAAGTTTCGAAAATAATCAGACCTGCAGCAAGGAAATTGAAAAAAAACCCCAAACATCTGAGTTAACTACCCAGTTTAATATTCAAAGTTTAATAAAGAATCATGACATTCACATTTGGGCACTGCTAGTAGAGTGGGGAGGAACCACACAGACCTAGGACTTCATAGGACCCCTAAGTAAAGCCCAAGCCCACTGCCTGTAGGCAGACCCCTTTAACCTCAGTTTCCAGCCAAAATGTTTCACCTTAAGAATACAAAAATATGGGCCAATTCAAGAGAAACAAAAGTTTGATATAAAGGCAGACACTCACGTATTTCAGTGTGAGCATCAAACCTGTCAAACTCTATATTGCACAAACTCTCCAAGGTCTAACCAGAGCCTCTGCCCTGTTCCACATCTGTGCGCAGATGTTTCATCCGCAAACACACGATTCCTGAAAGGCCTTTGGCCCCTCAGACACAAACTTCCACTCTGTTGTGCAATTTGTCACAAGGAAAACTTAAGGTCATGTTTTGTTCAGTAACTTCTCTCCTTCTGTAAGCTAAAATTCTGTATTTCACCCTTTGTTTCTCTGAACACAATTTTCAGAAGGGCAGAATTATACCCTGAAAACAGCAGCACATCAGTTGTACAGGTTTTATTTCTTTCCCCCCACACTGCTTCCCCCTTCCCCATCATGTAATGGGGGGATTTGCTACTGCAAATTTTCAGTAAATTAAATTATTGCATTTTTTGGTGAGAAAAAAAGCATAAAATGAGTTGAATGTGTTGTCAAGCACCATGTGAAATCGGCTAACCAGAGAATCTCAGAAGTAGAAAAAAATGTCTAAAAATAAGGTGCAATGTATTATGTTAGAGGCCTAAGACTATGCCTCAGAAAAACATAATTAGGAAGTTTTTAACTTTTGAAATTAGTTTACTGTGTTTGGTTTCAAAAGCCAGTTGTTGTGCTGGGAGGCACAAAGTGTTATTGCTGTGCTTTATTCTTCTGAAGTCCACGCCGCCAAACACTTGCCACACACAAGCAGTGTCTTCATCTTGCAAAGCAATACTTCAACATAACAAGATTCCGGAATTGGTTTGTGATTAAAAAACACTAAACCCTACATTTTTGGCTAGCCTGAGAGCTTCAGAAGTTTACTGACCCATGAACTCAATTTTTTACAGGATCTTATGTTCTTCCAGCAGCATGCCCTGTTTCTGCTACATTCTAGAATCTAAAATGCATATTTAGTAATCGGTCAATTTTCTATGTAAAATATATAGTGAACCTAATAGGAACCTTACAAGCTCACATCCTCCCGACAGGAATCCAGCCATTTCAAGAGCTCAGCATGACAAAGCACTCCATTTACAGCAATTCCCTACAACATTCCTCCCTCCGTAATACTCACCATTCATTAGACTGTAGTGTAGGGGATTCATTCTGCGCTATGTGATATAAGGCACTCATTGCGTTCATATTAAACAAAGGAGGCTTCCTTTCCGCTGCACACAAAAGAAAATGATTTTAATATAGGGAGATAGTCTCATGGTTTTGCTCTTTTTTAGTTTACATCCCTTTAAAAAGAAAACCACATCAGCAGAATGGTTGTTGCCCGAACACGGAACCCCAAACCAGCCCTACCCTGCAATCAGACAGATATGTTGGCATGTGTCCTGTACCATTGCAGAAGATGAAAGCACTTTGAAGATCAAATGTCTTGTCCTCTCAAGCTTTTAAATTACGTGGTTTATCATAGTTGAGTTCTCTGACTCACTTTAATGTACTAAAATAGGAGTAAGTTAACAATAAGCTCTATACCCCATGTTTAGCCACTAAGCATTCCTGGTTTCATAAACACCCCCCCCCGCCCGTTTGTTGTTTTTTTTTAAGCAACACTTGCTAAAAAGCTAACAAATATTTAATTCTAACGGGACAGCAATGATGAAGAAAAAGCTGGTTACAAGAACCATCAAATCACACTTAACTGACTAAGCACATGGGCAGGAAGTCAGTAACAGGCCAACTCTTTATACTATTTTAAGAGTTGCATTCTCTTTGGCTCTTCTCTCTCTTTCAAGCTTGTGTTACTCTTATGGACTGACACAGCATGAAAGCTTAATGAGGAAGGAGATGATCTCACTGTAACAACAAAATTGAAGCTTCATCAGAATGCTTATGGGGTAAACCTATAAAGCTCAGCCTTGCCATAGACATTCCAGAGAAGCTGGTCAGGCCATGAGGACGTTCCTACACGAGTGAAAATGCAACAGAAAACTTTACTTCCAGACAAAAATACAAACAAGGAAAAAAAATAACGCTAGCTTTCTTACTCTGCTTTTCAATTTTGAGTTGAATAGTAGCAGTAAGCAATGGATCAGAGATCACGGTTCACTTGTCGCCATCACAGGATGGACTAAGGCCTACAAATTCCTCAGAACAGGTAAATTGTGGAGTTAAGCCTTTCCTCAGAGGTAGCGCTTTACCTCCTCTAATGTGTCAGATAACCAGGTGCTGCTAGCGACGATCAGACTGATTATCCATTAAACTATTTTAACTGACCCCTGACACTGACTGTTCTCCCTAGCTTTTTCCCTTGTAACTCACCTGAATAAAATAGAAATCTTCAGGAAGAAACTGCAACTTCAGGAAGAAACACTGAAACTGAGCCCTCAATGAGGCCATTTCTAAGACTAAGTGACAATTTGAGGAGAAGACCAGACATCTCATTTTTCTGCTTTCTTCCTAGGTTTATTCAAACCCAGGCGAATGAGATAACCACGCCGACCCAGCCTACCAAAGCTCTACCATCCTGACCCAGTCTCACCTCCCACCAGGCCAGAAGCCTTAGACGAAGCCTAACACTTTGTATTGCAAAAAGGCAGCGTGCGGGAAGGCACCGGGGGGTGTGGTGGCCATGAGCTCACCGCATTCCTGCGGCGCCGCAGCCGGCCAAGTCTCCCTACTCCATGGAGCAGGATTCTGTCATGACAGTCACACCCCTTCAACTTTGCTTTATATTGGCAACCCCAAAAAAAAAAAAAAAAAAAAAATCAAGGAAAAAAAAAAAATCTCTGCTCTGAAGAAAGAATCTATTTCACGTCCTGGAAGAAAATGAAGTTGACAGTTTGGAATGCCAGACAGCATTTTTAGCTAAACTGTGCAGTTCACATGGATTAGTGTGTTCCTGAGAGCTCTCCCTGCTCCTCCACCGAGGCCGGTTTGGAGTAGGAGCGATGAGATGTGACAAGGATGGCAGGACAGCCTCAGGTGCAGCGAGCGGCGCTGAACCTCTCCATCCCGAGAAAAACTTACAGCTAAATGCTTCCAGGGAGCTGGATCCTGACTAAAATCTGAATAGTGCTGTGCGTGCTGTTGTGCCTCAGCAAGTGTATTTTCGTTCCAAGAAAATACTACATGTTAAATTGAAATAGAATCCCATACAAACAGAGTCCTTTTAAACTGACGTTCTACTTGAAGGAGTCTGTTGTAAAGGCAGTGCTTTCATTTCTTTTGGGTTTGATTTATAGGTTACCACTTTAAAACTGGATTATTCCTTATCTTTTTTTATTTTATTATAAAGAGACTTTCTAGCCAAGTCTATTCACAAGTAACCACATACACTGAATATAACTTTGAAGCTCTCCACCTATTCCATACACCATTACTGTGGGACTCATTAATACACCTTAAGTTTTCATGCAAGCAGTATCAACTTATAGCACTAACCATATTTTCACACTGGCACTTTTAGTGGTTCATTTCTGAAGCTGTTCAGCAAATAGACTGTTTTTCAGTTCAAAAGTTAACTGCCTCTCCCACAGAACGCGAACACCTTTAGCGACACAGCTTGGCGGTTTTCTTTGGGTAATGGAAACACCAGTTCAATAAACATCAAATGGGAGACTTGGTCTTGAATTCTAGACAGCACATTTAGCTCTTTTCTCTAAAATTCAAGTCCCAGAGAAACCAGGGTAAGGAAGGAAGCCTAGATCTTCCACACTGTAATTCAGCTGACTAAGTTCTACACATTAAGTATACTCCGTTTTATATTTTTTCAAAGAAAATAACTTACCTAACTCAATACAGGTAATTCCAAGAGACCAAACATCTACTTTGCCATCATACTGCCCTTCATCCATGGCTAAAATCACTTCTGGGGCCATCCTAAAATAGGAAGTTAGTGCTCAAAATTCTGGACAATGGAACACATCGTCATCATCATCATCAGTATTTCAATGAAAAGGGGTGTTTCACTGATTTCAGCTACCATAAATAAATCATGCCCCAAGGTATCAGGCATGAACGTGGGATACTGGGAACAAAGACCAGGCACTAACACTAGTACAAGCCCATAGACAGGCTGCACCACCTTCTCCTGTGCTTTGCCCAGCTCTCCCTTTCTGGGTATCACCACCTTCTCACCCTCCCACATTTCCAATAGTTTGGCCAACTCTGGTGAAGTAATTATAGCATGCAGTTGTGTAAACACCACAGATTAGGTGTAAGAGATCAAAAGCATACAAGGGATCTGCAAAGGGTTTTGTTCAATGAACCTGGCTTTTCCTAAGAAAGAAAAAACACTTCAGTTATTTCAACAAGCAGATGCGGTGAGAACATACGAATTGTTAAAACCACTGGGGGGAGTGATTAAAATATATTACAGATGATTCAATCCCACCTCTACCACTTAAAGTCAGGGTAAGAAGAACAACAAAATATTTTTATTACTTTGTGTGAACTACAAATGCAAGGATTCACAGTTTCTTGAAGTCAGAGCCTAATTACTATTTAATCTTTTTTTTTTCCAAAATAC
The DNA here is from genome assembly GCA_033628505.1 of Tringa tobata. Lineage (NCBI taxonomy): Eukaryota > Metazoa > Chordata > Aves > Charadriiformes > Scolopacidae > Tringa > Tringa tobata. The sequence continues at coordinate 82,909 of JAHREE010000319.1, read as the reverse complement.
ATTTTATCACTACCACAACCGGAAGATTACACAATAAAGCCCAAGTATATTAAATACCCAACAAATGATCCTTTTACTTCACAAAGCCAGAAATGTGTAAAACTCTTGGCTTACCAATATGGCGTCCCCACAAATGAGTTGGCAGGAGATGCTATGGAAGCAGACCCAAAGTCAGCAAGTTTCACCTGTCCTGGCTCTGTCAGCAGGATGTTCCCTGCCTTGATATCTCTGGTTATAGAACACAAATGTCAGTATTATTCCTCTCCAAAAAAGAAAACCTTTTATAGGACTGACTACAAAACACACCAGTATTCACATGTTCAAGCTGCAGAATACCCTAATTTCCTCCAAATACAAAAGCTTTAAGTTTTAGGTTAATTACTTAACATGGACTTGATCTTAGAATCTAGTTTGTCTTAAAAATCAACTTTAAATGACACACCTGGATAAGCTTCACATTCAGTTCAGCAAAACCTTCTGAACCAACTACGTCCTTTATAAATGTTTTTCAGAAAGTCCTAATCATGTAACTATTGAAATCCTTTATTCTACTAAAATGCAGCGGGTACTTCAAACTCACATTTGCATCCCATACTTACCGTGTGCTTCTCAACATGTGTGCTCGTGTAAAACTAGTTTTTCAACTATTAGTGCTTCCCCCCACCCCAGCAATCTGTGCCTTCCTACAAGCTATTGAGGTGAACTCAGCCCTCACTAGTCGCTATCAGCGTCGTATCAATACTGAAAAGCTTAGCAAACTTAAAGCAATTCTGCAGAAATGAACACCTGCTGTAAGAGACTGCACAAGGAGATACATCGCTTGCTAGTATCTGCCTACTATAAATCACTACTTTGGAAACATATGGACAATGCAAAAAAAAACCCCCTCTGCTTACAAATATTAAATTTGGGCTGAACGGATACAATCAACAAAGTGAATTACCTGTAAGCGTGTGAGACAGCAAAAGCATAACCACTTACCTATGGATCATATTGTGAGAATGCAAGTATGCTAATCCCTGGAGAGCACCATGGGTAATTGCTGCTATTTCCACTTCTTGCAATGGCTTTTTATGAACTTAAGGAAAGAATTTATTTGAAATTCAATATTAAAAAAAACCAAACAACGCAGTTTGCAGCATGCAAGTGAGTACTGTAAACAATGTCAACAGAGAGAAAATACCAAAACTTCTGTTTTACTAGGTTCAGTACGAGAAGTAAATGTAAAAAACAGTTCACAGCACAGAGCACATTCTATAATCAGACGTAAACTTCTAACTGTAAATCAGCAGCTATTTACCATCTAAAAGAGACTACTTTGCAACCATAAGCTACATTTCTCTCAGTTCTGTGACCATTACCCCAAACACCTATTTGAGACTCAATATTCAATTTTCCATTAATGACACTGAATCCCAAACCCTAGAAATTTACAACAATTCACACATGAATAAATGTATTGCTGCAGCAATACAGATGACTCTCCAGCAGCTCAACCTTTTGTCCTGCTTATGGCAAGGAAAGGAGATGAACAACTTACTGGCCACACATATATCTTCAAAAGAAAGTTCACTTCAAGAAGCCTGATAGAAAAACGACCATTTAACAAAAGACCTCATCAAGCAAAACCCTAATACTGCTGCAGTGCTATTTTAGTCGAGGCCTACAGTTGTTAGTAAGCATTAGGATCAACAAGGGTTTTCAGAAATAAATCTTGAACTGTCATGACAGGAGAACCTAAAACTCAAAAGAAAATAAATAGCTGACTGACAACTTTAAAATAGTATGAACCAAGGAGAAACTAGGCACCTAGGAAAGCAAATATTCTACAGAAACACCATTACAACCATGCAAGAATTGGAAGAACTGCCACTGTTCACACGTGTTCTGCCCCCAAATAAAACTATATACTCAAGGACAATTCTGTGATGCTGTAACTTCCTACTTCAGTACTATACTTCTGACTTTCAATCAAATAAAGGTGCATAACATACCTTCTAGTAAGTCTGATGCTGATCCTAAACAATATTCCATAACAAGCTGTAGGGGAAAAAATCCAAATAGCTGTTAGAAAATCTCTAATAGTAAATGCATGTTTTCTAGATATCTATGGAGAAATCTAGAATCTACATTTCTATGGAGAAATCTATAAATAATCCCTGGTGCATACAATGCACACTGCCATAACAGAATCAGCATTGCTTGGAACATAACCCCATTCTAGCGCTGTCTCATTGAACCCCCCAACAAGGACAGCTCCAACTGGAATTAGCATAGCCTTCCTCTGTAAGATACCAAGCAACAAAACTTGTAAGAAAAGCAAAAGCATGTTCACAACCAGTTATGTGTTGTATTACATATCTTATTTTATATGTACGTACTTAACAGGAATGTTAAATTGCACTTAACAAGCTTATCAGAGTATTAAAGGGCTATTTAGGGATTTACTTAAGATTTTGTCCCAGTCAGATTTCAAAAAAAGAAACTACAACTTTGTCCTACAGATTTACTGACACTAGCACATGAATAGTACTTACAATTTAAGCTATCAGTTCAGCAATATGATTTCTTTAGTGTATCGTACTACATAAACTTTGTCAGTGAGAGGTGCTACACCACATTTTTCGTTTGACAAAATGTTTCCTCTGCATAGCCAATCACATTTAGGCACTCCAAGTCAAATAAACCAAACATAGTTTGGCAGGTTTGGGGTTTCTTTGTTTGTTTAAATCAAATGTATGAAATTAATTAGTAAATGACAGCCAGAGATAAAATCAGCTAGTTAATTTTCTCACCTGAATACACACACAAAAATGACAAAGAAATAAACAATATACAACAGAAGAATTTAGTGAAATAATAGAAATACTAATGACTTGAAATATACTTTAAGTCCAATTATGAGTAGAATTTCTAACCTATTCCATTAAAGTACAACTGAACTGAACTTCTGGAACATATTCAGTCACCCTGTAAAGTCCTGCACCATTAATACTCAGTGGCACAGCAAATGCATTAAGTGACCTGCAAGTACCTAATAAAGCTGCCATACCTGTCTCCCAGGCAGTACAAGTGAAATTCTCACCTTTCCTTACAGCAAGAAAGAGAAGTGAGGGATCAATTTGTTGGGCCCCCTCACCTCCTCCACTATTATTTCTTCAAACAGTGCATCAAGCTAAATGCACTAGAACAGCACAATCCCCTTACTCTGCAAGTGAAAGGGAAAATTTCCCTAAATCTTGTTTCCAAAACCTACATTGAGTTTTGCTGAGCATCTGTGAAGTCCTTGGCTATTCTCATCTGAGTTTGTGCAATGCAAGTGTTCAGGTGCCTCTCCAAAGCCAGCTGGAGATATTGTAAAGCGCCCTTAACCAAGGCAAGAGACGCGCAGAGTGAGCAGATGCTTACCCATGCTGTATGCTCCCGCAAATAGCAGCCTTTGTATTCTATACTGTTAGGGTGTTTTATTCTTTGGAGGAACTTGACTTCCTTAATAATATCCTGCCATTTCTGTAGAAAATAAAAGGAAAAGAAAGACTTTATAAAACTGTTACCTTTTTCTTTTTGGTTGTTGTTCAGTTAGTGTGTCATTTAATTATTTTAAGAGGCAAAACCATCTTGAGGTTCCAAATCAAAATAAAGTTTCATCAACACCATGATGTTCACTGCTTAGCTCCTCAACAGATCTAATTAAGAAGTTGATCGATTAGGCTGTTTGGGAAGGGTCTAAGGATCTCTCATCAATGTTAATATTACATAGATATATGTATGCACAGGATATACTGGTAAACACTCAATATCTGAGCAAGTCCTCAAAAAAGAAGTAATCCTTTTTTAAGGGATATCTTTTCTGTTGTCAAATCAAACACACATCCCAACCTGAAAGAGATGTGGATGATAGGTGTCCTTCAACAGGATCAGCTGTCTCCCACTGAACTCTTGAAGATATAAAGACCTGTCCCTACTAATAACTATATTACACTGGATGAGACTCCATTTATCAGCTGCAAAATATCTGACTACATTCTCCATAAAGTTTCTCCGTGACTAGTTTAGTTTTTACAAGGCCTGATTTAAAAAGAGTTACCTAATAGATATGGGAATGGTTCTGCAGGAGTAAAAGAATAAACATATAAAACAAAATCCAAGTTTGTAATAAGGGGAGCTCTGTCGGTGCAACTTTAAAGCACAGAAGAGGCCACAATGTCATGTTCCACTGTGTGCCTAGATATTGCCATTACTCCCCTCGGAGGAAATCTCCAAGTCCTCCCGTTTGCCGTGCATCCACACCTCCTCGGGCGAGGGAGGCAAAAGCTTGTAAGTGCAACAGCAAAACTACAACTACCAGAAAAGATTTTCAAAAACAAATGCAGTAGCTGAAACTATTTAAGTATGCAGACATCAACATGACAGTGTTGACACTGAAAATGTTTTTGAGAAAGCATATCAGGGCTCAGGTTAATCAGAGGCAGAGAAACCAAAAGGTTCAAAAGCTGTTTTTCAGGTCCTGTTAATCTCTCAGCACACGTATCTTCAGGTGTATGTATGTGGCCAAGACTCGTAGATGGACAGAGGTCCCATATTCAAATGCTTTGGAAAACATGTACAACACCCACATTCTCCTCAATAAAAAATTAGAGAAACAAATGAAGCCAGGGAACGTGGTAACTACAACCGGGGCAGGTTATTGACTAAGCATTTCTCAACACCAGAAACTTCATGAGAATGACATTAGTGCTGCTTTATGAACATAAACTGTCCCCGACACCCTCGTTCCAGTGCAAGAACGACTTTGATGCCTTTTACCTTTAGCCTCAGAGGCTTTGAGATACTAAGAGATAAAAACCAAACCAAGAAAGCGTCACACTAAACTTCTATATTGGGAAGAGAGGGGTGATATATTAGTCAAGGCACACTCATGATTTCCTGCAGAAAAAAAAAGCTTCAAGATCACATTAGGAGCACAGTACTACATATTTCAAAGGTTTTAATGTATTTTTAGAATAGAAAATGTCCTTATTTTAGAGAATAATTGTTCCCACCAACGATAAAATCTTATTATGAACCAAAGTAAATACAAATGATAAAAGAATGCCCTTAATCAATTTTCTTTACATAGGCTAGATCATAACTCTAGCAAACTTCTGAACAAAACAAATAAATATAGAAGTAAAATAGAAAGCGTTTTAATCCCGGTCTTATTACTTTCTTCAAAATAAAGAAACATATGCATTGAAGACAAACAAAAGCTATTTCTGAAGCATGCACAGTTTGTTTCATTCATATGAATAGAGTATTTATAGCTCACAGTAATTAAAACAGTAGGACAAGTAGTAAGTACAAATTATTCTTTCATCAGTACACAGTTAAACAAGTCACTGCAGTGACAAAATAGAAACACACATAGAAAATTTAACTGTGAAGCTAGAATTTAGGACTGCTGGAGAGACACTGCCACCTCTACCTCCTACACAGATACATACACAGACACAGAAAGGAAGGAATAGTTCAGCTCCTTGGAGCGGAGATGATCAATACACAAAAGGCAGGCACAGAAAGCAAGGAGTTGTTAGTCAAACTCATCGGAGCAAGACTGCTTCTAAGAGTGGAATATAGAGAATGGAGGGAGGGAACCAGAAATGCCTGGAATAACGTGGTTACAATAAATACTTCTGCTGAAAAATCACACCACGATTTGATAGATGTCTTTTACCAGAAATAATACCAAACCAGCTGCTCATGTCATGTTGGGTTTTTCAAGAATCTGTAGTAGCACTTAAACATTTCAAGTATAAAATCAATTATTTCTGTTAAGCGTCCTAGGGAAAAAACACGCATCTGGGGTGGCCATGAAAACACTTAACGTTTAAATCTCAGAGGCCTACTTTTACAGCCCTCTCTGCAAAGACTGCCTTAATCCCCAGCTCTGGCAGTTCTTCCCTAATTATGCTGCTGTTCAGATTTTCACATTCATTCACTGCTGTTTTGCTTTTGTTTTAGCTCCTCATCAGTACAGTCATTCCATGGAAGGATGCATTCTGCCTCACCACTTTGTATAAGCAAGATTCTTTCTGAATCTTTCACTACTGCATCCATTGCTATTAATCCTTTGTCCAAAAGCAATATGGTTTTCTTAAAAGGTATTTAAGAAGGAACATTTAAGGGCAACAAGACATACTAACATACACAACTACTGGTTTTAATTTTCTTTTTTTAATTCCTACACATTTATGCAGTTCCATCAAAAAGCCCTTTCTGTCCGGAAGCAAAGAGTCTTATCCATCTTTTCCAGGAGCAGATTAGACAGAAATACACTACAAACAGTTAACTAATTTGTTTTGTTTACACAGTACCCTCATTCACCCTTACAGTTACAGGAAAGATCTCTCTTGTTGTAACCCAAGCTAATTAAAATCATCCCATTTGCAGTGGTCAATATTTAATAAGCGACACGTTCTACATACCTCATTGGACTGCTTCCCACTATATGACATTTTCTTGATGGCCACCACTTCATTGGTGCGCACATCACGTGCCTGTAACATGAAAACATGATGCATCAGTTTCTTCAGATCATGATTTCCCATAAGATGTAAACCAAACATAGTCATAAAACAAATAATCTTTATCCATTAGTTAGCTTTTGCAGAGAGTTAAACTAAAATATCTTGCAAGGGGTGTGACTGCTGCATCTATTAGAAATTTCCTTCTGAAGTTAAAACTCATCCTCCTGTTTGTGAGACAAGGTATGACATTTTTCCATGCTCAGCATCCAGCTGAAGTTGAGTACCGTGACTTCTAAACTAAAAATCATAGCTTAGGAAAGCAGCTCTGATTCAAGTAGAACGGATTTTCCCTAAATCACCTTCTCTGTCTGTCTGATCCTGACAAAACAGAAGCCAGGCTCAGCCCCCTCATTCCATTCCAAACACGAGCAAAGATGTCACAGGATGTGCAGGAGATAGCCCCTGGTGTCTGGAGTGGGTTTCTCCCCAGTGGTCCCACAAATCAGCTATTGTGTCTTAAAGGAAGGCAGATGATACAGAGAGACACAGCAGCAATCCAAGAGACCCATCTCCAGACTGACAATCCGACTTTCACTCTCTCAGCCCAATAATATTATTATTTCCACCGCACAATAAACGTACATGGCTTTTCACACTTCAGAGGCAGACTTCCTGCCTTCAGACAGCAACAATCCAAGATAAGACCAGAAGTTTTGTTTAATTTAGCACCAAAGCAATGGCTCATTCCCCCTGGCAGGAGAAGAGGCAGCGTTTGCTCCACCTCTGCAGGCAGGATGGCTCCAGACAAGACCCAGCCTCTCCTCTGCTCAGGATTTCAGCAGCAGGAGAGGGTGGTGGAGGAAAAGACCTCCCAGTCTCTCTGATAAGAATAATCAACTTGGCTATAAAGCCAAGTGATATAAATCAAAATAGTGTGCACCACAGCATTCACTGACGAAAATGTTGATTTTTAATATATTTGTACCACCAAGAACAGCCTCTCAGACCATGGATTAATGAAGTACTGGGACTCTACCTGTTCTAAAAAGGTTTTTCAGTCATGTTTTAATTCTGCTGTTCATTAAAGACATTCCCAGAATTCCCTGTCAATCTTTATTTCAACCAGTTATGATAAGCTTGAACCAATACTATTTTTAGTTTTCTTTCTGTTTGAGAGGATCTTTCCTACTGCTCCCTAATATTACATTACCTCTAAGGTTGGGGAGGGATATGAATATTTTTGGTTTTTGAGGCCAAAAAAGGAAGAATAAAATTCTGTCTCCTCAATCTTGACTAATTAGAGACAATCTCTGATACATTCAAATCAGTGAAGAACTGCAATAAAACAGGCAAGCAAAATACTAGAGTAGAGCAGAAGGAACGCGGCTCTAACAAAAGAGTGGGTTATTCTTCTGCTCCATCTGCAATGTTCCAGTGTAGTAGGCTTCCTGTGTCAGGCAAAAGCTATTATTACACTGCAGAGCAGGGAGTAGGGTAAGGATAATACCAAAATGATTCAGAGGTGCCAGACTTGCAGTTTCTAAGAAACTAAAACCATGAGGTGAACCAGCAAAATTCATGTCAATTATGAAAGGGAAAAAAAAAAACAACAAAAAAAAAACCAAACAAAAAAAAGCCTTTTTCTACCACTGCAGGATGTAATAGAAACAAAGAAAGAGACAGGAGTGAACACACTTAGCCAGCTATCATGCGAGAGAAATATAACATCCCTTCTTGGGAACACTGCTAAAAGCAAAGAAAGGTAGGTATTTCAACAATGAAAGATTAAAATCTATTTTAAAAACAAGCAGGTGGAAACTTCAGGATTAGATGGATTTTTCTACTTGTTAATTACTCTCACATCTATTTATCATCAACATTTTTGGTGCAGGCTGTATGCAATGAGAGCAGACTGGTGCGGGGGGCTATGTATGGGAAAACCCAAGGAAGCACCCCCTGACTGTGTTTGTCCAACACCTACAGTCCTTCATGGCTACAGCAGGGCTGAGAGACAGAACCACCACAGGCAACACCCCCTGAATGTTACAGTCACGGAGTTTTATTAGCCTTTTTAGTTTCCTTGTGATCTTGAATAACTGAAAAAAGAGGGTTCCTAGACAAAAGCCATATAGATGTTACAAGGCCGGGTAACCTAAACAATCCAAATGAAGGAGGCTTGTTTTATGGCAGACATTTATGCACATATGTCCTGCTTTCCTCCAAAAATTCCATACAAAGGATCAACATCTGGTGACCAGAGCAACTTCAGCAGTGATACAAGCAAAGAAAAGGTGGAGTATGTCATCAGCTTTGGTAATACGATTTTAAGCATATTCCATTGATTGGAGAAAGTTTAATTGTTTGCACTAGCAGAATCAAAATCTTGTTAAAGGAACTTAAGTTTTTTCCCTAGCTTTACAGAAGAATAAAGGACCCAAGACTCCTCTACCTTAGTTCTTTATGCTTATTTAATTTGCACTAAATTTCTCCCTCCTTGTTGTCTCTCTCATCTCTTGGATTTCTGTGTGAGGCATGGAGTATGTCACATGAAACAGTTTCAGATTCAAGATCTTAGACCTGCTACTAGTAAAAAGACACTATAATGTAACACAAAACTTAAGAGGTTAAAACTTGGGAACACAGAAAAAGCAACGGTGTATCATCTTTGTTGGAAACTCTCTCTTAGTTGAAAGCCCCCAAATGGGCTGCAGTACAGTGCACTCCTTATCCTTGTACTTGGCTTTTTGCAAGTGCCAAATTAGAGGTTCTTTCTGTCAAAGCAGCACAACCCAAACACCATCAAGTAATTGCACTCTTCAGTGAATAAATACCAACCTACAATGAATTGGTAGTCTAAAATGGTGGGGGGAAAAAAAAAAAAAAAAAAAGAGAAAGAAGGGTCTAGAAATTAATGACCTTGTACTTTCTATCTCCTCGCAGAAGGAGCTGGCAATGGGCAATCAGCCCTTACCACAGCTCCAAAGTTCAGTCCATCACCGCTTCTGGCTGATGCCTGGGGATGCTGTTAGCACACAGCTCGCAGGGCATCTCAGCCGTGTGCTGGTTTCCCACCCCCCCTATGCTGCTTTTCCATTCCACGCCTCTGGAAGATACAGCAATCCTGAAAAACTTCCAATACTGCTTTCACACAGCAGGAAGACAGATCGGTCAGTTCCCTCCTTTTATATCCACTCTTTAAGCAAAAGGAGTCCATGAGATGAAGTAAAGGCCGCAGGTGAGTGCGGTTTCGTTAGAAAACACTTCCTCCCCCAGACCTGTTCCCAGACAGTGGCGGCTCATAGTTTTAAGCAGGGAACAAAATTAAGAAGCTTTTCCTAATTAGTTCATCTGTGCTGCATTAAATTTGTGCTGGAAGGTTCCCAACATGGTCTGCTGCAATTATTAACAATGAATAGGCATCTCATAAAATACTGACACAAATGGCTTTCTGAAGGAAAATTGGCAGGTTTGGCCACACCTCCTATAATTATAAATGTGAAAAGGTTGTCTGAGGAAAATGTTTTTTAATGAAGGTCTCCGAGTAGGCACTTTGCTTAACATACAGCAACCTGCAAATGAGGTTACCAGGAGACATCCCACCTCCAGTTGAGCTACACAAGCAGTCTGGGAAAAACGCTGCTGTCCAGACGTTCACGTCAACTAAGTTTTATGCAGATGAATACTGGGATTCTTGCCTGGAGTAGGGAAGGATGTGACAGGACAAATGACAACAAAAGCCCCAACATTCAGGTGTCAAACACAAAGAATGGCTTTAAGGGAGCCTGAGGGTACGCAGGAAGGGAGAGAGAACTCCATTTCTCTCAAGGGACATGAGATGATAAGGAGACGATCAGACCAAGAGAACTGCATTGCCCATCAGAATCAACGGAGCAGAAGTCCATGTTTTAATTTGCAGATAAATCCCTGCTTGCAGCATAACAATGTACCTAAAAGCACGAGGCAAGGGCCACATTTCTAGTTTTGCTTTTCAGTTTGTATGCAAACACGCTACAGATACTGTGAGCCTGTGGATGGACTGAGACTGTAAAGACACAAGACAACATCTCTGCCCCAATATAAAAAGATTCACAGTAATTTCTTTTCCTCAACACGTGCAAAAAAAGTCTACGTTCACAGTTTAAAGGTTAAAAAGAGACACAGCTAAAATTCGCAAGTCACAGAGCTACTTACAAAATAAACTGCTCCGAAGCTTCCATGGCCAATCTCTCGGAGATCTGTGAAGAGCTTTTCTGGATCTTCTTTGAAGAAGAGCTCTGCGATTTCTGGGTCCTTCAGGCTGCCCGCTCGGCTGGTTGATGGCATCCTGCTGGGCAGTTAGCCGACCGACTATCTGGGTTTAAAGTGCTGCCTCAACCCTTGGTTCATCTGTATGAATGGAGCCTCTTCAGCATGGATTACTGCAAGAAAAAAGATTGCAATTCTTTCACTGATTATCCTCTTTCCAAAGAGCCAGAAACAAAGCCACAGCAGAGCAGTGTCCACCTCTTCCAGAGCAAACATCCCTGTCTGCTCAGTCACCTGTAGAGCCACCAACACAACCTCTCTGACCCACAGTGATGGCCAGGCTGTCACCAGCGAGCCTGTATCACCTTGACACCCTCCTTCTGAAGAGTTACACACACTATGTCTTAAAAGTATTGTCTGAACTTTGCACATTGGATGACACAATTGCACATATATATATATATATATCATGGTCTTTGCAAGACAAGATACATGGTACAAGTATGACATGTACAAATCACCACTGCCACTTAATAATCTGTATTTACATTTTTTTAAATTCAGCTCAGTACTTTTTTCTTCTGCAATTGTCCTCCAGTTAAGGAGCCGGTGATCAATTTCTACTCATTTTAGCGTGCACGCAGAGACCTCTCTAAGGCCTCTCCTTCCACAACTCAGTCAGTCATGGCCTTTTCTGTTTCTTTTCTCTTATCTAAATTCATGATCTTTATCTTTAAGTGTCTGCTCTTCAGAGTCTTATTAGCAACCCCCTTCTTTAGAGGAAGAGCATCGAGAACAGGAGACACCCACTTCCACACACCACGCGCATCTTTCTACTCTGCTTAAGCAGATGCAAACACACATTTTAATTGCGATAGAACACGATAGAGCTCCCTGAAATAGCCCAACTGGCAAACTCCTTCTTCAGAGGAACTTGCAACTTCAGATGCCACTGGGAACGTAGGAAACCTTTTCTGCTTCCACGTGCATTTGCTTTCATTTACTCAAAGTGTCTTGGAGTCTATCCAGAATAAGAGTATACATTTAAACGGTGCTATAATCTTTCCATATCTTTACAACAGGCGAAGCCAAACAACTATTACAACTACAATGCCTATTATATTTATTTCCCCTGGATTTCCTCTCGATTCCCTGTAAATGGTCACCAATAAAAGCAATTCTGTGTCACTGGCAAACAGCTAGTCACACAGCCCACTTCTTTCTGAAAATCCCTGTCTGCTCAAGACTTGTGCTTTTTAAATTCATATTTCATACTTCAAATTTGTTTTTAAAAGAAGTTTCATGTCTTCATAATGGAAAAAAAGACAATAAACCTGAGTTTAACCAATGCATCAGAAGGCCCTATCTCTGTCCATTTTTCCTCCTTTTCTGGACACTGTAACTCCACTGTTATCCAAACCTTTAGATCATCAATGTATCACTTGTTTTCCCCTCCCTGCAGAGTAATTCCTGCAAGGATGGAAAAAGACATATTCCTGCATGTTTATGCTCAGTGGTACTCTTCTCTACACAGTGGCACCACGTGAAAGTGCCAAAGACTGACAGTTCCTCGTTAGTTCAACGAACTGCCAGCATCGCTACAGGGAGAGCAGGACTGTGGGAGAGACAGCCAGGACATACCTAGCTGTAAAGTCTGCAAGAGCCTCCAGTTTTTGTGATAAAGACACGTCTGGGAGAGAGATCGCAGGGAAGGGAAGCGAAATCCAGCTTTTTCATAGCTTTCTTCCAAGCAGTCCGCATTCAGAAAGATTTATAATGCAACCCAAAACGGGTTTCCATGATAGCCTGCTCTCGGGGGCTAAGGAAAAACTGATATTCAATTCCCAGTGGTGGACCAAGTATAAAGACATATATATACACACACAGAGGAAACATGCAGCTGTTCACAACTCTGCTCTACTGCACTTGTGAGCACACACACACACACATTTCCTATTGATGCAGGATTGCTACAGGAGCCCTCGAAGCAGTCGGCATCAGCACAGGAGATGCCCAGCTGCCAAGGAAGCCGAGCGAGATGCACAGGAACGGGACTGCGATATCTCCACCTTCCGTTGCATAACGCAGTAACTAATACCGTGTGGGAAGGGAAATAATTAGCTTCAATTCAGCTCATACCTGAAGCATGCTACATTTATGAAGACTGGAAGAAAAGTTGGGTGGTTGTTTTTTTTGTTGTTGTTATTTTTCTTTCAAATAAGCCAACAATATTTCACTTGATTCCAGCTCTAACAAGCACATAACACTGAAAGACAACTGTTTCACATTTACAGCCCCCAAAGAAACAATAGACAAAAAGCATCAGTCAGAAAAGGGAGAGAAAGGAGCTGGGGGAAGGGAGCTGATAACCAGAGCACACTCAGTATTATTGAAGGAATGCTTCTTGGATCGACGGTAATGATGTCATGTTCCATCTTTTAAGAAGCATCAGATTCTTACAAAAAGGACATTGTTGTTCAAAAGCAACTGCTGCAATCCCAGAATGCCCTTTTCCCTACATCTGTTAGTCAGAGGGGCTAGGCTTGGATAAACCTGCTAATATGGCCAAAAGTCACATGTCCCCGGGAGCCAGCGTGCGTGTGAGAGCCGGAGCCAGGAGAAAAGCCCTGCGAGCACACAGCTGAGATGGATTACGGCCTTCTCCCCCTCCCCACCTACCCCCCCCAGTGCCAAACCAGCCACCAGACTCCCTCTTGGCATCATTTCTCAGCGTGCCTCTGAAATGTCAGCAACAGGCAACGCTTTTTACGGCCGCTAAAACTCTCACCAGCTCATTGCCAACCCAGCCAGCAGAGGTACGGGCTGGCTACTGGGCTGCCGGACTTCCAATGGCCCACCAGGGCCAAACTCCTCATCTATTGGGATACACCTTAAAACACAGCTTTTTTCCCCTTTAATAGTGAGAACATCGAGACAAATTTAATTATCGTTATTCTTGGAAATAATTGCTACTTTGAAATGCATGAGAATAAAAACATTAAGTATTAAAACCTATTTAACAGAACAGTCACAAAAGTGTATGTGACACTACGCTTATCATTTGATCTGCTTAGATGGAACAATAAAATGCATTAATGTAAATTCCATCCATAAGAAAGCTTTACACAGTCTCACTTAATAAAGTGCTCCCATTTTTTATGGATGCTACAATATTAAATTCCCTTAGTCTTCCTTTTTACCCAGACAACACGTGCTGCTGCCAAAGCCCAACAGTGCCAGCAGCCGAGATGCTCTGCCTCCTGCCTCGCAATAAAGACACCTGAGCACTTGGGGGAAACAGCAGTGAAATTAGGAGAAGTGGCATGCAACGTGGTTATTGCATTATTTTAAATGTATTAAAAATACAGATGAGTCTTAAGATTAAAAAAACACCCTGCAACTAAACTGCACTGAAAATTAAATCATATACCAGCAGGCAGCTGGTTTTGTAAATTACAGTCAAGTTGCGCTTACGTATTTTACATTCTTCCACCAATGCAGTCTCTTTACTCCAGGTTTTTTGGGTTGGTGTAGCCATACTGTTAAACACAATCGTTCCCAGTGGATGGGACCAATCACCTCACCTTAGACAGCTCAGATCAGGTGGCCGGATCCCAGCTGTGGCCAAGAGACAGGCGCTGCAAATAGGATACGGCATCCTCTGGCTGTGCCCGTCTCTGCTGGCTGAAGAGACAGACTACCTAGAAACCACCTTGCAGGCTGCTAAAATTAGATAAAATAAATTCCATGTTTTTTTTTTTTTTTTCCTAGTTGTCACTCATACAAAGAGAGAATATTGAATTGCATGAACACAAGAACTGGCACTTAAGATCAATTCCACTCATAACCGACAAGGTGATGTAGGAATATGAGAAAGATCCAAAATAAACCAGGGAATGGCCAAAGCACAAGACTGAACCAACTCTATTTCCATCCAGTAGGTTGAACTAACTACATTTAGTGGCCACCATCACTAGGGTAAATGACAGCAACTACAGTCCAAAATGTTTTATCAAATTACTTTCATCTGAACAACTATCCGATAGCAGAAACTGCATGCACACATCCACAAAAGTCTAAGAATCAGTAAGATGTTACATCCCTTGTAATTATGGCTGTATTAAATGTACACACACACCTTGAACCACTGACATAAGGAAGCTGAAGATGAGGACGGGGTAAGACCTGTTGTCTTCTGAGTTTTCTGCCTCCCTGCCATGTCATCTCAAGCTGAAGTAAGACCCACCCCTGTGACTAACATCCCCTGGGATCCTGCAGAGCAGAACAAGCAAAGCTCTAAATGGTCAGTTGCCATATTTAAAGTGCATATTTAAGCCTTATGCTACAGAGACCTCAGAGAAATTAAAATCTCTCCACAGTAAAATATCTGATGGCTGTCAGTGTCATAGATAACTGCTTTCATATAATAAACCAGTGCACTAAAAAGAGAATGTATTTGCCTTCCTGCCAAGGAGAAGGGAACCTACTCACCAAGATCTCCATCTATCTATCATGTTATTTCTCAAGCTCCAACCAACTTGGAGAGTGACAGTGACCAGGAGGCACTAGGTTACACTAAACACGAGCATCAAAGCACCTCTAGTTCCTTAAGACGGTTCAAAAGTTTGTAGGAATGAAAATGTGACAATTAACATATAGGCTTGCTTGGAGATCATTAGCATTAAAAAGCACCCCACTTTGTCCATACAAATGAAGTTTCAAGGAATCAACATATTCAACATCCTTCAGCTTCTATACACAAGAATATTATAACCAGAGTTAAACAAATACCACGTGAGCACAAAATGGAAACAACAAACAGATTTATGCATCTGTGTCTCTCCGTTTCACCGGGTACCAAGACACACACTACACGGACTCCTGAGAGGGCTAATGAGGCCGACAGGAATGCTGTCCTCCACTACTGAGTTATAAACAAAAAATTATTTGCAATTTGAGTTGTAAATCTTGTTTTATATAATAGTCATCTGATATACAATACACTTAGCACAGTAAAACCTATAAAAACGTATCTTTAGTATCAAATGTAGCTAAGCTATGTATTTTCCCCAATAGAATATACAAGACACTTGAAAAATAAACAAACCAGAAGATGAGTTACAGCACCTCTATCTTTAGAGCTGCATGCTGTAAGAGCAAAGATGATAAAATGAGTATTCAATACAGAAAACTACTGGTTCTTCAAAGTTCTTCTTACCCAAAGTCATGGGAGGGGAAGAAAACCCAACCCAAACCCTCCTGTCCCCAAAAAACACCACCAAGAAACAACAGCTCACCATAACATAACTTCATTTGGAAACTGACACTTAGATTATTTTTTTTTAAAGCAGTTGAATTGCATGTAGTGCAAACAGTTGCTAAATTTCAGTGTCATTTCCTCTGGCAGGATCTAATGCAAGAGCATAAAATAGATGGGCAATGAGTGTCATCATGCAACTATCAAAAAAGGGAAAAGGGATTTTCTCTTACTTGCATATGGGTCAGATCCGGGGAGTGCATGAAGCTGAGATTAAATTACCATCTCAACACACTATTAAAAATTTCCTGAATGACTTCCAGCTGACACTGAAAATTTCCACCACTATCATAAATATGGTAAGTGGATCTATTGAAAGAACTGACTTTTAATTTTTTTTTATATTTTACTTACAATTATGCCTAAAGTGTGAGTTGGATGGTAAGAATGCCTAAAGAATGATTAGATGATAAGAATGCTTAAAAGACTGAGTTTTAAAAATTTCTGTATAGCATTGAATGTTTGACCTGAAAGCACCATTTTTTTGGCAGTAGCAGGCAAATCACTCCTCATTTTTTATAGACTCTGAATAAAAGTCTGTAAGATAAAAAAACCAAGCTAATTTATATAATGGAAGTTGCTGCTTTTAGGCAAAATGTGAAGTAGTCACTATTTCATGCATTTTCAGAAAAAAATCTTAAATAAGAGTTTTCTAGCACACAAACCAAAAATATCACGTGTAAACTGTCTGGTTATAAACCATGTAGAGGAAACCGCAGCTGGACTTTCAGTATTGTATAATATTGTCTGTCGGGTAGAGGAAGTTTCTTCTCTAACATATATTTGAGATGCCAAAGAGACTGTCCCAGCACAAGGTACAACTGTGCATCCTCACTCCACCAGGACTGCGCCGCCGAGCGCAGGAGCCCGAGCTCTGCCGTTCCACCTGATCTACACCACTGCAAAACAAGGTCACGATGCACAGCAAGAGAAGACAATGTGATGAACGGCACAAGTATCATCTAGGTAGAAAGGAAAAAAAAAATAAATTACTCATTTTACTCTGAAATGTACTCTCTTCAGGCAAAACTGGTATTTTGCAATACCGGCGTCTTCTCTTTAGGCAACAGAATGTTGCAATACCCAACCCTCAAAGCCGCAGGGATGCAAGTGCGACGATTTGACGCCAACCTGGTACCAGAAGCGGAAGGGCTGTATAGCATGGGGAGATATCAGGAAAGAGGATGAAGGTCCAGCATCAGAAGAAATGAGCACTCATCACACCAGGCCACGCCAATATACGTGACTTCAGGAACAGTGCAGCTACCCTTGACTTATTTCACGATCTGATATAAATCAGCCTTTACAATTTTAACCAGATGAGTTCTATGCACCTTATCCAGACAGATAAAGGGCAGATGGAGATTACCTCCTATACATCCCATCACTTTATTTGCTGTTCATCAAAAGCCAGGTGCTGTCAGCCTGCTGTGGTGGGTCCTTTCTCTACGAGCGCTGGCAAAAGTTCTGTTGGCTTATGTGAAATTCAGGGGACCTGCAGCCAGTGCAATACTGCCAGATTCAGGATGACCTTCTATCCATTCTTCTGCATCTCTCAGCAAATGCAGGGACACACGTTCATCAGGTTCCTCATGATCACTGGGAAACTATGTTCTTGAACACTGTGCCAAATTTCTCCTTCCAGCAAGCTTGTCAAAACTACATACCATGGGTTTTATTGCTTTCCAATTAAAAAAAAAAAAACAAAAACAACACTGGTCCACCCAGTTGACTCTTCTGACAAAAGCAGAGCAACTCTCAAGTGCCTTAATGCGCCTCGCACACACAGAAGACGAGTGACTCTGCTCACAGCAGAAGGTGGCTGTTTCCCCAAACAGCTAAAAATCAGCTTCTCGTCCATGCTCAATTGCACCACAGCAGATGGTATCAAGACAGTTGTATTCTAGTGACTATCACAATGAAAGTCTATCAGCATCTCTAAGCCTCTCAAAACGGACGACAATTTTAGTCACTCGATTCATGCGAAACCACAGACCACAGACTCCTTGCGTACTTGGGTAAGCCTCTCCCACCCAAGCTAACAACAGGTTACTTCTTTTCCTCCTAGTTCTGCAATTTGGAAATCTTCCTAGAGTGGTAACTATGGGGGGAAAAAAAAAAAAAGATATCCCAGAAATGAAAAATAAAATAAACCAGGAGATGCAGCAAGTGGCACTTAGCTTCTCCCATTGCAAAAGAGGCACTCAGGACCCTCTCCCTCCAGACCCCACTAACTTACTTTTACCACTTAGTAGAGAGCTGCAGCTCAGAGGAAAAAATGCTGACAAAGTCTTGAACTTGCTTTTGTCTTAATTACCTTAAAATAATTCTTTTTGGTACACTTGTTCTCCACGCTGCATCCACTAGGACTATCTGTCACTAAGGAAAAGGGAGGTGCAGATGAATGGCATTCTATAAGAGACTGTTCGAACAATGTTTAATATTCAGAAAAAAATCCAAAATGCTGTCACAAAACTGATTTAAAAAAGGAACCATCCTGAAACCGTGCCAACTACAAGCAGAATAAAGACACCTGGAATGAGTTGAGAAAACCAGATTGTGGAAGGTAACTGTGGACCACGGAAAGCCTCAAGAAGACACTGACCTTTTTGAGATTGCTTTCTTTTGAGTCTCAAGCTTGTGTACTCGAGATGCTCCTGTGCTTTCTGCCAGAGGAGACCCATGAACGGGAATCTCTGCCCCATTTCTGAGTCAGGAGCCCCTTCTGCTGCCAAAGTCTGGAGGAGGTGAGATCTCAGAGCTGTTACTAGGTAGGAGCACCTTCATGTGGTCTACAACCCCACTAATGACTGTGTAACAGCACCGAGATCCCCTCTGGAGCAGGAGAATGGTCATCAGGTGCTGTCATCTTTGTATCTTCCACATTCCCTCATCTATGTATTTCTAGAAGGATTAGATTATAAGGGTAAGATGAATCTGCACAGGGATATTGTGGTGAATGCTGGGAGCTTTTTGTCTGGGTGAGCACCTATGTTCAAACAGGCTTTTCTTCCCCAACACGGTAAATTTTTCTTCATCTGACAAAGAGCAAGCCGATCATTCCAGAAAGATTCCTTTTTCAATTTCTTTTAAAAGGATTCTTCAGAAATGGTTCTATCCTGGAAGAACCTCTTTGCAGATATTTTTTTCTTTCTTTCTCTGCTTCTCTACCTGTATCTTTTCTTGTATTATACTTCTTCATAGAACAGCCTGAGGAAGACACTTTTATGTTAGAGTACTGCTTGCATTTCTCTTATACATGCACTTGTAGACTCTGTGGCTTACTTTGATTTCCTCTCAAGATTCTGACACTAAAATGTTCATCATCAACTCCCTGAATTACTTACCCCAGCACACTTTCTGATCCTGCTGAGCTCTTCTGCTTGGATGTTTACTTTCCAGGAATGTCACTAGCAAAAGGGTCGCAGAGCTAAGTTTCCCAAACCTCCATTGACAAACCCAGCAGCAGAGCAAAACCAATTATCCTGTGCTTTCCATTTAAAACAAAATGGAAACAGTTTTCTGTATTTCTGATTATTTCTACCATCTTTCAAGTTTCGTAAGTGGTGGAAAAGATAATTCTAACTGGATAAGTCTGCCCCTGTGTTAAATACAGATATTCTGAACAAACTAGATCTATTTCAACAAGTTACATGTGCCAGTTATAAATAAACACAAATATATGTAACACTACCAGTATTCCTGAAAACACTAGTTTTGTTAACTGGCAATTTTTGCAATGCTACTCACCTGAGAAATACCAAGTTTACCCCAACCCTACCACTGAACACAAATAAAAGACATTACTGATTCAGTTAAAAGAAAAATTAATAGCAAAAAGCATCCTGTATTTTTTCTCCTATTTAAAACAAAACTTCCCATGGGATCAAAAGTTAGACCTACAGAATCGCTGAAGAACAGCCAGCATTCACTTCTCAAAGACCAATGTCATCAAAGTTCAAGAAGTGCTAACCATACCCTGACATATTCAACACGAACATCTCCTGAATGTCTTTGCTTGTGATAGTTCTGGTACATTTATTAAGAAGGTCAGCTCTAAATTTAGTAATTCCTTAGGCTAGCAAAGCTATGAGGAAGGCAAGTGGAAAAAATGAAATCTTCTGTCCCCCTTCTTTTGCAATTCATTAAGTTCACAGTCGTTGCCAACTATTTTCCTTTACTATGTAAAGCATTGCATTAATACACATTCTGTGACTGCATCACCTATAGACAACTCTCTATGGCCACGTCTCGGGCTAAAGAGTGTGTGTTAATAACAGTTCCAGTGCAGGAGATGCTGCGCTGGCAGCACACTGGCCAGGAAGAGGTTAGCAAGTGGCCAGCTGATGAGAGTCAATTAAGTCTAGCGGCAAAAATACTGGGAAACTCCAGGTGCCCATAAATAAAAAAAAAAAATTTAGTCAGATATCCTAATGGGAGTTGAGTCTAAAGAAACCTTTTCTTGACCCCTAAGCAATTCTGCCCCAGAACAATAAATAATGTAAACGTAAGCAAATTAGCTATTTTGGATTCAGCATAAATAACTCAGAAATAAGCTACTAAAGCTCACAATAGAGATAATTACCCGTGAGAAAAAAAGTAATTAAAAAGTAGCAGTATCATACAGTTTTAGAAAGGAGGCCTAACAGGAAACAATCGAATGTCTTTCTGACCAATAAGTAAAAAAATTAAAATGTTGAAATTGAGCTTGCAATTGAATTTACCCGAGTGCAGAAGAACGCCAGGACACACGTCCACCCAGCCAGAGGCTACCTCCAACCCCCCCAGCCCACAGGTCAGGCTCTTACTTGAGCAAGCATGAACCTAGCAAAAATCTGAAGCCAGTAGGAAAGACCTCAGGTAGAAAACAGAGTCAAATACAAACAGGAAAATCCAAGAGAAAACTGAAGATTCTGCAGGAATAATCTTAAAACCCAAGCTGTGACAGCAAGAGCCTCAGGCGGTCACGCAGCCTGCTCCGCTCCCAGGCTGGAGAAAAGCCACGCAGGAGAGCGAGGGAACAGGCAAGAAGGTAAATTATCTGCACAAAGAAGATGACTAGGTCTAAGGTATGGTGCTGTCACAAACCATACATCAAGAAAGCTGGTCCTTCAATAAGCTTGTAAATTAAACATTACTGACCTATGGGGATGAGTAAGTAGCTGCCCTAAAAGACTGATGTAGCTCCAGAGTGACATATACTTTTGTCACAACTGCTGTCCCCTTCCAACAGCTGCTGCTCCTGAGAAGCTCCCCACGATGGCTGCAGCCAAACTGTAGAATTAATTGAAGTAATAATTAGTGGAAGTAACACGTTAATCACTTGGTGACTGCGATACACTAAGAACTAACAAGCCAAACATGTATGCACTGGAATACATGTCATTAAAATAACAGAACAACTCAAAAGGATATTCAAAAAGAAGTGGGCGGTCTTGTATACAAAATTATTATGAGTATTAATTAGTCATAGGTGGAAAACAGAAACATCAACTCTGAACTGAGAGCTGAAATACTGATACAAGTCTCGGAAAAAAAGCAAGAGGTCAGATATATAATTACATGTTTTGAGCACGGAAAAAGGCCTTTGCAACTGGAGTGACCACAGACACTGTGCAGATCCTGCATAACATTTGCATTTAAGATCGGAATGGGAGGGAAAGCAACACGGCAAGTTTTATTTAGGGCAGTTGACAGGACCAGAGAGGACACAGGAACCTCAAAAAACAACGCGAATGAGCAACAAGACAGGAGATGAAAGCTCAAAAAATAAAGAACAGTGAAGCACATATCTACTCTAAACTCAGGAGCTGAGCTTTGTGCAGACAGCTCAATGAAAATAATTGCACAATTATGCAAAAACATCAAACTTTTTTTTAATGAACAACATGAAGAACCACTTAGAAAAATAATACAGGATTTCTGACAATACATTAAGGAAGTCTCTGCCACAGTCTGCTCCTGGCTATTATTCTTCACTCACATCTAGCAATAAAATGAAAGTACAGTACAAAAGGCCTCAGAAATAGAAAGTCATAAATGTCCAAGACAACAAACAGGCTTGAAGAAAAAAGGTGTTGGACTTAAAAATCATACATAAGAAGGCCATGTCAAATGCTAACACTTTAAGAACAAGTCCATAAAACGTAAGAGTAGCGTATTTATAACAGAACGAAGGAATTCAACCAAACAAGCCATAAAGAGCAAAGTGAACCAGCAGAAATTACTGCGAGGTACTGAGCGCAAGAGATTCAAACACCACTTTTTAAACTAGACATTTACACGGATAAGAACATCCACAGACAGGTCAGGTAAGGTATTCCTGAGTGCTCCTGGCACCTCTTCTGAAGCATCCAGTTGTTACCACTGCCAGAAACAGAAGACAGGACCAGACAGGCGATGCCTTAGATTCTGTGTGACAATTTTTCTATTGCTATTCTTCAAGGGTCAAACAAACATCATCAAAACACACTTTGTCAATTTTGTTTAACATAGGAGTTTATAAAATATACTATTACCATAAACAAACAAACAAAAAAAGTTTATTGAAAGGTTGCACAGAAATAATGAGAACTAGGTTCTAGTACTATGCATGTATGTGACAGACCTTCACCACGGTACAAATGCAGAAAAGCCATTTCAGAACAAATTACCAGCAAAAGACTATTCTGTCCTTCAGAAGGAGTGACCAACCTAATGGAGCTCACAGAAGGAGGCATCAGAAGTTCAGCAAAGGTATACAGCCACTTCCAGAAGTTTGTAACTTAAAGCAGGGTCAAAAAGGTGTTCAAACATATTTCAGCATCCAAAGAGTTTAAAACCTTCTATAGCTGTTAGATCTGTGTTAAATGCCTTTACAGAGCAATTATTTCACACATTTCTAGTGCCCCTGAGCACCTCTGTTCCTACTGGAATTCCCCAAAATCATGGCAATTTGTCCAGTTTTACTCCAGCTCAGGCTGAGTATTTATTTTTCCTGTCTCCACATGACCAAGCAGAACAATTTTTTAAATGACACACAGCAAGGGGATGAGTCAAACAACCAAAAGCAAACAACAAATCAAGAAACACCTCTGTCAATATTTTACCTACTTGAAGAAATGCTTCTCCAGTGAGTTCTGCAAAGCCTAGATTACTTGTCTTTATGCCTTCCACTTAAAACAAAAAATAGTATTCAGCATGTATTAAGATAACAAGCATATCCTTTTAATTTGATAAGTTTTATCTGCTTTCATAGGGAAAATGCTCATTTCAACTAACATACAAAACAATTTAGGTAGCAGTGGCTCAGATACAGAATACGTCTCAATTGAACAGTTAAGATCATAGGACTGAACGTCCTATTAAGTCCCGTTCCTGCTATTTTGAGCAACTATATAATAGAATCCAATCATCAAATAATAACCAACTCCTGAGAACTTCTCAAAGTCTCTACTCTGATTACAAGGCTGCTCCAGAAACCCACTCCTATTTTGATTAGGTACCAATTTAAGATTAAGAACTGATTATGACTGATTTATGGTTTGTATTTACCATTTGTGAGTTTAAGTGACTTACTCTTTTTCCCATACGGTCCTTAAAGTTTACAGAGTTTTCTTTCCTTTTCAATATTGAGGGTTAAACACAAGTGCAGATATATATATAAAATATGTGTCCCCTTAGCCTGTTAGCTGAAAAAAGCAAGCCACATTTGCCTCCCTTTACAACACAGAAGAGAGAACTGACTTCCCAGACCATCCTTAGAGCCCTTCCTCACATCTGTCCCAAACTAAAGCTTTTTTTAAAAACATAAAAATAAAAAAATCCCTGATCAGAATTCTCCACATCCACTTACTTCCCGGACACACAATGTTGAAGTTTTAAAGTCACCATTGTATCAGTGGATATACTTATGTCTTTCACATCTTTTAATTTCTAACTGATAAAACACATTGTTATAGCTCATATATTTATACATATTACATATATGATTATATATTTTAATATATTTTATGTTATGATATATTTGTTGTTATTGCATGACCATGCACTCTGTACTATCCCATTTATGNTCTTTTAATTTCTAACTGATAAAACACATTGTTATAGCTCATATATTTATACATATTACATATATGATTATATATTTTAATATATTTTATGTTATGATATATTTGTTGTTATTGCATGACCATGCACTCTGTACTATCCCATTTATGCCTCTATTATTGCAAACCACCCAGCTCATCCAGCCCTGCTGAGTGAGGTTCTAGTCCTCAGGACTGATGATCCTCCAACTGCGTGTGCCCCAGCCGGTTTTATTAATGCAGCCCTTCACCTGTACATCAAGACCAAAACAACATTTAAAATTTGTCTGAAGATTAATCTTTGAAAACTATCAGTAGCTTCCCTCTAGCCTCCACTTCCTCCTTCAACCGGACTAACTCACCTTCCCGTAGCCAGCCCTAAACCATCACACCACCACTCTCTGCTGTGTCCTACGCTGTACTGACACTCACTGGACTTGCAATTCTCCACCATCCCAGCCACCGTCCTGCTCCATCAGCTCTCCAGCAACCCTCTCCTGTTGACAGTCACTCCTTCACAACCCTTCCATCCCCACGCATGGGAAACATGGCACGAGAAGTTTTTACGTCACAAGGTGTGGGTGGGCACAGAAAATGCATCCTTGCTCCAGATGGGGAAGGGGAGGAATAGGACACAAGCATGCAAGAACCATTGTCCTTTCCACACCTGTACCAACAGCTGCCCCATATCTCCTCCCGACATTCCCTGGGATGCTCTTGCTCCCCATCACCCTTGCTTCCCCAAGCAAGACCATGCTGTGACCAAGCTGCGGGAATGAAAGCAACGGCTTCTGGCAAAGACTTAAAACTTGGTATCAGCTGGACTTCCCAAAACCCATCTAAGACAGGACACCAGCAATGAGGATGGTGAAACTGGTCACACAGGTGCGGGAACAAGCCACCCACCCACAGCTCAGCCAGCAGCAGCAGCTCCCATCCCACACAATTGTGGTCTGGCTGGTCAGCACTGGTCCTGCGCTTCCAGAGGCCAGGTGGGAACACAGAAGGGAGGTATGTGGTCTGTTTACCCAGGAATTTTGGGCACATCTACTGAAATTCCATAAACCCAAAAGAGTTATTGCAGAAGCTCCGACATCACTTTCAGACGGGAACAGACATCCCAGCAGTGAGAGAGGAGACTGAAGCAGGAGAAGTTCTTAAGGACCCGCTTCCCAAATTCAGGCAGTCACAGGTTTGTGTGCTACATTACAGCTGTTCTGTCTGCTGACATCTTCTCTCTTATGTACTTATATACCCATTACCATAGTAACCAAATTCCTCAGAACATATAATGTAATTTTTGTATCTAGCATATTAGAACAAAATTATTAAGGTTACAAAGGCAAGCACTCCAAAATTAGAAAGTGTCAGAATTCAGACTGCCATCTCCCTTGCCAACAATCCATCTTCTTGCTGCCTCCCTCCCCATCTCCCAGGCTTCCAAGTCACCTCTCCTGCAAACCTCCAGCTCCATTTCTCCACCAGCTGCAGCTCCTTCCTCTCCGATCCCTCTGCAGTCCCTCTGTCCTGATGTCTTCTTATCTCTCCTCTCTCATCTGACTTTTATACCTCCTGCATTCACACCAGGCATTTTCCTCCTCCACATTGCCTGGGTGCTCTCCAGGAATGATTCACTGAACAGAGGACAGAAATTCCTGACAGTCTAGGAACTGGAAACAAGAGGAGTCTCTCTTGCAGGAAAAAGTCCCTTCTGATCTCCCATAGCCCAGGGCTGGAGCATCTTCAGCTGCTCTCTGAGGATAACTGCCTGCTCAGCACCAGGAACTCCAAAATGCCTAAGCAATGCACGGTGCTGGTTTATCCACTTACTACCATTGCACATTACACTGTCAGAGCACCCCATGGGTCCCACTAAGGGATAAGTCCCTGTTCCAGGAGACGTTTTGCAAATACAAAGAGAGTCTCTATCCTGGTGAACTCATATAAACCAAATTAATTTTTATGCTTTATTCTGTATCTATGGCTAGGAGGAAGACACATCCATGGAGTGCTCCAGACTATGGTTTCTCTCAACACTAGCACCTGCAAGCACTGTAGAAGTGAAGAGCAGCATCTCTTGCAGTAGAATATCCCCAGTAAATTCAGGAGATCTCTCATTGCAGAAGATTTACTAAAAAGTCCATCAAATCACAGACTTAGGCATCCTGTTGCTTGACGGCCTCTCCACTAGAAAGACAGGTTAATACAACATTGTGCACACACAGAAGGTAAATGACTACATCTTTTCTCCAAAACCTGCTTTAAAAAAAAAAATCCGTCTCTTTCCTGGTTTTGGCAGTATTATTAATTGTTCTGAATACGAGGGATGAAAGAGGTAGGTCAGCATCTGCACCTGAAGCAAATACTTGGAACAACAATTCAGAAACAAGACCCACAAAGCAGGTTTTAATGCTCAAAGTCCATCCTACCTAACTTAACTCTTACTGGGAGTATTTATTTTTTTTTCTCCAGTACACCAAATCTCCAACTCCCAAGCAAGAAATCCAGCCCTTTCTCCTGGCCTGAAGAGAGCAGGAAAGCACTTAAGTTGCTTGAATGTACCAAGAAAGCGTTAAAGTATTTTAAGGCTGAAAAGGCAATTTCAGCTCAAGTAGGAACACATTCATCCTAAATTTGACAGAAAGCTGTAATCAGAAATTGGTCTGTTCCAATAGCACAGATCCAAACACCTTTATATTTCATGGGTTCTTTGTGTGCTCACACACAAAGCCGTTTAATCCAGCTGTTCTCAGCAATCATTCACAAAAGCAAATGAATGAAAAAGAAATAATCAGCAACCATCTCCACGCCTACCCTTTAGTTGAGGTGAACAATAATTTGATTGCTTCAGTCGATGGACAAAACTATTTCCTGTGCCTTTAAATAAAAGGTTAATTGAGATATGGTAGAACCTGCTCTCACTTGGGCTTTCTGAAAAACAAGGTTGTCCTGCCTGGTTCAAGGACTCTGGCCTCAGCTTTTGCATGAGGGACCTGCCAACAGGTGACTTTTCCAAGACTGACCTGATCTTTGAGAGAGGCAGTAAAGGAATAAGATAGCAAAGAAAAAGCCAATTAAAATAATCTTACACTTCTCCTCAGGCACTCGCTGCTGGCAGGGGCTGAGCTCAAAGGCCTTTGTCTCAGCCACACTGCAGCCTGCCCTCGCTGGACGGCAGTGGTGGTTGTTGAGAGAAGTCTCTGATCTGAAGGCAACCAGCAATTTGGTCAGAGCTAAACCATAGTCAGAGGCCCACAGTTGTGCCATCTAACAAAGGATGTTAACAGCTACCCAGAGCTGTAACCACATGGCACAGCTGGAGCGGGATTAAGCTGTATGGTTTGAAGGGCTTCCTTGAGATGGTCTGCAAAATGCAACACAGGGGTCTGGCTCTATCAAGATACAGAAGTAAAGCTGTGGGGGACAAGGACAGCCATGAGAACAGTCCCAAGACAGCAGCAGGACAGACCTTCCCAGGGGAGGATGTTAGAAATTTTAAAAAATAAATCACTAAGACCAGACAATTTCACAGCAAGAACAGAAAGGTCCGATAAGGTCTGTGTTTCTTCTTCAAATTTCACCCGGTGCCCAGCCTATTAAAATAAGGCACAGTATTATTTATCTGATTTTATAACCTTCTATCTCAATACGGTTTACATTTATCACAAGACAGAGTGTTAAAAGCTTTGCAGAAGATCAGCTAAGTCAGTGAACAACAGAATTGTGACCACTATAATCTTTCGACTCGAAAGCACTGGTCTGCACACAACCAGAGAACACGGGGGCCGACGGCTGCTTCTGCTGCAGTGGCTTTTAGAGGTAGATATTATCAAATTCCTTTCACATCTGTTTAGATTTCAGGAGACAAGCGCCCACATCACACACACAAAAAACCACCCTCGCATCCTTTTGGCAGCCAGTGGTTTGAAGGGGGCACAGAGCTTTCCCTCTAAAGAGCTCCTTGCCCCTAGAGGCTGCCTGGGAAGGGCGCTCCTAGGGTGTAACAGCAGAATAATACAGCAAATTTTTGCACTATTGCAGTCTGCACTGCACCTACTGTAGGGATAAATAAAATTCCAATCTCCACAATCTCCAAGGCTGTCAATCTGACACCTTTTGTGAATACTAAATTCACACATACAAAGAACTTTCTCCTTTGTAGGTTTTGAAACATCTCACACACCGTTTCCTACCAGTAACTGAACAAGCAGCATAATTTCATACTGGCAATTTGAAGCCTCTTTTTCAGCAGTTTGGAATAATGGATTATCCCTTTTGTTTGTCAGTAGGAAGAGACAAATAAGAGAAAAAAAAAACAGTAAAGTTTCAAGCAACATTTCCTTTATTAAAAGAAGATCTATTTGCTGACTGCTCCTGTTGGCTAATAAACAAAGGGAAAGTCAGGTGCCCATTTTACAAATTGTAAGGATCTTGGATTTTTGAGCTGGGAAAAGTAGGACAACCTCCTGATACCTTGGGCAGATACACCCCTAACAACCGACCAGCAAAAAGCAAGAACTGCTCCCTCATCATGCATGCAGATCACCCATGCAGCCCAGCTGGACAGGGAGCTACCGAGAACTCAACACACCATGCCAGAAAACAGTATTTACTTTTTGGACACAAGCTATAAAGAGCAACCAAGAAGTAATTAAGGTTCCTGAACACAATGAGGGGAAAAATATCAGCTCCAGTGCTGGTCACTGCCCAGAAGTTCTTACTACATCTGGACAGCTTCTCAGAGACCACGAGCCTATCCTCTCACCATCAATACTCAGAATTTATAGCCTCCAAAGACCTAAAAATGCCCTTCAGCAGATTATTTTGCAAAGTCATTTTGAGTGAGGGAATATCTAAAGCTCTAGCCTGAAAAAGAATAAACCTGTCCATATTTGCATGGAGTGTATCGCTCAGTACAGCTAACAAGCTGCGTGAAAGCCAATCACTGCTAAGCCACAAAAATGGCTCCCAGAAAGAAGGAGGAACTCAGATACACTCTTATATTAAATTTTACAACCTTGAACAAAAATCAGCCTGGTTCTATCAGTCCTGCAGTTGGTTTTGGCTGCTCCGCTGACCCTGGCCAGGATCCAACAGTAATCTTGGTGGAAGGCTGCTGGTGGTACCACCATGATATTTATACAAATATCTGAAGCAATATGGGACAGTTCTCCAGTAGAAACCAACACAAACGTGACAAAAAGTCACTGTGCGCTGCTTATTTAAATATCTCCAAAACAGTGAAAAACAGAAAAAGGATACATTAAGAGAAAAGAGATCCCCGAAGCAAGGAGGACTTGGGTATTTATAAAATGCCCGTATATTTGCATCTGGCAGATAATATACATCACATCCTCCAGCAATACAGGAAGAAGTTATTTTTGAGAACTTGATAGTAGGAACTGAAAAGAAATAACTGTGCTTCTCTCGCTCTCTTTTTTCTATTAAGCTAATTCCTGTTGTATAAAGTCAGCTTGAAAGCTCCTTTCAACGAAAAAGGGGGAGGGAGGAGAGGAAGAATCAGATCTGCTTGTTTTTTTACATTTGACATTCAGGTCTCGTCCCCCTGTTTTGTTTTCCTGGAGGACGCGGCGGCGCAGACCTCGCAGAATGATGACATCACACCCAACCAAAAAAAAAAAAAAAAAAAAAAGCAAAACCCAAAGAGGAGGGAAGGAGGGAATCAGCTTTCCCTCAAAGCAGAGCTCAGAAGGACGGGTCTGCTTTTGGCTTTCACCTTTTGGCAATTTCAAAACTTAACATGTCCAGGGGTAAAATAATTTTCCCTTCAGACCCTGGCCCACGGGAGCTGCCCATCA
Source organism: Tringa tobata (assembly GCA_033628505.1). Taxonomy (NCBI): domain Eukaryota; kingdom Metazoa; phylum Chordata; class Aves; order Charadriiformes; family Scolopacidae; genus Tringa; species Tringa tobata. The sequence goes on along the minus strand of JAHREE010000319.1, from coordinate 52,956 downwards.
AAATGGGGGAAGGCAACAGCCCCGATGCTCTCCAGGCCAGGCAGGATCAAGTTAAAAGATGTTTAGTTACTGTTTGCCTATAAAGATACCCTGAGCAGTACATTGTTTTATGTTTGTTTATGCCTGCCTTATTATTGTTTTTGTCCTGAGTTTTACAGGCAAGTGGCTTTCACTGTGATGAAACAAAGCAAAGCACAGAGTGTTTAAGTCGCTGTAAATTGGAAACTGCTCTTACTTAAAGGTTTTATAGAATTATTTCTTCCATATGAGGTAAGCATTCTAAGAAGCGCCTTTCCTGTACAGTACGGATGCTTCACCAGAGAGAGGAGAACTGCTGGACGTGAATGCATGCAGAAGGTAGCACCTGCAGAGGGGAAAAAATAGGAAAAACCACGCCTCTTGAAGTGCAGAGCCATTCATACCTTATCTGTAGTTATTAAAACTCAGGAGAGGCCCACGCTAGAACACGTGCACTGACTGCTCCACGTCACAAGGAGATTTATCCTTCACCTAATACCTGAACTCAACAGATTGACATGACTGGCAAGCTCAGAAATTAGAGGTTTTAAGTGAGAAGTATCTATAGAATCTTGGAAGCAAATCTTCAAGATGTTTCTTAGAGATTCAAGACACTAAACTAGATGGTACACGACCATCTTCCTTGCTCCTAACAATTTATGACTTAATTTTAAACAGCAACAAACCAGCAAATGGAGGAAAAAAAAAGAAGGAGACTTACAGAAGGGTGAGATATTAAATACCCAGTGGTTACATGGTTCCACTGATAGCTACTGAACAGCACAATAGTGACAAATCGTTTGATGGCTCTTTACTGTAATTTTTTGGTAATTATATATGAAATTAAGGAGATTGCCATCTCCATCTCATGCACAAGCTAATCACTATTAACAGCCTGCTCAGTTCAGACAGAATACTAATAATTTCTCAAAGCAGCAAAACAAACATAGGCTTGCTATTAACTTAGGGACAATGCTCCAACAATAACACCAACTAACCAGACTTTGTCCAGAAAAACATTTTAAAGGATGGCATTGTATAGGATCTCTCACACCTCCCCAGAACTTACAAGTCCTGTTATTACTATTCATAATTTACCTTGAGAAATTCTAGCATAACAAACAGTTGATTTCAGATAAAATGCAATTACAGGTTTCTATGAATCAACTGAAGTTTTCGGCAGAGTCTGACTTCAAGACTTTAAGCAGTAAAATGGGAAGACACTGGAATGCGCTATCTATATATCTCAATTTCCTGCCCCAGTGATTAAAAAGAAAGAAAATGAGACGAGCAACTGCCATTAAGGAAGCATCAAAAGGAGGTGGCAACTCTACTCAGAAAAAGAATTTTACTCCTAAGTTTGAAGTCCAAGATCTGTTATATCAGATGGGCCCAATGAAGCGTGCCAAGTCCTGTCAGGTTCCCTCTAGAGACCAGTCAGGACAGACGGACACTGACCATCTCTGTAATTTTCTGTTTACATATTTACAGAAGGTATTTTCGTGGTGAGACCGTATGTGTCATGTCCTCAGAAATGCTAATCACAGGCATGAAATCACATATAGAAAACCCCTAAATCAGCAGGTGCTCGATGCCTTCAAACCAGAAAATAAGCAGACAAGTAGAATCACAACTCACACCATACTCTCCTTCCACTCGTGATGCTCCGTACCACTCATGCTAGCCCGTATCATCCTTATTTCCCCAACACCTATGTAAATAGGTAGGTAGATTTTGCAATGTGCATGATAAACAGGTATGAACTACTTCAAACCAGCACTAGTTCCAAAGCTGAAAGCAGATCTTGGAGAAAACTCACTAAATTTCATACTCTATGGCTGTGGCAACATTGAACAAAAATCCCTCAGAAAACCAAGGTCCCAAGATACTGAGGACTTCCACACAGGTACTCAAATTTCAAGGCTTTTTGGGTTATTCTAGTTTAAAAACAACATGACTGATGCAACAAAATCCTTAGTTTTATTATGTCCAAATAAGCCCTAGCAATTTTACTGCATAGATATGCTTTAAATTAATATCAACACTGTAAACCTCTCCGGAGAGACTGTTAAAGTAGAATCTAGAACAGATGAAAGTTACTTGTGCTGATGAGCTGAGCAATGGCTCGCTCAGCGACGCTTACAGATTCCTGACAGGCACAAGGGCTCGAAGCTCTTCTCCCTTCCCGGTGCATCAAGTAGGAATGCTTTCATTCAGCCTTTTACAGAAAACAGCAGTATGCATTTACATTACACAATAACTAGACCCTTAAGAAGATGATACATCTTTTGGAAGTGTTCAAGGCCAGGCTGGATGGGGCTTTGAGCAACCTGCTCTAGTGGAAGGTGTCCCTGCCCATAGCAGTGGGTTTGGAACTTCATGATGTTTAAGGTTCCTTCTAAGTCTAACCATTCTATGATTCTACGTGAGATTCAGCTGTAGTAGGATAAGAGGATATACTCTGCCTCCACAGATCCCCATAAGGATGTCCAGACAATCCCCAAGTCTTAAAATTATATATGAACAATATTATTATTTTTTTTACTTAAGTGAGTTGTCCCCAGTTACCCCTGTGTGTGACTGACTCCCAAAACGAAAAGGCTTAGTTTGTGCTCATCAAGTTCAGGGAATGATCTACAATGCATTAAAGGCCTTTTCAGATTTATTTTAAAAATACTAATTACTTTTTTTGGTGTGTTTGCAAAGGCAGCAGATCATATTAAAAATATCAAGATGTAGCCAGTTCATTGACAAACGGCATTAAATTGCCATTATGGTAAGAAAAATCCACACAGTGCTCATAAAATGAAACAAAACCCCAACCCCCTGCATTATTAGTAGGCCAGAGAGACTCTCAGGAAGAGATCTGGGACAGTGGCGCTGCTGAACTTTGAGATCTGTGCTCTTCCACCACAGCCCACAGACAATGCAGTATCTCACACACTTCTGCTTTTACCTTAAAACCTGGGAGGTACCGGAGTCCTGCTGGCCAGGTGTTAATTGGGAAAACAAGGAGGCAAATTCTTCTACCTCTGTCACCAGCTACGCTGGGCAAATGACTCACTCCTCTACCTGTACTTCAGCATCCCCACCTTGTAAATGTGAAAATAAATATGCATTCATCATTTGTTTAAAATACCTTGAGATTTATGGATGAAATTAAGAACTGGGAATTACTATTATTACCCTGCCAACTCAGAGAAAAGTATAAAAACATCACATACGTAAGCTAATCTTTCTGTTATAGCTTACTTAAAATTCTATTTGTGTATTAATATTTCATTTCTTATCATATTAATATTAATGATAGCTATTTCTATTTAAACATAAAATTATTTGTAATACCTACAAAAAGCATAGTGATTACACCAATCTACAGTCACTACAGTCATTAATTTTCAATACCAGCGAGTGCAATGGGAAGACTACTCAAGTGAGGATGATGCACCCTGGTGCTGAACCAGCCACTGTGGGAAGACTCCAGAGTCCCCCGTGATAGCCCACTTGCATAGTCGCCCCCAATTATCAATTCCTGCAACAGGAGAAAATACAGGATGCTTAAAATAATGTGTGAATTAATACTTTTCAAGAGATAGGGGCTATTTAAGAAAAACCACCTACGATTAAAATATTTTGGAAAACGTAGGGGGGTTTCCAAAATATTTTCAAAAACAGCATACATCAAAAAATGCACGTCAAATCCTTTTCAAGAAAGTAGCAAATAATTCTTTAAATACTTTTTATGTTTTCCCAACTAATTATGAGCTAGCGAACTTAACTCGTGTTCTTTATAAGTAAACTATTTCCATGTTACTCTAGTATCCAAAGTGCTCTGCTTGTTATTGTCAAATAGGGAACAAATCTTTTGCCCAGTCTTGTTTTTGCAAATAAATCCATTGCATCAGTATTGCAATGAAATCAACAGTAATGGGGAGGATAAGAACTTGCTTCTTCCATAACATTTTATTTTGGATAAAAAACATTCATCATGACTCTTCCTTAGGTACAGGTTATTGTAGTGTTTGGGATGCTGTGCTCTGTCACCAAGAGTGACATTTTGAAGACTGGCTAGTTGAGGACTGCTGCCTAGGTTGATCTGGTAAGAACGGGGTCAACTTCTGAGGTAGCTGCTCACAGCAACATCTTCTGATAGTGGGAGAAGTATCTCCAGTGATTGTCATGCAAACAACTGAGCTCAGCCCGAGCATCCTCCCCCACCTCCATGGGCACACACTTCTGCTTGTAGGGCTCTGGGCACTTGGCGTGGCTTTTGGAATGGAGATGTTCTAGGATTCCTTTGCCCATGTGTTGTGTCAAAGGAAGGAAAAATAATCTTCCATCCTCCACAAAGGACAGATGATCAGCATTCAGATGGGTTCGCCCGCATTCTTGCTGCAAAATGGGCAGGTCCCAGCAAGAACTAACAGGAGGTTCTACCACACACCTCCAGCCAGAGACTAACCTAGTTTTAAATACTTCAAAGCATGGGTTAGAGGGGGTTTTGTGTGGAAAGGGAAGAAGAAAAATGAAGCCAAAATCCCAGGTAAGAGTTCAGGGTTTGCCTATATGGCAATTAACCTATAATAAAAATGGAGCTTGGCATTCTTAGCAAGGCACTGCCTCCGAAACGTATCATTATTTCCTTCCAAACTTTGATACGCACTTCTAGAAGCCAGCATGAAATTTTGTCAAGGCCTAGGTTACCCTCTTTTATAATTAAATTTGCAAATCTTCACGAAAACCTCAATCTAGGAGCCTGCCTGCACACTAGGATGTACTGAGCAAGTACAAAGCAGGGTTTGCACCACTTCAGCTGATGCCAGGGAAAAATCACATCACTGCAACACAGTTAGTCTTTATGGGTGGTGAAACCCCATTATTACAGTTAGTCCAGTACCTAAATTCTCAAGACAAGACTTCAACGTGCAAAGAGTAATAAGAAAGCCCAAGGAGATGTGGGAGGGTGGTGGATTCAAAGGCAGAAGATTTGACCCTTGAAGAGGTAGACAGCTTACCTAGGGGCACAGGGCCAAATCATACAGAAATAGATTTCAAAACTAGGGTTTAACTAGTTTGCTATCTAGGCCAAGAAACAGTTCTGGAACATATTTAACACAGTTTAATCGCATCAAATCATGGCTGGCCCAGAACTGATTTTAACAACTGTTAACTGCTTTTTGGAACAGGCAAAGCCCGAAAAGCAAAGATCGCTGTGTACAGTTTACGAAGAACAGGGAGACAACCCAAACATTCAGAGCAGCAACAGAAAAGCAAAGCACATTCAAATCCCATGATCTTTATTCAGATTGGGTTACAAGGAAGTGGGAACTGGGAGGAGCCAGTGCTAGTGACAACGGCAAGCCAGAACTAAAGAAGAAACATGTTGCACTGCCACCGGGACGCAGCTTGAGAAATCCTAATAACTGACGGTTTCCCATGGAGAAAGTTCCTGCACTACTTACTGTGTACCCGTGGCCTATTTGAGAAACAGCGTTAGCAAAAATAACCTCTCTTCTCATCTCCTCGGCTGGGGGAGGGAGTGACAGTCACCAATTAAAAGGGGACTGAGGCGGGAAATAAGAATTGCATATTATGAAGGGGGAGGAAGGCAAAAATAACAAACGTGCAGCACCACATGCGATTATTTCCAAGAAATCCCAATACAATTCTCTGGGAACGGGCCCGTGGGTCTGTTATTGCCTTTGAGCAGCGGAATGTCAGGGAAGAGGAAGGACTGCTGGATGCTTGGAAAACAGGCTGAACACATGGACGTGGAACAAGCCAAAAACTGTTACAAGAAATGCTCCCTATCCTTTCAACATACTTGCATTTGCATATTCCACTTTCCCATGCTCCTGGATCCCAAGACTTTCCTCAGGTTAGAAATCAGCCAGACCAGAATGAACCAAAGCTGATCCAGAGATGCAAAGAGAGGGACTGATCTTACAAGACCTAACCCCTCAAAAACTGTGTCTACTGATGCTCAGTGAATGACAGCAGGCTAAAGGGATGAAAAATGGGGTTTGAAGTTTAGCTGAACTAAGTAAAAGACTGAAAACGACTATATTCACATTTTAAGAATTCAGGTTTAATACACATTGACTTTCAGTCTAAAAGCTGTAAGCAAGAATCACTGAGATTAACATTAAATATCAAAATTTACTTTTCAGATATGGCTTGACACCACTGATATGCAGCAAAAGCTTCCAACTACATTCACAGGCACCACTCATCCACATTCTGATAGGAGGCCGCCCTGTAAACACCCTACCCTGATGAGTGTAGGAGAAAACTGTTTTTATAAAATTACATCTCACTCTAAAGAAAATATTTGTATGGTTGTAGCCAGGACTGTAATAAGGGTCAGTGGAAGATCACAGGCACAGAAAACCGCAGCGCCTGCCAGCTTTAGAGTTTTCTGTGATTTTTACTTCTTTCCTCAAGATCTAAGTTTTCCCCAAAACAAAACATTTCTAGCCTTTTCCATTCTAAGGACAATATTCAATACGTAAATCTCATGCTGTCACTCCATCCTGACCCCCAGAGAAAAATCAAAACTGTTTCTAGCCAAGCAATACAACAGGCAAAACTATTAGCTACTGTCCATTCATATTAAGAAGCCATCATCACTGTAACTGGGAATGTGTGCTGGGCTGTCCTCATCGTACCCCTGAGAGAAGGAAAACCTCATCTCTAAGCTCCAGCGTAGGTGCGTAACTAACTCTGCGTAGCTGGGCTCAGCAAGCTCCGATTAAACTGGAGAAACTTTTCTGTTTAGACAAAACTTATTACTGCTTTGGCAATTTCATGCTATGTTTACAGTGGCTACCTTGCCTTTTCTTCTGGCAAAGAAACCAAGATTTAGCAGGACGTGGAAAAAAAAAAATAAAGTAATTATCAGGAGTAACAATGCACTAATTTCTGACAAAGTATTAAAAGTTCTCAATGGCTTCCCTTTGGTAGTTAAAAAAATACTGTCATTACAGTGATCACCAAATATTTGTTTAAAAACTGCTTTAAGAAACCACCTTTGGAGCACCCATTGTGCTGTCTAATGTCCATTGTGTTTCTAAGGACCTTCAGAAAGTATTCCTTCCTCCATGTTTTGTACTGTAAATGAGCACTTAGACAAGGAGGAGGGAATAATAGTGTCTAAAAGCCAACTGTGCTTTTAAACAGCTCTCCACTCTTTCCTCCCATTTTGTGCACACTTTCCCCCCCTCAGACACTTTGCACTTCACCTCTGATTTCATGTTTTTATATTTTAAGTTCTGCTTTCACAGGAAGGTCTGCACAGCTGAGCTCCCTCTGGAACTTCACATGAGGGGATTAGTGGTTTTCTGACCCTTTATCCATTGGATTTTTTCCAGTCTCTTCTCCACACAGAAATCAATGTATGATGAGCAGCTCCTCAGCATGCTAAAGAACAATGAAAACAAAGAATCCTGAAACCTAACTACCACCAGTTTAGGAAAAGGTGCCATCAAGCACCTCTGTCTCCAAACATTTGTCTTTGATCAAGTGGTGGTTCCATGGAAGCACAAACTGATCTAATTGCTGGCTGTTGCGGTGCAGCCCAATCCCTTGGGTTGTCTCTAGCATCTCCTGACTGTGCACTGAGCCATTTCAGATCACCAAGCTGGCACAAAACTCTGCATTTTTCCTTAAATTAGCTTTCTGCTGGTGTGGCTCAGGGCAGGAGCAAAGATCAGTGCCAATGGAATGACATACATGGAAAAGCAGGTGGAGGACAGGACCATGCATCTAAATCAACTTCTAGTGTAACAGGAACTCACCAGTAAGCACAAGACCGCACAGACCAGGGTTTCCTCCTGCATCACGCTGGTAAAGAATGAGCAGTTTGTAAGAGTAAGACACTTTCAAAAGTTATAAAAGAAAGGACAACCATCAGTCTCAGAAGGTATTAAATCATCCCTCTCTGTACTGCTACAGCTGGTCTCCAACATGGTTAACCGAGGGAGGACAACTGGGTTACCCCAAGCTGAAACCCTATTAGACCCAGGATAATTTTCTGACGCAGACATGACTCTAGTCCAGAGCTGAAGTGGAGCTCTTCCCTTTGTCCAGGTTCACATAAGGAAATAAACTGAAAAACCTTCACACTACATAGCACTCGAACAGGAAAAATGTGAGCCTGGGTCACCACTAGCAACCCCCAAAATTTTTGTAGTTTCTAGTGTGCACTTCAACATAAAAATATGTTATTTATGTGATTTTAAAATGAACAGAAATACTAGAGAAAATGCTTCTAATATAGGATCTTAGTGATTACACAAGTATTTTCAAAATACATTGAGAATGGAATAAGACAAATTATATTTATCATAGCTTTCTTACCACTCCTGGATGACAAAGAGAGCCAGATCAACCCTAAACATTTTCTTATTTGACAAAACATTTATACCATCAAATAAACTTACATGGGGCATCTTTTGCAAATGACTACAGTCTCTACTAAGTTAGAGCAGAAGCATATCCTTGCAGAAGAGATAGATGGGAGAGACAACAGCAGTAGTACATATAGTCTGTCTTTGCTAGAAAGAGAATTAGCACCTGAAAACAAAGTACCTGGAAACCACCTAATGTTCCTGTTGAGCATGAAACCGTCTGTCAAAGTGGAACTCAGTAATGCAGAGTCAGCTACCTACAACATCTTTAAAACAAATCTCTGAATTCGTTGCCATATCTATTGTTCTCTCCAAAACATCCTCATTACAGGAAATCCACTACTAGGATACATCTGAAGATCTAATTATTAGTGTGATATTTGCTTCTCTTCTAATGTATCTCACCAAGCATAAAAACTGAGGCTGTCTTACAACTCATTAAAAATATGTTATTCTAGTGACAAAAACTGATGAACTATAATGGATAGGCAAAGATGAAAGCTGCACAAATGGAAAAGTTATTTAGACAGAAGTAAACATTTAAAATTCTCCACCTTAGCTTACACCAAAATTTAACAGAACGACAAATGACAGATAACTTTTTCCAATAGTCTAACTTGAGGCCTAAGTCACCTTATCTGTATATAGTTTTAATGCCAACATCTGGTCCTCTACATGCAGCACTTCATTTCAGCCTAGTTAAAACGAAAAAAATATCAAACTATCCAAGGAGTTTTTACTTCAGGCAGTTGTGTTTCAACAGGATTAAATTTAATTTAAGCTGTTCTACCAGAATCACTTTCTCTTCAGTGAGAAATTCTTAACAGAGGAGAAAAACATTCTCTCAAGTTCAAAGGACAAATTAAGGTTCAAGTTTATCAATGTATTTCAGTCTTCAGATAAAAGGAAGAGGAGTCCTAAAAATGGCAAACATACCAGTCAGAACTAGGCCAATGTTGTGGAGGATCTAATATGAAGGCTCAAACCAACCGTTGATTAGGTTTGCCCTTGGACTTAAGTAGCAAAAACTATGACATGCTCACTATGAACAGGCACAAAGGCAAGGAAAATGTAGGCTCAAAGTAGTTTCAAGAAAAACGTATCTAAAATTACATTTATTGCAACAGAAGATGTTACCCTGTAATCCTGAAATATGAAAACAAACCTTCACTAGTGCCAAAATATATCACAGTTTTTCACCATGTTTTCACTACTATGATGTGCTATCTACTAAAGGTATTTTTCAGACACTGAAGATCTGAACTATACTGTTCAACAACATATATAGATATATATATGGGGTGGTTGGGAGTGGTATTTCGGGAGCATTTCATTTGAAGCATTCCAAGCTGATAACCTTTATCCAAATACATAAAACAAGAGCCATGTCAAATGCACTATAAATAGCATTAATAGTAAGGAATCAATAACATTCAAACCTTTAGGTAACATCTTATTAATCCGTCCTTGGCATGCATGGACACACAGCTGTAAGGGCTCTCAAATAGCCAAAGGTGAAGGACACAATTTGTTCAACTAGTTAATGCAACTGCTATTTAACCAACTCAGCCACTAAAATGCCACCTAATGAAGCACTCCACACCATGATAAGCAGCAGAGACAAGCACGATAAACACGAAGCGTTTTTCTCAGAAAATAAATGAAAGTCCTCCGGGCTAATACCATCCTGTCATTATTTTTTTTTTTCCTAAGACAGGGGAAAGATCTACATTTGACAACAACCATTTTAATCCCTGCTTCTTCATCCCCCCCCCATTTCTTGTACCGCGCCCAACACAATGGTACAACTGCATGTTACAGGTATCGCCTTTATATTTTATTTCTGCTTTCACGGTGACAAAGGTGAACTCTAATGCTCCAAAGATGCTTGCAGCAAAGCAGGCTGAACGCTATTTCTACAGACATCCCCACACGCGGGTTACAGAAATCTAGCCTCCATGAGATATGTTTTAATCTGACAAATTAAAATGGTTGGGAAACGCTATTTGGCTAACGGAATCGGCCGCCACATGCATTGCTGAGGGGAAGCGATAAAAGGTCTTTAAAATAGGTCACTTTCCTCCAAATCCCATACCAGCACCGAACAAAATGGTTATTTACACTGAGAACTCACCACTCGGGGAGGAGCGAGGGGCAGGGAAGGAGGG
>JAHREE010000319.1:21405-41999 GCA_033628505.1 Tringa tobata | reverse complement strand
GGTTGGGGTATGTGGGGCCTGGGGGATGAAGAAGGAGGGCAGGGGAGAGGCCTGCAGGCAGGGGGAAGGCTGTGGGGGACAGGTGTGGCCAGGGAGGGTGGGTTTGGGGCAGGAAGGCTGTGGGAAGGGTATGGCTGAGTGGATGGAGCAGCCTTAGTCACCGGGAGCAGCTCAGCTACAGGCGATAACCCCAGGAGGTGGTAGGTGTCTGCTTGTGCTAACTCTTGTGCAACTGGCCTGGCCAAACGGGTGCCTTTCAGGCTGCCCTTGGCCAAACTGTATCCGGTTTATGGGCAGAAGAGGAAAATAAAACAAAACTTTAAAAAATCAAATCTCATGGACCTCGCACATGGCCTCCTGAGCTGTGCTCTTGGCTCCCAGTGGTGGGTTTTGAACTTGGTAGGTTGTTGAGTCTTTGTGTGCTTTGGTATCTCCATCTATGAACTAGAGATAACAGTTGGCTTCATGCAGGGATTAATTATCGCGTCTTGTAGTCACGTATTTGTTTATTTGTTTTTACTGTAGATTACAGCTGGAGGAATTCTAAACAGTCCACCTCTCCTTGTCATGGTGTTTAAGCGCATTGTGCTCCTGTCTGAACAGAGGAAATCACTGAGGTCAGTCTCCCTTGTGTTTATAGTTGCTTTCCCTTTCAGAAGTATAGGGGCAAGGAATCATCAAAATAACAATTTGCACTGACATCCTGATAATAAATTAATAGAAACAGTTACATAAGACACAAAGGCTGTAGAAGGTGTGTTTGTAGGGATTGTTTCCAATTTTAAATTCATGACTATATCTGAAGGGACAGTGTTCTCAGCTATACAGTACCCTGCAAATATTCAAAATTTTGAGGTGTCCCCAATATGAAACAGTACAATTCTGTAAATCCAGTATTACTTCTGAAATCAAACAAGCAAATCAAACTTCCTTCCTATTTTCCCATAAACTAACAGGTATTTTGTACCATAAGAAGGCTTTGTATCCAGGAGGCACTGAGGATGATGCTGGGTACTGTTTATCTAGACTTTGCATTTACATTTAGCTAAGCGGAGCTACTGGGGACAATTTAACCTGGAATAGAGGAAACCTGAGGAAAGTTGAGAGCAGGGGTTGGCTGTAATAATTGTGAATCACATTTAATGTTCTGCAAACTTGTCGTGGTCGGTTACTTTGCCTTTCAAATCCCAATGGGAAAAGTGAGACAAATGTGGATCACTTCAAACATATGTTGTTGTAAGTATTGGGAGAGGCAAACTAAAGGTTTATCTGATTATCTCAACCTTGAAGTTGGCAGCTATGACAGGAAACTTGGTTTCATTCATCTGCCAAAGATATTTGTAGCGTATCGTTTGACAAGTTAAAAGGCATTTTTGTAATGGCACAAAAATAAAATCATCCACTTTCTGAAACTACAGTTTCTGTCTTCTAAAATAATATGGGTTTGGAAGGATACTTCTGGGGAAATTAAGGACATACTCGAAAGGTAAATATTTGTGTTTTCAAATGTTGAAACAATGGTGTTTAACACAAATCTGCTCGGGAGGGCCTACCAGGATAAATTTGTTCTTGCACTTGTTTTGTCAAATTAGTGGCTATCATTTGCTTTAGCAGGTGGGAGAACTAAATGGAGCGGTAAAAGGGAGAGATCTGCCCTTGAGGTCATAAGGTGGAATTGAGAATTGGGCTCTTCTGAATCTTGATCTTGTACTTCTTCCTGCAGACAAATTACCTTTAAAGTTCATGAATTATGAGAGTAAAAGCTTCAGTTAGTGAGGTTCATGGAGCTAACCCAGCAAACACAAGCAGAGCGTCTGGGCATCGTCTCTTTGTGTTACACATATAAAAAGATGATGATAGCTCTAGGTAAAAGTGCCTAATGGTGGCTGCAGAAAAATGTGAATAGTGCTTTACCATCAAGTATTTTATTTAAAATACCAGATATGCATTGGATACATATTCAGTGACTGCTTTAAAAATAAACAGTATCATCCTTGGACCACCAGTTTAGAAAAAGTCCTCTGAAATTCTGAAGGAACATGCAGTATTAAAACTGTGATCTTATTGTCACTAGCTAAACTAAATAGGCACACTAGCATTCTTGTCTAGCCCTGTGCTACTACGCATGCTCGCGCTGCCTTCTCAGATGATCATAGTAGGCATCTAGGAAGTTAAATTAGTTTAGCTTAGTTTGCTAATTTCCTGATGCAAATTTAGTTCATTTAAAGAAGAACTAAACAGGTTTATGTATGACTGCATCTGGGATTTGCACCACTTTGTCTATCAGATAGCTATACCCAAAGATAATGCCATCCGAAGGAGGTGCCAGAACATCAATAAATAAAAATTACAAATTGCCTAGCGGTTCAGCTGACAGGCAGAACTGGTTCCAACACGTTGTTCTCAATGTTCTGCTGCGGAGCTGGTCCTGGGGTAGACCCATACGACATTCCAGTGTAGACAGGACCTTTAAGAGCATGCATCAGCACTCCATAATATTGTAGGAAAGGAAGTAGAGAACAATACTGTGTCCAACGGAAACAGTGGCAAGAATTTATTCAAGGCACACTGTAATTACTCAAGCTGGGAATTTGGCCAGGACATTGGGGTTAACACCCCTACTTCTAAAAGAAGTGTCATAGTTTATTTTTTTTAATGACTTTAAGTGATGAGAAGCTTGGCTTTCAGTCTCAGCAGAATGACAACACCTCTAGCAGTATAAACTTCTTACAGCAACACGAAGGTGCTGGTTCAGAACTAACTTGGAGCTGTGATGGGGCCTAGTGCGATAATCATTGCTTTATAAATACATCCAGTAGATAAGAAAGATAAGAGTGTGATTAGGGCAGAGTTTCAGCTGCTGTAATCACAATTGTACCTTTCTCAGCCTTCAGTCCACATGCTGCTTTAGTCTGACCTTTTTTTAAGCAAGCAATAGTAAATTTTAGAATAAATTGTGGAGCTTGAACCAATTAAATTTTGTTATTAATTATGATAGGAGTTATGAACGGCAGTTGTAGATGCTTTTGTTTTAGGAAATTTGTCATTATACAAGCAGAATGTAATTTACCCAATTTACAGAGGTTTGTTAATTCTTTCATGACATTGAGATTTTTAGATTGTGTTCTTTGTATGTACTATGTATAGATTTAGAAACTAACTTTCAGCTTGTTCTCTGATCGTGAAGATAAGCATTTATGTGTCTCAGTGTGTGACTAGCTGTGAAATGCACAAGTGAGGAATTGTTTTGCTTTTACTAGCTCATGAAACCTGCTGTCATTCCTACAGTGTAGTTTGGGCCGTTATTATGGGTTACAAGGTTATACAGGAAAAACATGTTCTAGAGAAAGGCTGGTCAAAGTAAAGGAGGCAGAGTCTTCCAGGTTGTTGTAATCTGGTTTTGTATCAATGAGGTAAATGCTTCAGTACATTCGCTGGGATGAAGATGCCATGTCAGACAGTATCCTTCTGACAGCTTGTTATGTCGTAATGACAAAAATGAAGCAATACTGATGTTATTACATAACCACTTTTGTATTATATGACAACAATAATAATACTTCACTCTTCTCTCTTACCTTTTTATTAGATAAGCAAACGTGTTCCTTGCTGTGCATTTATGATTGTCCCATGAGTCAAGGGAGTGGTTTTATCTATTAAGAAATGGGGAAACAGTGGCACAAGAAGAAGTAGTACTTACCAAGGTCATATAGGAAATCAGTGTCAGAGGCATAAACAGAATCGCAGCCTTCTGACTGTCCCACTCTACCCTCTGGGCAACCAGACAGAAGTGGAAAAGTGGCGTGCAGTGTGACTCAACAGCTTTTCCTTCCTCAGCAACTGCCATGCTGGGCAATTACAAATAAATGCCAGTAGGTCATTTCCACCTGAGTCAAACAGGTTTCCAGGGGACTCCAGGTAGGCATGTCTCCTGCTGGAGAAGGCTCCCTGATGGAACTTTGCAATGGTTTTGCTTTGAAATATTTTCAGAACTTGAAAAAAATTTCCTGTGATTACTTTCAGGTTTTTTTTTTTTGTAATACATGTTGCCCAAGGACATCTAGGAATTCTTTTTTACCCTTCTCTGCAAGGGAATAACAATAAGCTGATTAAGCTATCACTTTTCAGGTACTTTTTTTTTTATACATAGCTTATAACATAAATGCCAAATAAACTGATGCTACAAAGTACTTCCAGAAAATATTAGTACAACGTATTGTGATGGATACAACACAAGAAGGTGTGTTCACTTTGATATATTGGATCAGATGCTTAAAGACAAGTGGGGTGTTAGGGTGTCTCTTAAACATTGTTGTAGCAAACAATGTTCTTGACTCCCTTTTAACAGCAAAACTGAAGTGTGTTGGTCCAAAACCTAACTGTTTTTCCAGGCCATGACAACTGAGTATGTGGAGGATCTGTTGAGGTATCTCAGATCTTTTCCCAACAGCAGGGCTGAAAAGGGTCTTACTCTGCAGGTGATTCAAAATGGCTGGACTGGGCAGCAAGGATCAGTATTGTGGAGGCCTTGACCTTGAAGAGTGACTGAAGGAAAGAAGCAGCACAGGAAAGGTTTGTGTCTTGGCTCTGGTCCTTGGATGGATGTATAAGAAGAGGCCTTTGGCAGGGAAGGGTGAAAGGTGACTAATAAGGTGAAACTGGGAGGAAACTCATTATAGTTATGCAATCTCCAGGTGGTTTTCTTTCTCTGTGAGAAGACACCTTTTATTAGTTGTCCCACTGGCATTTGCTGCTCATGCTTTCTTCTGAACAGAAGTCTTAAACAATTATTTCTCTGCTTGATTTTGGAAGCTTAATTTAACTTCGTAGCAATGAAAATACCACAGCACCTCTTTCTTTGTTCTCCATCTACATAATTTGTTTTAGATTTACTTTGCCTCTTCCCTTTCTTATTTGTTCTTTTTCCTGACTGTCCAGTAGTTTATCCAAAATGAAGAAACTTTTTCTGCCGTCATGTACTTGGCCACTGTATCTCAGTTGTTCTGTGGTTTTCAATGTTTCTGTTGCCACGCTTCCAAAGCTTTCATGGGCAATCTCCACTGAATTTTGCTGTGGCGAGTCAGGATGTTGCTGTTACCTGGCCTAGTCCTTCTCCACAGCTTTTTCTCCCCTGTAGCAGAACCAGCAGAAGAGAGTTTGTTCTGTGCCTGGCCCTGCTGGGTTATGGTTAGATGTGTTAGCTTAAACCCAAACTTAACAATCCTGTTTCTGCACTGGCCGTTGTGCTAGACTGGCTGGTGAACAGACGTGTATTTACACTGCTGATCCTGGTACAGGGATGTAGGCTCTAGAACAGCATCTTGCTGGAGATGATGATTTAAACTGCTGAAGCAAGAGTTGGTAGAACTCTTCTAAGAACCTTTAGATTCCTTATTAGCATGCTGGCTTTCCCAGTCATCTGCAATGAATAGCTCTGCTGTTGACCCCATCTGGATCTTGACCTTCCATTATATAGGTAAAACAACACATTTAGCACTGTTGTAATCGTACTCTGAGGAACCAATTCTTATTATTATCTGTAAAACAGTTGTGAAAATGTGGCCTTGCTCTTCAGCGATTCTGCAGTCACCTATCTCTGAGACATTGTGTTCCACTCTTGAATAAGATTCTAGACCAGAAAAAGAGTTAGGCTGCATACAGATTAACAAATCTGTTGCTAGTATCTCTGGCTACTGCAGCATGAGTCACCCATCAGTGCTTGTCAGAGTCTGGTGTGACCTCATTGAAAGCTTCAACATCTCATACGTGAAGGCAGGTTGTAATTCAGTGTGGGAATCCTAAATAGGTGGAGAATGAAGTTCTGAGACTGTGATAATGCAAACATTATAAACATTTCCCCCTAGAAATCAGATGTACCCTCACCAGAAATATTCTTACAGATTTCTGAGAATCTCTTAATGCAAAGTCTGCCTTTCCCATGCTTCTATTAAAAAGCACCTGTAACTATTCAGGACAGGAATAGAAATCAATGCTGGTGGGAGAACTTAAGAGTGGATGGGACAGGTCATGGAGGAGATGCTCTGTTATTTGCAAGAGAGAAAAAGACCTGATGGTTCCTTTTTATTTAGTACAGCTTCTAGAGGCTTTTTCTTTTCTTCCCTATGTCAGTACATATGGCTATGGGTATGCTGTTTGGGAGAGGCAGGTGAGAAAACAGCAAGAGGGTCTATAATAAAGGGAGTAGATGAGTGAATTAGCTTGTGGTGCCTTACATGCGTAGCTTAGATATGTAGTGTGATGTGAGACAAAAAGTGGGAGGCAACAGGAGTTCAGAAATCAGATGGTGCTCTTCAGCTGGTGCTTGCTGAGTAAACATGAAGCTTGTGCTCAGTGCCTCTACCTCCTTCCCATGGGCTGTTATACACTAGCAGATACCAGCAATGCTGCTTAGTCTAAACTGAGCCAGCTGCTGGCATTTTAACTGCAGAACCCACATCCCGTAACAGACACGGCAGAAGCAATCGTCCTCTCACCTGCTACAGAGGGAACTTTTAGTCTAAAAAGCAGAAGGCTGGCACTGCCCCATGGGTATCTGCTGCCACTTGAATGACTGGCTGAAAGTGAAATCCCTGGTCACTGGTCCAGTTGCTGTCCTTAGGATATGGGAATGTCTGTTCCTGTTTTGCTATAGATGATTTCTGTATGTGGCAAAGTTGTCTGTGCCAGCCTGTCAGCTTTATCCATAAGCAGCGACGGTTGCTGCCTCTTGGCTTCCAAAACTCTCTGTCCTCAAAGCTGCTGCTCCTCACTGCCTCCAATGAGGAACCTGGAGCCTGGTACCCTGTGAGAGAGCAAGAATCTTGCAGAAGATCTCTGCTTCAGTGTATTGCTCTGCAGTCCCTAGTTATTGTGACAGCAGCTTCTTATGTAGCACTTAGAAAAGTAAAGCGTGTCTGGTACGGCAGGACACAAAGACGCCCTGCTTCTAAAGGTGTGCTGTAGTGGTGACATTAAGGGACCATCCTTAGGAAATGCAATAGAGCTGCTTTGTCACAAAGCAGTAAATAACTTTGCAGAAGTCACTGTGTCCTCTGCCGTGCTGGGGGATGGACCCTGGCACCTGTCTGAATGCAGTTACGCCCCTGCTGTGGACCCGCTCTTCCTATCCAGACTCTTACCTGGCGAGTTTGTTCTCTTACCCTTGGCCTTAGGTAGATGGTATTATGATTTCTGCATTCCTTACATTTTTATTTTTTTCTTGATACTGGGAACATGGATTTTATTTTTGAGCAGCAGAGATCCTGTTCTGAGTGGATTCATTTTATGGTGCTTCTTTAAGGAAGGTGTAGAAGGTCATAGAGTTGAGGCACGCACTCAATTTGTAAGGAGGAAATAGGCAACCTTATGCATTTTTATCCATGATTCCTTACCACAAAGATCAGCCAGATACTATATGCTTAGCTATTTTGTGAATCCAGGGTGAAATAAGTTGATGGTTCCACCCAGTTTCTAGTACAGAGATGTGCACATACACACAAAATATAGCTAGTTCTAGAAATGAGTGTCGTTGCTTTTCTTTGCACAGAGGCCAAGGCCTAAATAGTGTTTTGAGACTGAGCTTGCTTTTCTGGATGATCTGATGAATATCAGCATGATATACCTAGTGGAAAAGAGACAGAAACCCCATAGAGATGCTGTCCACACTGCGTTCAACTGTGGATGTGTTGGGTTAAATGATTGATCCGGTATTTGAGGTCCTATTGCTTGATTTACATCTTGATTATTTTTTTTTTAAGCATCTTGGCAGTCTTTTCTTTCACACACTAAAGTATACCTCGGGTTCCAGTAGAATCCTGCTCTTCCATCAGTCTCAAACCTCATCGCTGCTCCTTGTGTTCAGTTGAAAATGGACTGACACCATTTGTGACTGCCCGAATGTCCTGAGTCACCGGTTACCAGCTGGCATGTGTGCTGCAGTTTTCATCACTTCCTTTACGACTGCACTCCCTAGAGGAGACTCGGAACAATTGCAGTTGTGAGCTAAAGCATATTATGTGCACTTGTCTGGATCCACACAATTGGTGGACGACCTCTGACTACGTCTATGGGGTGAGCTGTCTGTGATTTGTTACTGTGTGCCTGGTGTTTCCATACCAGGAAATGGAACAGGTGTAGGAATATTTAAAATTGTGTTTTCTTTATATTTGCTAGTAAAATACCTGCGTTGTGGAGATGGTGATAGGATGTCTTTGTTAAACAATTGGTGGAGACAAGTGGTGATTCCAGTAATGCGCTTGCAGAAAAAAAATAAATTGTGTGAGAATAGATGAAATATAAGGATCGAGACAGGTGATGAAAGATAAACTCCCAACCCTGGCAAAGCTCTGCCAGCAGGAGCATGGACCCACCATGCAGGAGCTGACAGATTAGCTGTTCTGTCCATTCTGACAGCCACAATTGTCCTGCTGTTTCTTATCCTGCTCATGCAGGGTCCCAAAGCAAGGCTGCTCAAGCTCAGCAGGGAAGAAAATGCAACATGTTGCTACCTTATTTTATCTCAACCAAAATGTTTTCACTATGTAACACTTACTGCTAGTCTTGTGCATAGCTCTGGGGGAAGCTGAAACTTACAAAACACTTCATTGGGCTTCCATTCTGTCCTGCTATAATAACAACATATTAAACAGTATTACTCTGTCCGTGCCGCTTCCACCTACTGACTAAAAAGTGAAATTCTTACTAAGCTAGTTTTAATTTACATGCCATACCGTATTAGTTAATGATCAGCTGATTTCACTGGCACAAAGATTGTAATGTATATAACACGGACAGATTGATGCTTGCCTGGGACCAAATGAGTTAAAGCATCTCCTTCCATTGAAATACCCAGTGAAATACTATGATGTGCTGCAAATCAAATCTGTTTGCAACAGGTTGCCAGTGGTTGCCTGGGACAGTCCATCCTGTTACCCAGTGGTGATCCTGCTGCAGAGATGTGGGTTTTGCTGATTCATGAAGACAGGTGCTGGTTGCGTCAGTAGAGTAAGGAGTGGCTCACCTTAGGAGCAGGATGTAGATTTTAGCTTGAGAACTCTTAAAGAAGAACCTGTAGAAAAAAGCTGGGGGGAAAATACAGAAGATGGACTTTGAAATCTGACAATGAAAATCTGGTTCTTCTTGTGGCATGGGAGGCTTGCCCCAAACGGGATAGTGGTACTAACAGTCCTGCACCTACCTGATGTGTCTTGGGAAAACATGCACTATAGCTGAAGACAGCAGTGTAGCCCTAAGAGGGGTTTTCTGGGGAGGGATGGCTGACAGCTGTTTAAAAACTTGCATATACAGTTAGTCCCTTGTTCTTCCTTTATAGATCTGACTCATCCATCCACGTCCTAAACACACCCCTTTCAGTATTTTCTTCTCATATTTCCTATCCTTCAAGCTTCCTTTTGTATTCTTGGGTCTAATTCTATTAAATCCAGTTGCTTTGGCTTCTATTCAGCCTGTGCTTTGCACCTGCTACATAGCCCCAGCAAACTTGGCAACCAACCCTTGGGCACTCTAGAGAAGACAACTGTCTAGATCAGGCACCTTCTGCCCAATGCCCTGGATGACCCCAGAGCTCCCAGCATTAGTCTGTATTCAGAATGACATGTTGCTATGTGAATGGCTCATTTCTGCTCCTCCTCCCCCACAGACTTACATGCACCCAACTTCTCAGAAGGCACTAGCCTAATGATTATTGATCTTTTGCAAAGGTATGATGCAAAGGAAGACTGATAAAATCTTGTCCGATGTCTTTGTGGACTCATAATTGCACCCGTCTCCTCCCAGTGAGCAAGGCAAATGGGAGTGAGGGAGGCCATAGAATAAATAGCACCTTCTGCAGGCCTAGAAAAAAGGAAGGCTGGAGGACAGCAATACAGAGGCCCTACAGAGCCTCTGATATCCCAGCAGAATTCAGAAAAATGCATTGCTGTTTTCTAAAATGATGAGAAATCAAATCTTGGTGTAGAGTCCTATGGCACAGGAAGGGCAGAGAAGTCTTAGTGCAAAGTCACAAGCCGTTCTCATTCACAGTTAAAGCCCTTGTTGCCCTGGGCAAACAGAGCCTGTCAGTGTCCTGCAGCTTACAGGCCTGAGATGTAACCAAAATAGCTCCACAACTTTACAATGTGGCTAAAAATAGCTTGCAGGTCAGCTTTTTTTCTTAAAGGTAGTGGTGACATCAGGGGAGAGCACTTTTGCTGCTGCTCAGCGCAGGTAGAACTGGGTAAACAAAGGGGGAACAGCAGCAGTTTAATTAGCTAATCAGCCTTGAGGAAAGAGAGGTGCTTAAGGGATGGGAAAGGTCTAAGGAGGTGCAGCAAGAGAGATGGACAAATGCACCAAAGGCCTGGGTGGACCCTCTGACGTTAACAAAGTTGGTGTGCTTATACGCAGACGGCTTCTCCCTGGGGCTTTATTTCCATGATATTTAAGAAGCATCAGTCTGCCCATTTCTGTCTCCATGTGGCCCATGTCAGGATGTGTCACTGGACTGGCCAGCCACCAGCAGCGTGCTTCTTGCTCCTCATTTCCAGACGGTGAACACAGCCCATGACATCACCTCTGGCCGGTGACAGATCAGAGGCCATGGCAATGTCAAGTGCGTTTTGCTGTAGCCACTCAACCAGTGAGTTGATCTTTTACAACGCAGTTTGCGTGTGGAGAAATCTGGATGGCCCTTAGTTCTAGGGAGATTTCGATATTTGTTCTTGGGCCAAAAAAGAAAAAAAAAAGGCTGTTTTTATAGGGTTGAACTATCTGTTGTTGTAAAGCATTACATTTTACCAAAGGAGCAAAACTGCTTGCTGTGATCCTAGAGTTTTAGTCTCTGTTGTGTACACCAAGTCTGGCCACGGAGAGAAGTCTCAGCCAAGTTTGGAAGTTAAGTGCCTGGTTTGAAACGTTAGGGGATTCCGATGTAGGTTATGAGAGGTTTGCAGTCGCCTGCGCTGCTGAGGGAAGTGCACTGCAGCAGGCTGTGCTGGTGAGAATTTCCTTTGTGCTGCAGGTTTCATGCCTAGTGATTTTATGGTGCTGAAAGAGAGGAAGGAGGTGATAAAATGGTGAAAAATCGAGGCCAGGTCATTACTGTCAGACGAGGACAGAGTCCTGTAGCCAGTCAGATGTGACGGAACGCGCTTGCTGATGCTGCTACCAGGAAGCTTGAGAGAAATGTGACTGAATGATAGCAGTGCGCATGTGCCTATAGAGAAAGGAGGCTATCTGTAAGCTCTTGCAATGCTTTTCTCTGCCCAGCAACATCGTTGCTTCTTTTCCTTGCATTCTGCTTAAGCAGCTGTTCTGTGTTTATGATCCGATCTATTCTTCATATAGGGCCATCTTCACACTGAGCCGTCTTCGTTGTAACAGCAGTTATCTGAGGTGAAGGACTGATAGGATCTCAGGTTTGCTTTGAGTAAGCGCTATAAATAGGGCAAAAGCTCTATAGTTACTGTTATGTTAGTGTGAGAGCCTTGCAGGACCAGCCCCAGTCTCCATCTATACAAAATGGTTCCTGTGGCCTTGAAAGAGGGAAGACTTCAGCCAAATGCATCTCCAAATTGACAAGTATAGAGAGAATTATGCGCAAGATCAGCTCACTAAGGATTTCATTTGATGCATAACTGAGCTGAGCTGAAAGCTGCCAATATAAAAGGAAGCTCTGCATCCCTGGCTGTGTGCTTCTAGTGCATTTTTGAAGCTACGGGCCGTGTTGATTGCAGACTGTAGTTAGAACAGGTTATAGGTGAAATCAACTCAATACCACTCCCATGACCATTTAGCACAGTCATTTCTGAGCCCTGCAATACAGCTCTCGCCACAGCCTTCTCCTTCCATTTAGTGAGAGTTGCTACCTGGCCTGCCCTGCCCAGCTTGCAAATGCAGCTCATCAGCCTCTGCTTCTTTGCAAATGAGTTGTGTTGGTAATGGGAGGAGGAGGAGGAGGCAGCTCAGCAACCTGCCCGTCCCAGCCAGTTGTAAAATCTCCGTGCTCCTTAGGCATTCCAGAGTTATTTGCCACGTGAATCATGTGGCTATAAAACTTTGTTTCCCTAAATGCTCTGCCTTTTGCAACAGGGGGGTCATTTCCCAGTGGGGAAAACAGACTGTTGATGTAGTGGGCAGGCAGCTTGTCATTTGGATAAAATCCCCAGCCGATTAGATTGGGCGCAGATGTGTGCTAACACAGGCAGAATGCACCCAGACTGGCTCCTGTCTAGATAGCGCCAATCTCCCCACACTGCTCTCTGCTGTCCCTGCGGTTCAGCGCGAGCACAGGTCCCTCTCCTTGCCTGTGCCAGCATGCCCACAGCAAACCATAATTTGCACCCGGTCCTGCTCGCCCGTGTCTCAATTGGTGGCAAACCCTCCCAAAGCAAACAGTGATTTGCCTGTCTGCACTGACTCAGCTGTGCTGAAGGCAGGAATCGGAGCTAAATCCGGTTCAGTAAAGTCTACAGGTAAAGAATAACCTTCCATAGCAGATTCTGAGGTGTTTTAAAGAAACTTGCTTATGTCCCAGGATGTGCAGTGAAGTGAGCGGGGCTGCATTAGGCAACGGAGCCTACCCAGTAGCCATTAATCACCCAACATCTGCAGCCCTGTGGTTGTAAGCACTGGGGGGTTTCTCCTCCTGCCTGCAATTACTAGCTAGCAACTATGAAGTCGAAGGAATCTGGGCTATCTTTAGGAAGCAAGTACCTACTCTTTGCCTCCTCTCAGGAAGCAAGGTCCTTCATTACAGCCTGTCATGGCAAGGGGCTCACAGATAAGAAGGAAGGGCAGGAAACTTGCTGGGCTTCACTTCTTTAGCAACTCTAAATATTTTCTGTAGTCTTAGCACTGTGAGTCAGCATTTCTAGAGCCTTGACTTGTTTACAGCAGCAATCAGTGCGATGGTACGAGGTAGGTGGGGTGTAGAGGTACGTGTGTGTCTAAAATGAGAAACCCTTTGCCCAGGCACAAGTGGGGAAGTTATCAACTGTCTTTCCAAAACAGGACTAAGGGGGAGCAAAGGGCTGGATACCCTGAACGGTAACTGCAGTGGAGCCATTTGCAGGGTAAGGAGTTTCCTAGTGTAAGGGAATCAGAACTTTGCAAAGCTTTATTTATTGTGTTATCTTAGTTTACTTAAAATAATAATAATAAAAGGACTCTGCAAATATTTGGGATTATCAGTGTAGTGGGATAAAGGTAACACTTCCCACTTCAAGCGGTTATGCATTCATTTTGCATTGGCATGGCCAGATTCCTGCATGGCAGAAAGGTTCCTGAAATTGTCCAGGTAACAGACCAAACACTGAGGCTCCTACTCGGAGCCCATACCTGTGCTGGCATAAGGAACATGAGCCATGGGATGTCTTATATCACTGCATGCAGGCTTTTTGCCTGTGCCTGGCTGGGCAGCCAGGATGGATCTCATGGCAAAGGGAGGTAACATCGAAAACAGTATGGATTATTTTAGATCTGCAGCCTCAGTTCTGCAAAGGTATTTATTTTGAAAATTCTTGTTTCCATAGCAATGTAGTGCTGCTCTCTCTCATCTCTCTCCTATTACTCCAGTCTTAGCAGCCATTAGATAAATTATCAGGGAGGCAAACCTTAGCATTTTTTTATCTTGAGTGATTTTATATATGTTGGTTCCTTAGTGAATCAGAGCCAGTTAGTCAAGGATTGACTCATATCCTTTCCTGGGGCCAACATGAGGTCTGTTGCAGTGTAAAGATGATAATGAAGAATGAAGATTATTAATTTGACTTGGTGTATGAATTCCTAGGCTACTTTCCAGTAGTGGGGGGTCTTGTATTTAGAATTCTGGTTCAATTCTAGATGAGTTCTTTATGCTAGGTCTTTAAACTTTACTTGTGTTTCACGATAGCTTCATTAGGACATAACATTCTTGTTCCATACCTGTAGTAAATGAACCCTTTTGTAAGGGTTGCTGTTTACTGCTATTCAGCTGCTGTTCTCTGTCACAGAGGTGACTTCTGGATACAGTCCCCTTCCCGTTGTTAACAGAGCTAGTGCTTATGCCTCCCTCATTCATTCATTCTTCCATTTTAATATATACAAAATAAAGAAGCAGTTTGTTAAGAAAACAAAACAAGGTGCTTTTTTTTTTTTTGTGGTGTTTTTGTTTGTTTGTTTTCTTGGTGCATGTTGTCTTCCTGGTCAAGGAACTGCTAGTCTTGCCAGAATAGTTACGCAGGTTGGAATGTGAAAATCCCAGACTTAACCCCGCAGCAATGATGGCGTGCAAAAAGTGAAGAGGTAGAGATGATTTATTCTGATGGTGTAATTCGCCTTTTAAGGAGATGGTTTAGCGAGTTCTTTTTGCCTATATGAACTGTATCTCCACCTGGGGAGCTGTGCCAGAATAGCTGTTCCACAAACCCTTTGCTGCGAACAATAGCCTTTGTCCTGTAATTCAGTCGTCAGGAGTAGGTAAGCAGTGAAGTAAAGAAACTGTGTGGGAGAACAAGAGTGGCACTGGGGACCAGATTCCAAGAAAAGGAAGTAGGGCTAAAGACGAGGAGAGAGGTAGCCTTTGACTATCTTCTGCAGTCTTGTCACTTAGTAACTAAAATAGCTGAATTTTATAAATTGGAGCATAGATCCTTTAAGTTGAGGATGCAAGAACCCCTCTGTGGAATCTAGATATTAACAGGCATCTGCTGCACAGTGGCCATTGTTTGCCTTGCCAGTCATTAAAGGTCTCTGGTGCCTTCCTTTCTGCTCTCTGTCTAGCTGCAGCCATCAGCCGTCTTGTTTATATTCAGTTCATGAGTTCTTTGGAGTAGATGGGTTTATGATGAGTAAATTCTGCCCCCCTGCTTCTATTTGAGCTCTCCAGGTCCTACATACCTAGCAGAAATCTCCTCTTAAATCTTAAGAGGTAGAAGCTCATTTGTGCACTGAAGAATGATAGATAATAAGCCTTCTAAAACCTCTATTTTAGTTGTTAAATATTTACTTTTAGCTGAATTATGCCCATCCTTTGAGAATACTAACAATGCCTCGCTTTTCACAATGTTGCATGTCAGTGAATTCCATATACGTTTTATGCAAAATATTAGAAGGTGGTTGCTTATCTTTTAATTTACTTTTTTTTCCCCTTTGTGTTCTTGTGTTCCTGTTTTGAGATAAGGTGAATAAAAGTCCTCAAACTACTATCTCTAGGCTATGCATTCTGTAATACCTTCACTGTGAACTTTTCTATTCACTCCCTCAGAGGAGAATGGTCCCAGTCTTTTTAATTTTCCTCCAGACAAGGGCTCTTCTCAATCCCTAATCTTGTAGTCAACTGTCACTGGGCTGTGTCCCATAACGAAATAGCCATCATAGTAATAACTCCAGTAATAACCCTTTCAGAGTCAATGTTCTGCCAGTGCTGGGCATTGTTAGACTGGAGACCCTGAGTCCAAACACAAGTATTAAGTCCCCACATGCCAGATGCAGACATACCCAGTGCATATTTAAAAAATAATAATTAAAAAATCATTGATTCAGAATAATACGTGCTTGGTATCCAAATGCAATGAGAATGAAATGGAAGTGACTAGTGACCTTGTGACTGTTGTGTTGTATAACAAGATAAAAAGTGCTTGGGATTTGTGGATTGAGCTATTTCTCGTTTGTCTTCCAGAGGTCAAAGTCTACTGTGAGCAGTGACTGACTCAATCCCCCGTGTAAGTCAGGCTGGGCTGCCTGCCGGCAGGGCAGTTTGTGCAAGAGCACTTTGGAAGGTTGCTTGTGCGGGTTTCTCTGTGGTCCCCATGATGATCCCAGGAAGCAGGAGGAGATCCAGAACTGTCTGAAAGCCCAGAGCCAGGATTCTTTGAAATCCCAAACAAGTAATGATGAGAGACTTGGCTGAGGCCAACCTGCTAGCCTGCCTCCTGCGCTGCTTCTTATATGTGTCCAAGAAGCTGCCTCCAGTTTATGTGATTGCACTCTAGTAAACAATTTTTCATGCAGATATGGGCAGCAGATGTTACTCATGCCTGTGTGAACACTTCAATGTGTTTACAACAGGGGACGTTCCTCAGATCTAGTTATATTAAACAATGGATGTAGCCACCAGAAGGAAGTCCCACTGGCTACAGCCATTCTGTTGTAGCTTGCTCAAAACACTTTGAAGGGTGGTCATGCCATCCCTCTTCGGGCACTCGAGGGGATTGACTCACAAATATAAGCAAAATAAAATTAGATGGCTTAAGTGGCTGCAACCCCAGCTGTGTCCCCGCTGCCCGATTCCCAGAAGGGGTCACCCCTGCCGCAGGGTTGGCTGTAGAAGACAACTCTTGAGTTGCTGTAGTTACAGCAACTTTAAGGGCATTAATATTTGTCTGTCTTCTTGGTGAAACAGTTCAGGAAGCTTAACCAGAATAAAAATGTGCACTTGTTCATCTGAGGAATTGCCTTACAGTTTCACTTCTCGAAGAGTCTCAGAGAAGCGGCAGCGGTGCTGTGCGGGCAGGGCCGAGGCAAACAGGCAGAGGCAGAGAGATGACCCTCCCTTTTGGGAGCCTCTAGCCCTTACATTAGGTTTGCTGCCTCACAAAACTATGCCCTATAGTTATTTTTGGTGCTGGGCTACCTTAATTTTCTGGAGACTGAATGAAGGATTAAAGTAGTGTGCTTATGGCATTTGGAAGTTAAGGTTTTTGAAAAAAAATTTCTTAATTCAGCATGTGCTACTAAGTGGAACTTCTTAAATTGTTAGGGATGGGACAGACAAGTGTCCACAGTATCCGCTCCTACAATTCAGTTAGGGGTTAAATCCTCTTTTCTATCTTCTTTTCTTTTCTTTTTTTTTTTTTTCCTGCTTTTTAAGACCTCTAACCCAAAGTCTACTATCTGAAGTCTCTAGAGAGAGAAGTCTTTAAAGAGATGGGCTTTGTAGCTATAAATAATGTACACGGCAGAGTACAAAAATGGAGTCAAGGAGAGGCTCCACCTTACCTGAGCATAACTGCGAAGGGCTGTGGTGTGAGCTCTGGGATGGCTGTACCCCGCTCAAACAGAAGGCTGCAAGAAGCACTGTCACCCCTGTCACCCATCTTGAACTAAACGACTTCTCAGATCTGAGTCTTCCTCTAACATTTGAATATCAACAGGGAAATCATGGCTGCATTGAGCTGAAATATGTTGGATTTCAGGGGCCAAATGCGGCAAGGTTTTGAATAGGCTGTTAATGTACCTGGAACTAAACATCTGCTTGAGCACTTTGTTAGGTTGGATGTGTTCAAATATAGAGAATTCTGCAAGTCTGAACCCTTGCTATAAATGAAAACACTCTGGCAAAAAAATGTAAATAAATGCCACACATAGTTTGTAGAAGAGCCCTTCCCAATAGCTATAAATATGGTAATTTTGATGTTTCCCAACTTTGAGTTTTAAACAGGAGACAGACAAGAAATATTACAAAGCCAGCATTTTTCTTTTCATGGATTAACTTTATAGTTTCAGTTCTAATTTACCTGAAAACACTTCATGGAAATTAAATGTAATGCCTTGAAGAAGATTGCCATTGAAAGGAAATTATTTGTTCTTAGAAGAAATCACTGGAATAGCACCCCAGTTTAACTGCATTTTCATATGAATTCAAACCTCATCCTGGGTCAGACTCTCCAGGAAAACTTTCTCCTGCCTTCTGTAGCAGTCCATTCATTCCTTGCTGCCTTCATTTTGCAGCTTTAAATGGCAGGTTCTCTGAAAAGCCAGCTACTTCAAAGCTTTATCAAATAAAGCTTTGCATAAATTACTGAGCTAGAAATTACGCTGGCTGTGCCCAGCTCTGTGCCTGGATGTGGGAATACTTGGCACTGGGTGTGGAATTCCAGGGGAAAATGACCTCTTTCCTTCGCACGAGACCCCGCTGGCTCGGCGAACTCGAAGAGCAGCAAGAAGGAAAACTGCTGCAGATGAGGAGGCACGGAAATCTCCGGCTTCCCCTTTTCCACAGCTCCGGAGAACACATCCTGAATGACTGCTGAATATTAATACGCAGCGTAATTGGTGCAGTATTATGCTGACGATGGGATTAAGATGCAGCGTGGCTTCTGGAGACTACATGTCCCAGCATGGCAGGGAGGAGACACCAGGCCATGGAGCAGCACTGCATGCTGGAACTTGTAGTACCTTTAAAAATGCATCTGCATGGAGTGGGGGGTGTGTGCAGTTCTCCTCCTCCTGGGGTGGGGTGCTGGGCCTTCAGGTGTGCTACTGGAGCCGATGGGCCCCAGCCTGTATTATTTTGGATTCTTATTTTTTTAATCTGTTTTTGCAAGCTTTAGCTAATATAATACTGACACCATGCCACTTCTAAGCAGCAAAATCATTGCTCTGCCTTTCACCAGGAGACAACCCACCGCCCTCTGTATTTAGATTTCTGGTCTAACGTGTGTGCAGAGCTGATTTGTCCATAATTGTTTGCTTTCCTCAGAGTCTTTTGAAGTTTATGTCTCCAAGCCAATTCCTTATATTAAAAATAAATTCTTCCAAGCCACCAATAAAATGTCAACTGTGATTAAAGCCCTGACTCCTCATTGTAAGACTTGTCTCCGAAGCAACGTGAGGTCACTCTATGAGTCAGCATTGGAGAGGACCGTTATTTCTGAGAGCATGGGTAAAGCCCAAACTTCATAGTTGCTTGCTTGAATGGTTTCACTGCATTTTAAATCGCTTTATGTTGTGCTGAAAGAAATGTAAACCGCAGAGCCTGTTTGACACAGCACTCACCTTAGTTCAGGCACCTCAAATCTTGAAAAAAATCCTCTATATTACTGTAGGAGTTGGTATTTCTGGTAGGAGAAGTTTTACCTCCTGTGTACTAAAGAGGAGGACGGGGAGGGAAGCTGTGCTGGAGGCATAAACTTTCAACTATGTTCTGTTGAAATAAAATTTGAGAACTGTAAAAATCTCGAGGCAAGGGCTTTGTTTTTTGTATAGTGCCCAGAACAGAGCCGAAGTCTGATAGGGCTTTCTGGACACGGGAAGTTTATTAATTTTGTTTACTTTATTAAAATACTAACAAAAATATAGATGGGCGTTAAAGCTGGAAGTGCAAGCCCTGAGAGGCGAGGAAACGCTATTTTTAAGATCGTCTATGCAGCCTGTTTATCCTTTTTGTGCACATTAATTATAACAGTCTTTAATTACGTGATCACTTTTCTTTTGTCACTCTTCCTCCCTGTTTGATGCGGTGCACACCGTGAGTATTGCGGGGTAATTAATCACACCGGAGCAGCGAATAACTCAGAGCAGGATTCTGACTCCAGCCTCCATGTGTCAGTCTGGCCTCTCTCCCCATCCCTCTCTTTGCTCTTTTCCTACCCTCCTAATTAACTCCTGCCTCGGTTCCTCGCTCCTCTGCATTCAAATCAAGCCCCTTTGTCGCCTGGGTGTCTGTCTGTGCCGTGCCAAGGAGGGGATGGAGGGTGGTCCTTGGGGAAAAAGCCTTGCTGGCCTTCTCCTCCTGCAGTGCGGTGGCAGGAATTGGGGTCATTTACCTGCCAAACACCCCCCAAACACGCTCCAGCGGGGATTCATAGAATCATAGAATGGTTAGAGTTGGAAGGGACCTTAAAGATCATTGAGTTCCAACTCCCTGCCATGGGCAGGGACACCTCCCACCAGACCAGGTTGCTCAAAGCCCCATCCAGCCTGGCCTTGAACCCCTCCAGGGCTGGGGCAGCCACAGCTTCTCTGGGCAACCTGTTCCAGTGTCTCACCACCCTCACAAGAAAGAATTTCTTTGTAATATCTAATCTAAATCTCCCCTCTTCCAATTTAAAACCGTTACCCCTTGTCCTGTCACTGCACTTCTGACAAAGAGTCCCTCCCCCGCTCTCCTGTAGCTCCCTTCAGATACTGGTAGGCTGCTATGAGGTCTTCCCGGGGCCTTCTCTTCTCCAGGCTGAAAACCCCAGCTCTCTCAGCCTGTCTCCATAGGGGAGGTGTTCCATCCTTCTGATCACCTTCATGGCCCTCTGCTGGACCCGTTCCAACAGGTCCATGTCCTTCCTGCGTTGAGGACTATTCTATTATTATCAGCGGGTTTGAGCGGGTACGAGACACCTTACAAATTTTGACAAGTTTCAAGTTGCCTCCCCCTTCCCACCCTCAGGCTTCCCAACAAACCCGGACTGTGATTGTTTTGGGTTTTTTTGGCTAAGCATCGTTCAAAATCTCCAGTGCTTCTCTCGGGAGCGTTTGTTGGAACCTGCTTCCCCCTCGGCCGGGTCAGGGGGGAGCAGCGGGGACCGTGCCGGGCTGCGCCGCTGCCGGGCGGGCTGCGGAGGGAGCCCGGGAGCAGCGCGGGGCTCCGGTTCCACCGGGAGGGAAGGAGCCTCCACAGCTCCTCCCGGCAACGCCGTTCCCCGCGGGTGGAATCCCGGGCAGCGCTCCCGCTCCGAATCCCTCTGCGGGGAAGGAGAGAGGGAGGGAAGGGGCTGCCGAGCCGGCTTCCCCCTCCCACCCCATCTCGCTTGTCCTCTCCTCTCCCCTCCGCCGAGCGCTTCCCTTTCCGCCGGGCCGGGCCGGGGCGGGGCGGGGGGCGGTCGCGGCGGCGCGGCTCGCTG
>JAHREE010000319.1:0-21036 GCA_033628505.1 Tringa tobata | reverse complement strand
GGGGAGGGGGTCGGTGGTGCCCCCCTGTGCAGCCCCGGGGGGGGACAGGAGGGACAGGGAGGGACATGGTCATGCCCACGCTAAAATAAGTTACTGGGCAAAAATAAGTTGAGTAGTCATTTCACTGTTTGCAATGTGCCCGGGGTTTTAATATGCACTTACCCTGCCGCCCCTCCCTTTCCAGCTACGAAGCGATGCGTGAGCCTGAGGTTGCCAAATAATCCTCGCCTGCTCATTTTCACATCTTTCTTTTTCTTTTTTTTTGTTATATATCCTCCCTAAATTTTGGTTGCTGCACCTCTGTGCCCAGGCCAGAGCCAGCTGTGCCAAATGTTGGTTTGGAGAAAACTCGGGCAGCTGAGTTGTGAATACTTGAAAATTGGAACTAGAAACTGCTGACACACTGACTTACTGGAGTGGATTTTGTTCTTCATTTTATTCTTTCGCTCCTCATCTGCAATGGTCTTATGACCACCCTTATTGTTTTGTTTCATTAACAAGTGGTGTCAGAAGTCTTGAGTCATACAAGGTCAGCTATAACACGTTACTCTTGAGCAGGGTTCCTCTGTGCGTTATTCTGAATTAATTTTCAGTCCTTGTCTCAGCTGAGAATCTCACCCTGTCCCTTTTCTCTGGGATGAAGTATTTATGGTTAATATTCCAAGCAGCATATTTGAAAGTTATAGTGGAAGTTGTGGTGGTTACAGATACTTGCGTGTAGTAAAATCCTTTTTGATCCCTCTCGGCAAACTCAGTTGTGGAATTTCTATAAAGATTCCTACAAGGATTCCTGTGTTCCCGGCTTGCACAGAACTTGAGCAGTTACATCTGCCAGACATCTGAGGCTCCAGGATGTGAGAATAATGATGATTTTTTAGTAGAGCAGTTAATTTCAACAACATCGGCAGCAACGAAAACATTCTTTTTCGAACTGGAGTTCTGCCCGCTCTCCTTCTTGGGGGACTCCGTGCGCTGACTCTGCAGCACCGGGGCTGCGGGTGAAGCCTTAGGTGGGTCAGTAGTTGTGGGAGATGGAAGGCTTTCCACCCCTGGGAAGGAGGACGGATGAGTCAGAGGAGGAGTGAGGATAACGCTCTTCCCGCAGGAGCGGGTGCAGGAGGAGGGAGTCCCTCTGCTCGGGCCACAGCTGGAGTGGATTTGTTGAGTGGGGTACAGCACGTTCTTCCCATCTCTTGGTGGAGCTTCAAGGCTTCTCCTGGGGCATCGTAGCTGGGGTCCTCAAGAGATAGGTGTCTGGCCAGAGATTTGAAAAAGGAAGGTGAGGTGGTGTGGTTTGGTTTGGGCTGGGCTGTCCTGGGCTTACAACTCCCCTTGGGTTGCTCTCTCAAGAGTCACTTCAGAACCCTGTGGTCTAGAAGTGAACTTGAGAAGCAAAAAGGAAAGCTGAGTGGACAGCATCATTTCATGGCTCGATGAGTTGGAGCCCTCAGGAAGTGTTTTTTTTCTTGGGTCTCAAGCTGGTACCAGGGACTCTGAAATAACCAAATTCCTCAGTGGGCAGGAGACCAGTTGCTGGTGGTGGTGGAAGGGTGCTTGCAGGGAGGCACTTCTTCCCAGTCTTATCGCCTTTTTAATGCTAAAGAGCACTTTAATGCTAAAGAGAGGTTTTTTGGGAGGAGGATGGGCAGGGGAGGGGGCTGCTGGTGTTGCAGACCTGAGGCCTGGTGGAGATGACAGGAGTTGGCTCTTGTTCACGGTGTGGATTCTGAGCCTCAACAAATTTTGTAGCAAAGGGAGCAGATCCCTCTGTCCTGAAGCATCCTTTTATCCTCTGTGTAACCTGGAGATAGCAGCTGATGAAATAGCTCTCCAACTTGCCAGTGATGTATATACTGAGTACAGTATATTTTCCTTACGCAGTATCTTTATGTTCTTTTGCTTTGTTTTGTTATCTGTACGTCACCCTGCTCTACGTGAGGGTCAGTAGCTGCTGGTACTTTCTGCTTAACCCTTCTTGCCGTGGTTTCCAGCAAATCAGTATGTGCTTTTGCACATCAGAGACGAGATGTTTTCCTATTTTAAAATGTCTGCTTGAGGCAACTGGATATGTTTGGGGCTGATTACAGCTTTCTGCCATCAGAAGTTTAACGTTTCACATTCTAATTCTTGCCTTTTGTTGTTTTTGGCTTTCTTCTAGGCTACGGAGAGCTAAATGGTAACGCAGGAGAAAGAGAAGTGTCGTTAAAGGGCCTGTGCTCTGATGAAGCCACCACCCCAGGATCCAGGGTACCCAATGGCAGCCAGCAGCTCGTAGACACTAACGTGACCCCAAAGCAGACCGTGAAGGCCAGTGCTTTGGGGAAAGCTGGAATCAAACCCAAGAACTTCATTCAGAAAAATAGCATGGACAAAAAGAATGAGAAGTCCTATGAAAATAAACTTAGAGAAAGCCAGTCCTCAGAGAAGCCAGAGGGAGTGTCTATTCCAAACGGTGTAGTAACCAATAATTCTAGTTATATCACGAATGGCTACGTAGGCAAAGGGGCCGACAACGATGGTAGCGGCTCCGAGAGTGGATATACTACACCTAAAAAACGGAAAGGCAGGCGCAACAGTGCCAAGGGCTGTGAGAACTTGAATCTAGTACAGGACAAAATAATGCAACAGGAGGTCAGTGCACCAACCTTAAAACAGGAACTTGAGAGTTTCAAGCCTGATTATAGCGAACAAAAGGGGAACCGAATTGAAAATACTAAGCCTGTTTGGAAATACGAGGCTGGGGCTGGTGGAGCAGGCCGGGGAAAGCCTGGGCTTGGGGATGTACAGCGAAAAAACTCTGATGCCAAACCTGGGATTAGCAGCAAGAAGTTTGATGACCGGCCCAAAGGGAAGCATGCATCGTCAGCTGCATCTAAAGAGGACTCATGGACCTTGTTTAAACCACCCCCGGTTTTTCCAGTGGACAATAGCAGTGCTAAAATTGTTCCCAAAATAAGTTATGCAAGTAAAGTTAAAGAAAACCTCAACAAAGCAGCTCAAACCCCATCCACGTCGTCTTCGTCGTCTTCGTCATCTGCCGGGGAGACTCAGGCCCAAACATCAAGTCGACTGTCCCAAGTCCCCATGTCTGCTATGAAATCTGTTACTTCTGCCAGCTTCTCCAACGGGCCCATCCTCGCAGGGACTGATGGAAGCGTCTACTCTCCAGGGACCCAGCCACTGCTCTCAACTGCTGCTAGTACTGTACCATCCTCCTCCTCCGAGTCAGTACCCCAGGACATGAGTACCACCGCAACAGCTCTCGAACAAAAGAAGTCTAGCCTTTTTATCTACCCTTCAAATATGCAAACTGTGCTTCTGGGTGCAGCGCAAGTCGATTTCCCATCGCAGACGAATCAGCAGAACCTGGGAGATATCTTCCAGAATCAGTGGGGCTTGTCTTTCATAAACGAGCCCAGCGCTGGACCCGAAACTGTTGTGGGGAAATCTGCCGATAATCAGTTAATGGAAGTGACATTTCAAGGGGAATATCCTGCCACTTTGGTTTCACAGTGTGCTGAAATCATTCCCTCAGGAACTGAACAACCTGTGTTTCCTAAGGCTTATGAGCTGGATAAACGGACTAGCCCTCAAATTCTTAGTGCTATTCTTAAGCCTGGGACTGCTGTTGAGGGTGGTGTCTTAGCCTTGGAGTCGCATCACACAGGTGACCTACAAAAGGCAGACACCGGTAGCCAAGGTGCTTTAGTGTTTCTTTCAAAAGACTATGAAATAGAGAATCCTCTGGCCTCTCCTACGAACAATTTGCTAGCCTCCGCCAAAGAACAGAGGTACCAGAGAGGCCTAGAAAGGAAAGATAGCTGGGGTTCTTTTGACCTGAGGGCTGCTATTCTATATCACACTAAAGGTAATGGCTTAACTTGCTGCCTAAGGGCACTCTCTTCTCTTTTTTTTGTTTTATTTTTTTTTTTAAATGCAATATCCTAACATGATACATTCCTTACAGCAATTCTGATTGTTTTAAAAATGAGCTTTTTGCTTGCATATCTCTAATGGCAATAACAGTTTGGGAAAGTTATTCAAATGGTTGTTTAATTAATGGTAAGAGGTATTTGTTTTCCTGGTCCTGTGGACAAGTGTGGGTGATGCTGGTAGCAAGGATTCTTGGCTTGTGTGTTTTACATTTTAATTCTTATGGAAGAGCAGGTCCTCCTAAGCTTCTCAGCACTGGAAGGAGTTAAATGCGTAGGTTCATCTGCTCTGTTCCAGCTTTACCAGGTGATACTCTGTCCCTGAAAAGGCTTCATAGTCTGTGCTCACAACTCTACCACCAAAGTGTTGCAGCTTCTCCTCTGGGCAGATCAGGTCATGAAATCATGGCTTTGAAGGAAGGGGGGAAAAAAAAAAAGTCTTTCCTATGGCTTTTCATATGTGTGATTTATTTTATTTTTTAAGCGAACCCCACACACACACACGCTTCCCCTGCCCTTCTTGAGTATTATGGCAATGGCAAGTCAAATCTTTGCTTATCAACTCTTCTGTAAGCTGCAGATTGAATTCTGTCGTTGTCTTTGTAGGCCACATCTTTCAGATGATTTTATTGCTTTCATGGAGTCCTTTGTAGTCCAGCTCCTTTTTTTTCTCCTGTTTTTTTGAGATTGAAATGACTCAAACACGATACAGAGGCTTTAAACTGGGAACAAGGAGAGAGAAGCCTGTGGGATGATTTGCTTTCTGCTTTAGCCTCAGCCCCAGAAGCTCTGAGGTCTTGTGGTGGTTCTTGGTTTTTGGTCCTGGCTCAGTGTTAACAGGAGCCCAGTTCTGTGTTCCCTTTTGGCAGGGTGTTATTTACCGGCCCTTGATGAACGCAGGGGCAGGTCCTTTTTTATACACCCCCTCTTACCTCTCCCTGCATTCCCCTGCCCTGAAGGAAAAAAGGTGATCATCCATTTTTTTTATTTACTGTTCCACGCATCCATGGATAATGTCTTCTTCCCCCCTGCAAAGGGGTTGGTACTTGGTTGGCGTTGGCAAATTTGCTGTGTTTTGACCCATTGCAAAGTTCTTAAATTACCTGCTCACAAACTCTCTGTATAGCGTACAGAAACTTTTAGTTGCCTTCCTTTAGTAATAGCAAGCCTGGTCATTTAAAAATAATAACTGCAAATATTTTTTCCAGGTCATCTCTCTCTCACGATGTTAACATCTTAAGCTCTGCTCTTGAGAACAGCGTTCATCAATAGATTTTTATCTGGGTCCTCTACTCAGTCTATCCCAGTATTAAAGCAAGCTTTCTGTTCTCATTTCTTCTGCCTGCAGCCTAATTCTCAGTTTCCTATCAGAAAATGGGGGTACCAGAAAGCACAGCAGGGTGCAGAGGAGAAGTCCTAGGGAATCCTGTTATTAAGTTTGCTGGTTTTTCCAGCGCTTAAGCTTGTCTCTCTTTGGTTTTGTCAGCCTGAGCTTTCTTGTAGAAAATCCACTCTTGTAGGGCCCCAGCGAGACTCATCAGCTCTCCCTTTCTCAGTAGCTGCGTGAAAGACAGACCCCAGTAAAACAATAGGAACAACAGGAAAATAAAGAACACTCCCTTCCCATGTCCTCTTAAGGAGGTGTTAACTTCAAAGTCTGGCTTCGTTTAGTTCTAAACACAGGAGTTAATTACATTCAATGGCAGGAATGGACACCTAAAGCACTCTTTAAAATACTGATTTCTGCTCTTTCCACGCTTCTGCATGTGAATGCGCTTGCTTTGAGCATCCAGAGCAAACACCCTTGTTATGCCCTGGGGAAACGGGTTCCTGCCCTGCCACTCCTCTCTGCCGATTTATTTTTCAAGCTGTATCTGTGCCAACTTCAAGGTGTTAGTTAGGGGTAAAAGATGGTGGATGTTTCTAATCATTGTTGTCATTGATGCAGTGACAGGGCTGCTCCAAACAGCTTGAGCTTGTCTTTCTCCTACTTAGTCTTCAGATGCTGTTGCTGGTTTACAGAGCAGGAGATCAGTCCAGGTCTTGGTACGTCTTCTGTGATGACGTTGGGGTGTTGCTTTGCGTGTTCAGGTCTATCGGGGTGAGTTGGCTTATGGGGCATGGGGAGGAACAGAGCTTTCCTCTGCCCCACACAGGTGGAAATGCTGTCCCCTCTTTGTGGCCAAGGTCCTGCAGCCCAAGCCTGGCGGGTGAGCTCCTGTGGCACAGTGTGTGGTAAAACATCTAGAAAACAGGAGCTGCAGGGGTGTGTTTGCAGGACAGCAGCACAGTGGTTAATTCCCACGCCATTCTCTCCGTTTATCTTGGGCTGTTTTCCTGAAGTCCTACTCCTGGCCAACCAGTTCCTCTGCAGTAGGAAAGGAATGATTTCACTCGATTATTTTTCACAAGCTGCCTTCTCCTCCTCCCTGCTCGGGAGAGGTTTGCCTGGGCCAGTGTTAGGGTGTCCTGGGCAGCTGGATCCTCAGGTTGTTTGGTTTTGATTTCGAGAGGAGAGTGAACTTCTCCCTCTTTGGATTGATCTGTTTGCTTTTGAGCAAAGTCTCGATAGTTCGATCTTCAAATCTGTCCTGCCTCTGGGGTTATGGACACAAAGAGACCGATTGCAGGGCAAAGGCAGGGGTGAGCGTGGAGCAAGACACAGTAATCCTGTTTAAACCACCGCAGCACCCTGCGTGGTGTCACGACAGTGCTGGGCTGTAAGGCTGGGTGGCTGCAGAGTGGAGCAAGGTCCTGGTGGAGGAAGCTGTGCTCTTTTCCCTGTGCCCAAATTGCTTTTTCCTCTTAAGTCAGGGCACTGGGAACATGCTGGCAAGGCTGATGATGTGCACTCCTGTTCTTCTCTTGGATGCTTTTTGCGCTGGTTTCCTCTGTGCCCCTGCTCCGTGCCTTGCTTTTTATTTTTTTTTTTCCTTTTAAAGGGCAGAAAGACTCCCGTGATCATCTGATCTGCTTGACTGTAAAACACGATCCTTCAACGTGGCTGCCTTCATTGACAGGCCGTGCCGCTCGGTGTTTGTGACGGTGCCTTGAAACCCTCGCGGGTGACATACCACATTTAGTGAGGTGGATCTGATTTAGTTGAGCACTGGTGGGGCCCACTGTTTATGTGGTTGGAGAAAGGGATGGTTGCTTAGTGTGGGAGACTGGAAGGACCAGGAAGGAGCCATGCTCTCGCTTAGGGACGCTGTCTCTATCTAGGTTAGAACTGAACCTCTGCCCTGATGTAGCGCTGCCAAAATCCTAATCTTTTGGAGGTAAAACTGGTCCTCACAGGTTTTTTTTTGGGCTTTTGAAAGAGGAGGGTGGGTGTATCTCAGGTTTACTTCTATTGGAATCAATATTTTCTTACTGCTTTAATCTTCCTTTTAAAGACAGCTGGATGAAACATTTAATATTGGAATAATTGTCAGCGCTTTGCAGAATTTCACTGTGTTTGGGCAGTTGCAGTCTCCCAGCCCTCCACCGGGCTCTTTATGTCAAGCCTTGCGGTGGGAAACTCAATAGTTTGCTTGTCCTTTGCTAAAAAGCAAATAATCGAGGTCTCCAGTTCAGCTGGGCAGTAGCAAAAAGCACAGAGGTGGAGGAGAGGAAACTGCAGTGTTTCCCCTCTTCTGTCTTGCCCCCAAGTTTCTGCCTGCGCCGCTGCTTTGTTCCTTCTCGGCATCTCGGATGCGCCAGCATCTCTGCTCGCATGAAGAAGCAGAAGAGCAGCATGGAAAATAGAGCAAGGCAGCGTGGGCCAGCCAGGAGTGGCGTTCGCCGGAATGGTGAACTGGGTCAGAAGAAAGAGCAGAGCTGTGAATTCAGCAATTTTCATCCTTTACATCAGGAGAGGGGGGAGAAAAAAAGAAGAAAAAAAAAAAAGAAGCCTTGGTTTCCCATCCCCCTTGGTGGGAAGGGGTTGGATCTCAGTCTGTTGCTTATGGTCTTGTGGGGCAAAAGCTGATTTAATTCCCTTTCAAGTCTCTGCTTTTTCCAGTTATCAGGATGAGTACAGCGCGTTCCATACAGCAGTGAGTCTCCACAGCACTGCATTTTTAGTCTTTGCTTTGTTTCCGGGGCAATCCCCTAACTCAATCAGTGTGTCCTGCAGAAAGAAACAGGAAAAATCAGACAAGGATGGTCCCTCTTTGTTATTTTTTTAGCTATTAATTTTAGGGACAATTGTCGGTTTATATGTTAGATTTATAGGAACAAAGAACTGGTACCGTGGCATTTTGCAGACACTTCTGTTTGCAGGGGCAGCCTCTCCAGTGAGGAAAATGTTTGTAAAAGTGCCTGTCTTAACAAGTTATCACAGAAAGACTTCTTTCCCCTCCAAGCTTATGTACCAGTCCTGCTATAAAGTTTATTGACCTATGAAATATCTCACTGCAATTCACGAGTGTGCCTTAGTCTGTTCCTTACATCAAAGCCTTCCTCCACCAACCTTTTGTTTCTGTGATAGTCCCCAGAAAAAGTGGTTCTTCTCCCTGGAGCTCGTTAAGTGGATGTGGCTGGGGCTGTCTGCCCTGGGCAGTTTCTCAGCAAACTGTGAGCTGGAGGGCTATGGAGAGGCTGGCTAATTGTAAAAAATCTTGGAAAACATGAGGTTGGAAAGGGCACGGGAGGTGACCCAGTTCTGCCCCTGGCTTGGAGCAGGGCTGGCTTTGACACCGGGTTGTGCAAGGGTTTGTTGATGGCATTTTCTCCAGCTGGGTCTGCTGAGAAGGAAGTGTGCCATTTCCCCGGCCACGTGTCCTGTTTTGGGAATAGTGGCCCCTGTCTGTTGGTCACGTTTTGGCCACTTTCTGCCTTGGAAAGCAGTCCTGGCTTTTGGGTCAGTATCTGAGCGAGGTGGACTTAGAGTCATGGTGACGATGATAAAAGTCCTTGCTTGAACTCGCCCAGGAAGCTTTATCTGGGGAAAACAAGATCCAGAAATTGCTCCTTGAGCCCAAGGGAGGGTGTTTGGAGCCTTTTACACAACCAGCTCGTGGGGGCTGCCTTTTCCTCCACCTCTGCTTACTGCTCTGGTTAGCTGGAGCCAGGGCTTGTGCCAGCCTGGTCACTGAGGTCTGTCCAACCTCTGTTGCTCATCACAGCATCTCTGGATCATTGTAGGTGACCGCAGCCTGTAACCGATCCAGAACCAGGAGGAAAGCTCACTCTAAGGTCTTACCAAGTAAAGCAGAATAAATCATAAATTCCACTTAAGATTGAAGGAAAACTTTTTTTTTTTTTTTTGCCTAGTTTTGTGTTGCAATTAGCCCAAGACTTGATTTTCTTCTTCTGTGAAGCTTTTTCAGTTGGTAAATGTGCTTAACCTGGGCTATCCCATCTCCAGGTGCTGCTGGCCAGGTAGAGGGGAGGACCTTCCTCTTGCTCTCTGGGTGGCAGAGGATATTCCGTAGCAGTTTGGCAGTGTGTTTCCCTGATGGTCTTTGTTTTTGTAGCTCTGTCAGGCTGAGCATCTGCCAGCCAACGTGTCCAGGTGTTTGGGCCTTTCAGGACACTTTACACCACCCTCTCTCCTACCTCCCTTTCTGAAGAAGGAGGAGAAGGAAGACTGAAGTCCGAAAAGGTTAGGTGTTGGTTTGTTACGGGTTTTTTGAAATAGATTTTTGTCAGCTTGAAAGTTTTTTCGATGTGTTTTTGGTAGCATCTCACTGCCTGTCTTATTGTCTGGCACATCTTAATACAAGCAGCTCACGTTCTCTGCTGTCTGATGAAGTTAGGACAGGATGGAAGTGCAAAAGGAACCACGGTCATTTTGCATGGAGACACAGTGGCAGGCAGCGCTTCAGCCTCTGCTTTGTGTTTTAAGCTTTTAACGTTGCTCTAATGTGGAGGAACCAACAACTTGAGAGTAGTTTTCTGCCCCCTCTTTCCCCCCCGTGCCTTTGGGGAAAGCTGTTGAAACAGGTGATGTTTTTAGCTGTTAGGAAATGATGCATCTCACTTCGCTGAATGGAAAACGGGCTCTGCTGGAGGTAATTTTAGTAGCTGGTTCGTTTTACTTCTGGGGAATCTGCATCTGGCAGACGAGGGAGGTGTAGTCCCTCGCTGGGTTGCTTATATCCCCGGGGGTGTTTGAGGCTGGTTACTATTCCCAAAGCACTTAAGGCTCCCCCGGTGAAAGTGCAGAGTTATTGCTGTTATTAACGTGACGCAAAAATAACAGACCTCGTAA
This sequence comes from Tringa tobata, assembly GCA_033628505.1. NCBI lineage: Eukaryota > Metazoa > Chordata > Aves > Charadriiformes > Scolopacidae > Tringa > Tringa tobata. The sequence goes on along the minus strand of JAHREE010000319.1, from coordinate 10,908 downwards.
AATTTTGCCAGGGCCTTCCTTACAAAAGACTTAATTGAGCAGAGAGGGCTGGCAATATTTATTTGCATGCAATTTCCTGCCCTGGGGAGCTGGAGATTGTAGCGGACAAAGGCCAGATGAAGGGTTGGAGAAGGGACGCGAACACGCAAGCGATTGATGGAGGTGACACTTGGCACACGTCGTGCTGAGGCCGTGAGTTCTGTAGGGTTTTATCTTCTTCCTTTCCCGTGCCGGTGACTTTAATTATTGCCTTGTTTTGTGCTTTACTGCACGTACCATGTAGCTTCATAATCCCGTGCCGTTCTCCGTTCCTGGCCCCCACCAAGGTCCTGTCACCCTCCCTTCTGGCAGAAGAGAGGCTTGAAAGATTGCTCTTGTAGGTTGTCTTCCTGCAAAATTCTCCTTTTCTGTAATTTTGTCTCTTAAACTTGGGCGCAGGGTACAGTTAGTGTCTTTACAGATATTCTACCTCACAAAATTCCAACTTGATAATGGCTAAATGCGATTATTTGGAATGGGTCTCTAAAGATGGGACTTAATTTGGGGGATATTTTCAAGGGAAGAGCCTTCTGTTTTTTAACGTGAATGAAAAGAGCATTTAATTCTGCTGCTATTTCTTAGCTAAACAAAAGCACGTGCTCTTTCAGCGAGAATTGGGGAGGGTTTGCTTGTTTTTAGCCAACGAGGGTGTTGTAGAGGCAAATTGAGGATGCTGAGCAGGCCAGCCAGGTGTCCGGAGCATCACACCTTGCTCTGGGGTGGTACGTGTCGCAGGGGTGTCAGCGGAGCCGGCTCTGCACGGGGTGTTTCTGCAGGCGTGGGCTGTGAACCGCGAGAAATTTGCTTTGTCCAGCCCTTTCTGATTTCACACGCGTGAAAAGTGTCAACTTGTAAAAAAAAAAAAAAAAAAAATCATCTCTCCGGGCTACTTGTTGAGGCTGGAATGTGTGAAGCGGCGTTGGAGTCAGAATAGTGAAGCCCAGAGTTAAAGAGTGTGATGTATTATTGGTTTTTTTTTTTAGGAGCAGAGGGTGGTGATGACGTTTGTGAGGCTCAGTTGGGCCATCTGACCCTTAAAACCATGTTACAGCCACCCCTCTGCCTCTGATCCCTGGATCATTCCCATCAAATCCGTGGAATCCTGTGGGTGCTGGGCTGGGTGGGGTTGGCTTTGTCCAAAAGCCTCAGCACAAGTGCAGTGGTGCCGTGCCACGCTCAGGAAAATCAAAGCATATTCGGAATTGTCTCTAATGGCAGCATAAATCTGCATCATAATAATAATAATAATGGTCTTCTTGTTTTTGCTTCCACAGAAATGGAATCGGTTTGGAATTTGCAGAAGCAAGGTAAGGATACTGGAAAGAATAAATGAAGTGAATTGCTCTGTCTGTTGGGATGGGTGTTGTGAGCAGGTTGTCTCGGTGTCCAGAGACACCCGAGTTTAGTTCTTCAGTGCCTGCTGTTTGTAGTCTGGGGGGGTTGTCTGTGTTTTGGATCACGAAGTCAGGACAGGAAGCTTTACGTTAACGGTGTGGCCGGGGGGGTCAGGAAGAAGCAGAGGCTCTCAAAGAGCAATAAGAACAGTGACAGATTTAATGAGTCTTCTTGCTGTGTATACAATAATTGCTTTCTATTTCTGTTGCTGGGTGTCACACTGCAGAATAAGTTATAAATTCTGGTGTGTCCCTGCGCTCCATGGGTGACGATGCTCCATGTTATCCTGTGGGAAGAGGGGTCAGGGTGAATCCCGGGGGGTGACACGGGGACCGCGCTGTCAGCATCAACCAGGGCTCCCCAGCATCTTTGCAGGAGCTGGTGGCATCAGGGGTCCTCAGGAAAAGTTTGTTAACGACCGAGTACTTTGCAGATCTCTTCTGAGTATCTTCAGCCACGGGTGCTGAAAACTTGCTGAAAACTTAGGATTTTGCTTTCTTTCCAGATCCCAAAAGGATAATCACTTACGATGAAGCCATGGATCGCCCGGATCAATGAAGGTAGCAAGACGAGACTGCCTGTTATTACCTTTCTGCAGCATTTGTGCTGTTCGTGGGGGACAAAAGGCTTTTATGCTCCTTCTAAATCTTCAGTGCAGCAGAGGAACCGTAACTAGAATCACAGGATAATATATACAAATATATATATAGTTATTTAAAAATGGCAACTGAAAGTAATTAGACTTCTTAAGGAATCTGAAAATTTATTTCAACGAGACTACACATGTGATTATTTAATCTCCGGTACTGAATAGATTTTTTTTTTTCATTTTTTTTTGTTTTGTTTTTGTTTAAAGAGTGAATGCAAGTGATTAACGAATACAGACTCAATTTACAAGCCCGGTTCTAAAGTTCCTGCTGTCGTCTACATGGGCAACAGCAACCCACTGGAGAGGCATTTCCACTTGACAAGGTTTCTGTTTCTTGTTCTGTGACTGTAGTGACACACTAATCACAGGGAAATCAGGATGATTCACCATCCTTCATCTCCCGTTTCCCTTCCACCTCCCCTATTTGGGTTTTTTTTTTCTGTTTTGTTTTCCATTGAATGCTGGAGAAACGCCTTGAAGTTTGCAGAGCTTCTATTTTTTTTTTATTATTATTTTTTTTTTCCAGAGAATTATAATCCGCATGTTTTGCCAGGAGTAAAGCAGCCAATCCTATGCTGGGGATATTGTCTTAAAGCATCATTCTTCTGGGGGAAAGATGGTAATACTGCAGTTCTAGGATGCATGGTGAAGTCACACAGTTGACCTGGCTCCGGTTACACGTTGGACTATTGCAACTGAAGAGTTGTTTTCATTTTAAAAGACAACATGCAAAAATAAGCAATCTGTTTAGGCATTTAATATGGATTAAAAAAAAAAACAAAAACAACAAAAAAACCACTGTTCCCACAGTTTAATGCCATTGTATTGCTGGGAGCAAAAAAAAAAAAAAAAGTATCTTCTGCTTTCAACTGTAGGTGCTTCATATTTGCTCTGTCTGTCTCCTAACACTAAATGTGCTGGATTTTTTTCCCATTTTCATTGGAAAACTGAAAACTGAAGAAGAATTGAGTTCTGCTAACTTTCACCTCTGAATTATTTTTTCTCTTTAAAAAAAAAAAATTCAAAAGGAAAAAAAAAAGGAAAAAAATTAAAAAAAAAAAAAAGGAAAAAATAGAAAAATGGGAATTTGAATCCTTTTCAATTTGTCCATAGAAGGCCAATGGCTGGGCTTCCTGCACCTGCCCGTTGGAAATGCTCTTTTATATTTTAAGGCAGTCTGTGTATTTCCGGGCTCTGCTTCTAATTATCTCTTAATAAAAATATATTTTATTACAAAAATGGAGGATTTAGGAATGAAAATAATAATTTAAAAAAAAATTAAAAAAAAATATAAATCCAAGGAAAGGAAAGCTTCCTCTCAGTGGTAGGGAAGGCTGAGCAGACTGCAGGCTCCAGCTGTGTAACCCACTCTGTTCCATTGCAGCTCGTGTAGCGCGTCCAAATCATCTTGGGGTTGGGTAATTTTTCGGGGTTGGGGTTTTTGTTTTGGTTTGGTTTTTTTCTTTTAAAAAGGTGGAAAGTTCACAGGGTCCAGTGCAAGAGTGAGCAATGAATGAAGCAAAAATGGGGTTTTCTGACCTGCCCGAGCTTCACATTAATGCTCATTGTGAGTGTTTGTGGCTGAATATTGGCTAATACGTGTCTGGGCATCAAAGTCAGCAGCAGTTGATGTCTCCTAAAACTAGACTGGACCCTATGGGGCATTACAGGAAGCAGATAAGCCCAGCCAGAACTTTTGCCTATCCCTTGTGCTTAGACTTTTCCACTTTTTTCTTTCTTTTTTTTTTTTTTTTGTTAACTTGGAGTATATAGCATGCTTTTTTTTAAATTGTTTTTATTCTTTTAATGAGATCGTTCCTTAATGAGACGCTTAGGTTCATGGTGGGACAATGAAACTTAATTCTGTACCTTTTGTAAGATTGCTAGCTTTCTGCCACGCTTAGTTTTAAAAGTTTGACTATGGATTGCCTACTCCATTCTATGTATAAACTACTATATAGTATAATACTCTAGTGTAATACTATATAGTAATCATGTATTGTATCAGTCCAGGTTCAGAAATGTGTGGTTGGCCAGTCGCAAATAGTTCTGTTTCACCCATAAACTGTACCACCTCGACAGGTGTGTGTAGCTTTTCAGATGTATAACATGTTTACAGATGTGCCCGACATCTAGTCCTCCCACGTTCCTAGATTTTAAATTCTGTTGAGTCTCCCAACTGCTTGCCAAAAGCCAGAATCGCCCCCAGCTCCGCTGCAGAAGAGCTGGGACGTTCCTGAGCTTTAAAGTGTTGAACAAACTGGACGGTGGGACTGGGAAAATTTAAGGTAGAAGAAATGTTCTCTCTTTTTATTTTTTTTTTCCAATTATTATTATTTTTTTCAAAAAGTTGAAGGCTAATAGCAAAGTTTCCAGTTTGTTTTACTGGCTTTAAGGCTCTGCTGTGTATTTATTTGCCTTGTGTAGTCACTTGTCGCCTTAAGGGCTGGGTTCCATTAAAAAAAAAAAAAAAAAGACAAAAAAAAAACAACCCACCAGACAAAACCAAACCCTGTTTTGCTTGCCTGGGGTCTGCGCTGTCCTTGTCCCCCCCGCCCCCAGCTCCGCTCTCGGGGCTGGCGCGATGCAGGAGCTGAACAGCAATAACCCGTGCTCAGTCTGACCCTTGGCGTTTAGAACGATCCCGGTTCTTGCTGAATCCTTGAGGAGGCTCCTCTTGGCCTGGTCCAGTCCATCTTCTAAACCGCGAGAAGAAGTGCTGAAGGAAACATGGTTCCAGTGATGGGTTGGGTTGGTTTCCTCCCTCCTTCCCCCTCCCATGTTTGTCCCCCGCTGCTTTTCCTCGCGGCCGGTGGTGCCCATCCAGATCCCCCTACTCTGCAGCTTCTCTGCTGTGTTTCTGACCATCCTCTCTTCAAACGTCTGTCTGTCTGTCCCCACGAGCTCCACGGCGTGTGCTTGGCACTAAGCAGTTAGGAAATCCTCTCTCTGAGCTCCTGTGGCTCCGGCACGGGCGGCATTTCTGGGATAGACTATTGCCTAGAGCCAGGCAGGACCGTGGAAGAAACTTCCTCGCGCCGTCGTGTAACTCGCCCTGTCGCTATCTGCAGTCCTCCCGAAGTCCTCACACAATTCTTTACTGAGCACTTATTAAAAATATCTTAAGATTTAATCTGTTTTCTGATTATTTTTGTGTAAACTTATAAAAAAAAAAAAAAAGGAAAAAAAAAAACCCACACAACAAACCCTGAAATTGAGCTGTGACTAATTTAGCACATTTAAACAATGCTAAGGTGTTACTGATAAGTCTCATGTTTTGGTTTTTTTTTTTTTTGTTGTTGTTGTTTTTTTGTTTGACTCAGAGTATTAGTACTGTAGCATAAACCAAATACAGCCCGGGAGGGGGTGCAGCAGCCCCTTCTGCTGGGTCTGCCCCCCAGGGTGTCTGCGTGCGAGCATCCTGCTCGCCGAAGGAGAGCGAGCGTGTATTTATTTGTGCCATTGTTTTCATTACACTGAGTAAAGATTTAAAACAAAAGCCCTTAGAATAACGTGTAGTATCAGAAAGTGGCGCTAAGGGTGAAATCGTGACCTATTTTTTTATTAGCTATGGAGATACTAATTCAGGTTAAGGCTTCTCTCCCGTTTCTGTTCCCGCTGTGGGTCCGATGAGTCCCTTTCCTCCGGTTCCCAGAGTTTCTATTTATTGGAGTAAGGATTCCTGCAGGGGCAGGGGCTGTCTCCTTTCTCCTCTGGTCTTTCCTCACCGCTCATCCTCTGCCAGCAGGTCCTGCTGGGTGTCTCTTGACCAGGGTCTCCTGCAGCATAGGCTGGAATGTGTCCCACCAGCTGCATCCAGCACGGGTCTGGGTCTGCCTTCTCTTTGGTGGGTCAGGGAGTGGTTCCTCCACTCCGAGGGGATTTAAAAGCTGTTCCCATCTCTGATGACGGTGGTTTGGGGACCTCCAGCCTCTCTGCTCCCTCTTGCTCCACCTGACCGGTGGCAGCGCGATGGCTTTCAAGGTTTGGTTGGAGTTTGGTTTTGGTTTTAAACCCACCTCAGATGTCCATGAAACCTGTTTCTGATGTTAGAAATCTCTCGTCTCTTTGACAATGTGGAGAGAGCTCCCGGGCATGGTTTCTGTCGCTAACCCACTTCAAACCATGGTCCTTTCTGAACTGTAAATCCCACTGTTTGCCTTTCGTAGCTGCTGTGAGCTTCTTTGAAATGTGGAAAAGATACCCAATTCTCATTAGCTTGTGAGTATGCCGGCTGCTCGGCGGCTGGGAGCGGGTGGTGGGTGAACTGGCCAGCTAAATCAGAAGGAAAATTGCTTCCTGCTTGGGAAAAAAAGAAAAAAAAAAAGATGGATGGAAGTTGTCCTCTCGGTTCCATGTGTAATTAGTGCTCTTACCTTCAAGAGAGTGTTCCTGTAGCATAATGGCATCCTTTCCAGAAGTGGCCAGTGGGTGACTTCAGGGACATCTGGTAGTGATGGCATTCATAGGCGTCTTTCAGGATTGCTGGTAGTTTTCCTGTGCGTTCAGTTTTTGCTCTTGATTCAGCATTTTTCAGTACATGGCTATGGTGTCCGAAGCTTTCAGCAGTCTTGTCCCTAGAAGATTTTTCTGTGCGTACGTCCATGGTGGTTTGTTTTCCTTGCAGAGGCTGTGTACAAGGGAGATGGTCGAGGTCAGGAGGGGAGAGAACAAGGCTACGCCTAATTTCAAGCTGCTATACATTTTCACACCGGTGCGTAAGGCAGGAGGAGGGTGAGGGCTGGAGGGGCGCTGCCGTGGTGGAGTAGCCCAAGAAGTCAGAGTAATTTTAGCTTTGGCCACCACGAGAGCCTTGTTTTTCTTTTTTTTTCCGTGCGAAAAAGCCCTGGCGCAAGCAGTTGAGAAGCAGGAACCAGGGCTGGTGGGAAGGGACAGAAGATCTGGGTCTGCGCCGCCGGACGCGCTGCCTTCCAGAGATAACAGAGCTTTAGACATTTGCACAATCCGTGTTACACCACAGGGTAAGGCTGGCTTCCTTGTGTCCTGCTCGAGATCCTCCAAAGTGGCATCCCTCAGTAGTGAGATGCCAAAGGAGCAGATGCCTGGGGAGGTACAGGAGAGCTCCTCGGTGGCCTCGTGTTGGGGGCATGAGACCCTCGGAGCGCGTTGCCGGGGGTGTTGGGCTGCTCTCTGTCCTGGGACAGGAGCAAAAGTCATCCTGGTGCTTTCACCAGGGGATGCTGAGCTGTATTTATCTTGACTGTTAATCAGAAAGCTTCGTACAACGTGTCCAGAGCTCTAAAGCCATTTTGTAAGATAGCAGTATCCCTTTTCTACAGCCTTATTGATGAGTAGAGTATCTTTAAAAAGAAAAAAAAAAAAAAACAAAAACATAAATAGTTCATTTCTTTCTGTGGTATGAAACTTGTGTACTGCGAACATATGAACGTTTAGCAAAAACACAACTTACAGTTTTCTTAAAAAAACAAACAAAAAAAACCAACAAAAAAAAACAACCTGTCTGCTTTCCATACGGTCTTTCCTCAGGTGCTAAATAAGGGTTCCAAAAATGGATACTGCTTTAGGAGTTTCTGCTTTATTCTTAAAATACATATTTTTTTGCTTAGGTGTTGTAAAGATATTTTAACAAGAATGTTTTTTTAATGTAAATAAGATGGTGTCTTTAATTTTTGTTTTATCTCCTTTTTGTCTATATTGAATAGTCTAATTTTCATTTTATCCTTTTGAGAAGGACCCTCTTACGACCTTCCCTTGAAGACATTTCATTAAGTGTTGCTGCATTTACGAATGAATCTACAACTGTTCATTGTCTTGGATTAATGCTGCTGCTGCTATAAGTAACCCTGAAAATCAAGAATGTGTGATGCACTTTTTTGTGGGGTTTTTTGTTGTTTTTTGGTTTGATTTTTCTTTTTTTTTTTTTGTTTTACATGACCATGTAGTTAGTTCCTCCGCGGATGGTTGAACCCTCCTGTAACACAGCCACTAACCCTGGGGGCAGCGTGGGGCCGGGGGGAGCCGGGGCGTAGGAGAGGGCTGTACCTGAATTTGGTGCTGACCTACGGGAATTTCTATGCAAACGCAAGCAAAGGAGAACTCTTTTAACTTGAGAGAACACTGTGCATTTTTATTTTTTATTATTTTTTTTTTCTTTTCTCTCCTTCCTTTTCTCAAGCTGCTATTGGAAGGGTAGTGCAAATCCCTGACTTCTCCTTCCCCGATGGCTGGTGGTGCAGGAAAGATGCCCGAGTAACTTGTAAGGTAGAAAAATCTCAGTCGACTCTTGTCTCGTCTCCGGTTTTAGTATTTTTGTTTTCTATTTGAATCTGTCTTTGGAAGGAAATTGCTCATCTCTGCGAAAAAGATCTTTTTAATGCTTTATCTCAATGTGAAGTTAACCAACAGTATTAACCATTGCGTGGCCTCCTTCCTGCCCGTGAGGGAGCACTAGGCTTCTTCTCCAGCTGCCCGCGGGTGCTGGGGAGCGGTCGGTGCCCGGAGTTGGATGTTTTCCAAGAAAAAAAAGCGATGCCCGACCATCTGCCCCAGCCAAAACCTGACAGCTGAGGTGTTAAAGTAGTGGAGGAAGGTCCTCACTGCATGGAGGTGCTGCCGCGGGGCACGGGCAGGTCCAGAACCTCTCGTCTTCATGGGTCACAGCTGGACCACCACAGGAGGGGGATGCATTCCGTGAAGGAGGAGGAGGAGAAAAAAGGGAATTTACTTGACTACTTACAGAAGATCCTTTAGGAAAACAAAGTACCTCTGTAAAGTGAGGGAAGAGTAAGGAAGGTCTAAAGTCTTGTAGGAAAAACGCTCGGGGATTACAGCTGCCTGGAAAATAGTATATAAATACCATAGGCCAGAACTCTGCCTGTTTCATTAGTTTTTTCAGCATTTTAATTTTTTTAATTTTTTTTTTAGCCAGCGTTTGCTCTTTTACACACACACGTGTGTGTGTGTGTACATCTGACTAAATGTGCCTTGCGTGTGTGCTTAGTCTCGCGGAGGAGCGTTCGTGGTGGTGCGTGAGCTGCTGGGGGGTGGCGTGGGACGGCCGTGCTCCTGGCCGGCAGCGCGATGGCCGTGCCCCATCTACAGTCCGGGGCTGGTCACTGTCCCGGTCACCCATCCGATGGCCACGAGCTTTGGACTCAAGCCTGCCTAGTGGCTGTCTTACAGTTTGGGGACGATGTCCTGCGGGGTGGCACCTTTCCTTTCCTAACACGAGCCGTTTTCTGTGACTTTGGAGGGGACTTGGGGGGGGTGGGGGAGGGAGGGAGAAGAGAAAGAGAAGCTGCTTTGCTGTTCTCCTGCGGACAGAAATAATCATTGCTGAGCTTTGCCTGCAAAGCCAAAACACGAGAGGGTCTGGAACCAGCTTTCCTCTGGAGTTAGGGCTCTCTGCGGCACCGGGGACCCCGTTACCTGGGGGGGGGAGAGGGGGGCATTATTCCCCTTCCAGGTTGTGGTTCTTGTTACTGTGGGGTTTTTTTCAGTTTTGTTTTCTTTGTAAAGGAGGAGGAGTAAACACGCCTTGCTTAAAGTTAACGACCTAGAAAAGCTTATGTTTGCATTCAGTGACTCAGAATACGAAGCTGTGCAATTCTTGTTTCTTCATCTCTCTCCCGACTCACTCGTCCCAAAGTGTGATTTCTGTCCGAGTCTTTCCGTACTTCTGCCACTGTAAATGTGAAAGCTTGCTTGCATTATTTTTTAGAAATGCATTTTGCACACTCGGGTTTCGCTGAAGCTCCGTGAAAAGGTTAGTTTGAAGCAGATGAATAAAGCTATGCACATGTTTTGAAAGTTTAATTTGTGTCTCATTACCAGAAGTGACTTATCTGCCCTCTTTTGCATTCCTGTGCTGTCATTGCCTGCATTATCTTCACCATCTCGGAGGGTATGATGTAAGGTGACAGTTCTTTGCTGACAGCCGTAGCAGAAAACTGGCGCTTCTTGATTTTTTTAGTAGCCTTTCTCTCTCCTTTGCTTTCCCTGTATCTCTCTGTATAGCTATATAAATATATATATTATTTTTTTATTTTAAAGAGCCTACTTTAGTAATTGAATTGGAGGGAGCGGGGTGTGCTGGCTTGTGTTTCAGATAACGTTTTATACCGTCGGATGAACGAGTGTCCTTTTTTCTTCTGGTGGGGAGCGCGGCGGTGGTACCTGCCGGCATCCTGCCCCAGCAGCTGTGAGGAGGGGATGGAGATGGGTCGGCCGCGTGGCAGGCTGGTGGCGTGGGCAAACTCGAGGCTTCTAATAACAAAACGAAGCGCAGAGAAACCCTACGACCGTTGTCATATTCCCACTGTGAGGCGGGAGGGACAGGCTCTCCCCGCCGTGGGGCTGTGGTCCATGGCCCACCGGAGCGGAGGGTGGGCTCCCGCCGGTCTCCGGGGCGAGAGCTTTATTTCGGTTTTGTTTTCACGAGTTGGGTGCGTTGAGTTGCAGGTACCACCTTTGGAAACTTGTCGCTTAGCCCAGAGCCTTTGTGCGGGAGAGGCAGGATCTTGTGATGGGAGAAGGACCCTGACAGCTTTCTCCTCGTGTTCCCTTCGCCATGGCAGAAATTTGTACTAACTTGACAGCTTTTTTTCATACAGAACAGGGCTGCTTTTCTATCTACCATCACACGTGTACTTACACACCTTCGGCGGCTTGCCAGCCCCTGAAGGTCCTCAACTTGTTTACTGGGGGGGGGGGGACGGATGCCCCTCTCTCCCCCCCCTTCCCTGAGTATTTCAGTGTTAAGGGTGGTGCGAAAACACAACCGCGCGCTTCGACTCCGAGCTGGGGCTGGAGCCGTCTCCTCTCCTGCTCCCCCCATCCTCAGC
>JAHREE010000318.1:94975-128415 GCA_033628505.1 Tringa tobata | reverse complement strand
CAGTCTCTGAAAATGAAACACATGCCAGCGATACTCAACACTTTCTATGCTACAGACATCTGTCCAGTAGGAGCTACTAGCTAAATCACTTCGTGTTGGCCACCAAACAGCTGTCAGTTGGCAGCGATTTCTGACTGCTGCCAACTTGTGCTGAATTAGAAATGATGGCCTGGAGGCAAAAGACTTCGTACACCACTGCAAACACCTTGAACTATCTCGTTCTCGCATTTCCGTTGTTTCTGTTGCAGTTCCACTTGATGAAATGAATTTTAAAAAGGCAGGAGCATCAATATATGGAAGATAAAAGCCAAGAAAAATCCTCCCACATGTCTTGTTATCACACCACTGAGTGCTAGAGCCACTTGGGAAACACTCAGGTGTTGACGTGTGTTCACACTGTTCTGCTTGCAGCCTCTTTTTAATAGGCTTTTGGAGCACAGCTTTGAGGAGTTTTGTTCTTGCATATCTAATAATATTCTAGCATAAAAGGGAAAGGAACGAAAAGATGTCTGAAAAGAAAGCAAGAATGTCAAAACAGCAACCGATTCACCTGAAAATTAACCTTATGAAAATATCACTGTGGGAGAATTTCTCAAAAGGAGACTAAGGACTTCAAGTGATGACTTGACTATAAATAGAGGAATGGAGAAGAACTGGCGCTGGGTTGCTGCAGAAGTCCTTGAGTCCAGAAAGAAAAAGACTGGGCCTAACAAAGGAAGCAGAAGGAACAAAAGATCCATCTCTTCAAACTTTGCTCATTTATTTAACTCACTTCTCAATCCTTCTCGGTGCGTTTTCCATAAATCCTTTCAGCATTTCCCATTTTCTTTTACCTTTGCTGTATTAGCCTTCTACTAATGCACACGCTTCCTTTACAGAGAATAATATTGAGAGGTCAAAACTGGTAACAGTATTTTCTTATTAAAGCCTGTCGGGCAACGCTAAAGCTGTTGTTCTAGACCACAATTCTACAAATCCTTGTAAAAGGTTAGGTATTCATCACAAAAAGCTTTGGGTTTTTACTTAATATTGTTAGAGTAAAATCCATAAAGCACATAGTGGTATATATCAGCTCAGCTGTAATGGAACTCAAATTGTGATTCATGTGTATAGATTGCTTGTCACATTTGAAATATTAGAGCTCATCTTCTAGTGGTCTTTTGAGGTGATAAAAATACATGATTTATGTTTCTTTCTAGACTGGTGCAGTAGTTTGTTTTTCTTCTAAAAAGGTATACTTATGGTCTTTAAAATGAAACTTGACACAGCATAATGATCATTCACATATCACCAACTTCCATCTACATAAGCTACCTCTTTCGCAACAACAAAGACATTGGGGCTTCAGCTTTTCAGTAAGGACCATTATGTTACAGGGGGGGTTGGTTTGATAAGCCAGTGCTATCCTACAGGCTTCACGTGTTTCCTGAACAGTTAGTAAAACAGGGTTCATTACCTACACAGAGCTCTCTTTACTGCAGTACTCACCTACCCTATAGCTAATCAGTCATCACCGTTACTCCTTACAGTTCTAAACAGTGCTTGTGAACTCACAGGGAAATACACAATTATCTTTCTGTGCCGTGCTGTGAGTACACTGGGACAAAACACAAGAAAAGCATCTCAATGCAGCTACCTGCTTTGCACCTGACATGCCTTTTGTCACACAACAGGCACTCATCATCTCACATCAACCAACCGAAACAAGGTAGGATGGAAAGACTACATGAACAGTGTTCAACCCACGGCCAGTCAAAGAGGTTTTCTCACCCACAAATGTCCTTTTCAAACTTTACAAACCACTTAACTCTTTTCATGCCTGACTTGGAATCCTATTGCTAAATACTTAAAATATTTAAATACGACAATGAGACACTAAATCACAATTCAAGCATCCTTTTGCTGTTTCTCTCCTCAAGTCACATCAAACCAAATTAAACTGCTGTAAACAGGGCACAGTTCCTGTTAGTGGCAATGGGAGTTTTTTTCCGTTCACCCAAAAGCTGAAGTAGATCTACTGTTTTTTAAACTGTTAGTCTTGTAATAACCACAAGTTAAAAATTTTGAAACAAAGCAGTCTGCCTTTGGAACTCCAGACCATCGTTTGCATGCATTTAATAATAATCCATTTGGACACTAGCAGTATTATCACCTGTTGTTTGGGGCTTCACAGTTTAACTACTAGAAGGCAATAACCTTCAAATCAAAACAAAATCTGAAACAAATATGAAGTGTTCCAGAGCACCAAGAGATGATGTATTTGGAAATCTGCTAAATACCAGAATCAATTATGCCATTTGCAGCTCTCCCCCAATTTCTCACTTTCTGGTTGAAGAGCTTATTTTCCCAAAGTTAATTCTGATTTTCAAGCACTGTGTAGAAGCAAGAAGAGAAGAGACAGTGTAGGAAAAAGAAGAGCCTTTGCAGAAAGCTCTGATCTCTAATTCATGACTCCCAACTAGAAAATATTATTAAGGGGGTGGGAGATAAATTCCCCTCCCCTCTTTTTATTCAAGTTAATACTATTCCTTGACTTGAACTTTATTAAACCCTGGTCTAAATAATATGGATTTTTAAAAATGTAAAATCAGCCTGTGTTGTTATTAAATAATATAAAATCTTAAAACATATTCAAAAGTTGACAGAATCATATGAATAGTTTCCAAACAGTGGAGCATGACAGTAGCGCACCATAAGAAAGGTCCTAAAATTTCAGCCACCCTATGCTTATGCAAAAATGAATATATGCTATTTTCACTCCACTCACTTCGCAGCTCCTTGTTCATTATATTTACTTTTTGTAGTAAATTCTCTTTGATTCTGTTCTCTCCTGCTCTTACCTCCTTTCCCCTGCCAGACTCACTTGACCTCAGCTCTCCTTGCCTTTTTTTTCCCCCTCCCACTGCCTGGCTTCTTTCGCATATGTCTAACTTACCCCATACCTGGTTTTCACCTTTCACACAGGGTGGGTTTCTCAAATTGTGCAATACCACCCTCAGGGAGCCATAAAGCATTAAACAGCAGCAGTAAGCAGTTCCCTGCAAGCTGTCCACAGCTTAGCTTCCCCCAGTTGCCAGAGTAAGAAAAGACTAATTATTGGCTGCAAATGTTTAGGCTAGCCTTAAAACTGTTTACCAACTTGGGCTCCTTGATAGCAATCCATCTCCTCCAAGGCAGCGGTGTAAACAGAGGTGACCCACACCATTCCTCTGACTTTGAGGGACGGAGCTGCTGCCCAGTCAGAGGGTGGGAAACAACCCAAAACAAAAGCAGATCAACCTTCCTATAAGGCTGAGAAACATTACCCTAATGTCGTTAAGTAACTAACTAGCTAAAATTGCCTTCATAAATTAGGGCTGGTGCATCCCATCACCTGGGAATCCATAAGCAATAAAATAACTATCAATATAATAATATCAGGAAGCACTATCGCTTTGAGTTTTAGAGCATCATTAAAATGGTGCAGCCTCCTCCTCTGGGCACAGCATAAAAGTGCTTTACATTGATATACCTACTTTACGACCAGGAGAAGAGTATCAATATTCCAAATCGACATTCTATCAATTTGACTGCCCCTCTAGTGATGACAACTGCATAACTATCAGGTTAAACAAACAAATATTTAAAAACACATTCACATGCAAATTACACTTAAACAATCATACTTTCCAGTGCAGATCAGCCCTGAACTAATGTAACATTCCTGAGAAGGACAAAAATAAAAATTCAAGTGAAGTTACCTTCCTCCATTTTATTTCAATACCGTTAGGCTTAAATTCTTTTAACAGTTGCTCTCCATAGAGCAACTGGTCATTCTCAAACAAAGATCACAACATCAGCACCACTTTGCCACCTATTTCTCAGCTCCATTAGTAAGGAGTCCACCCAGCAGACATAAGGAAAGTGATTGCTTCCTAAAATCCGCGCTGGTGAAATTCAGCCTTAGACATTAAAATATCACCCAGGCACAGGATGAGCTCCTCTTCTACATCCTTACCATAATACACAAATTACTAGTGTTCTTATGTTACTTTATTTTTTGCCTTAAAAAATGAAAATTTTAAAAAAAAAAAAAAAAAGGTTTTCATAACCTGAGACTCCAATAATCTGACCAATTCTTTCGAGCCAGGATATTTCAGCTGCAGTCATTTTGCTCATCATTCCTCTAAATGTCACAATCCTATTGTAAAAGACGGCACCAGACTCTTCAAAGCTTGCTATCCAGACTATCCAGTGTCCCTCTAAGTGAGAGGATTTTCCTTTTGCTGTTCTTAAATTCTGCTCCTCTCTAAGAACAACTAAAAATTTGCAGTTCCACTCTCCCTTGTGCTTTTCCATCATTACACTGGCAATTTAAAGTGCATTATTAAATGCCTATGTGGTTGGTTTGGGGGAATGGTCCTCAAGAGCCTTGAGATCTCTTAGGATAAAACCAGTTTATTTAAATTAAACTTTTCATACAAGGTCATTTAAATCAGTTAGAAAGCTGCCACTGATGTGTTAGCATTAAAGAAAATTGAAGTGATGTGGTGCTGTGTTTAACAGAAAGGAACTGTTTTCTTAACCCTAAGTGAATGACTGCATTCATTTGATAAATACATTAATAGAAAATGTTCGCAGACTTATAAATATTACTTTTTTTTAAAATGTTTGCAGCTATAGCTCTTAGGCATGGTTGATAACTTATTCATAAGGTATCTCTGACAAATGCAAATAAGTTATTTTAAAAAATACGAAGCCAGAACTCACATATGATAATGCAGCTTAGAGAACATAGATTAAAAATAATCACAAAAAGCAGAATGAAACATTTGGGGGAACAGGTTTTGGCTAACGGCAGCAGCTCAGTCATTTGCTCAAACACGCCAAAGCAACTAGCAAAAACAAGTCAAGATTCTGCTTGTATAATAGCAGCCGCTATGATGTTTAGAACGTCACTGAAATCCAGATTGCTTTATCCGGGATTATTCAAGTCTTTTAATTTTTTCTTTTTAATTATTCTTTGAAAATAGACTGATATTTGTCTTTAGAATGCATAGCAGCAGAACGGGCTACTAGGCGGTGTGTCTGAGTGGGTGTAAAGACTTTTCTTTAAAGATGCTGCTTAATTTGCTCTTGTACTAAATGGCTTATGAGAGGCTACGTAACGAGCAAACTCCTTCTCTGGTTTGGAGTCTGTCTGGCCAGGAGAATTCAGAACTTTTACCCAAGTCAGTGCCACCGTCTCTGCTCTCCAGCTACTCTCTGGCCTCTTGGACTCAATCAAAGCAGATCAATGTCTTTGAGGACACTGCTATAAGGGATTTGTGGATTCTGAGAAACATTCATTATGTCCCCTCATAGTCATTATGGCAGAGAGGTTCTTCATCAGCCCCAGGTATTTTAACATACTCAGGAATATCAGCAGCTACTTCAAGAAAGAATTCTATATTTCAGGGGAATGACCTGGTATCTATCAGAAAAAAAGCAAAGGACACTTTTATGTCCTCTCGAGCTGCATTAAGCTCTCTGAAGAGTAAAAAGTAAGATGTGACTGCTCCTGATTATAATGAGACCACTTCAACTAAAGTGGAGTTAATCTCTAATAAACTGGTACTGGCACTACAGGAATTGTTGACTTTCAGAACTTTGCAGGAGCAAGTCTACAACAGGAGAAGTTGTCCACTCTTTGGTTGAGAGTACACAGGGGATTTCAGGGGTTACAGAATTATTGCTGTATGCCTCGACAACAAGACTACCTAATGAACCAGCAGGCATCAGTGCTATCTCTGTCTATAATCAGAGCAATATTCTTGAGAATATTGCGAACAACACTGCAATAGATAAAAGTTAAATTCAGAGAAATAAAAAAGATAAACTCAGGAAAAGGATGCAATTAAAATATGATGCACATTTATAAAAATGTGAAATTAGAGGTACATCCACGTGGCTGTAAGTTCCACGATGGTGCTAGCTTGTGCTTTCATATGAGTTTGGTCTTAAAAACAGCTCAAAAACTGCCTGTTGTTGTTATTATTATTATTGTCTTACAGGTGGCATGTTCAGTAGTTCACACTATAAATTCTTTCATCTATCACCCATACTTATTCAAAGTTAGGAAATAATCATATTTGTATGTGTTACCCCTCTTAGAACAGAAGTTTTCTTAAAGCTTCGCTCCAAATACTAATTCTGGAATAAATAAAAATTCCTGCAGATGCGATCATAGTATCACAGAATGGTTAGAGTTGGAAGGGACCTTAAAGATCATCGAGTTCCAACCCCCCTGCCATGGGCAGGGACATCTCCCACCAGACCAGGTTGCTCAAAGCCCTATCCAGCCTGGCCTTGAACACCTTCAGGGATGGGGCAGCCACAGCTTCCCTGGGCAACTTGTTCCAGTGTCTCACCACCCTCACAGGAAAGAATTTCTTCCTAAAATCCAATCTAGAGTTTTGCCTCTTTCAGTTTAAAACCATTACCCCTCACCCTATCACTTCACTTCCTGACAAAGAGTCCCTCCCCATCTCTCCTGTAGCCCCCTTCAGGTACTGGAAGGGGCTATAAGATCTCCCCGGAGCCTTTTCTTCTCCAGGCTGAACAACCCCAACTCTTTCAGCCTGTCAGTAACTAAAACATATGGGTACCCAAGGTTCATCCTTGGAAATGTAATAAATGCCTGAATGGGTATAGAGATGTGTAACCCAATGAAGAAAATATTGCTTAACTTCACCACAGTAATCATGTCTGGCGGTTCATCAGAAATGAAACAGTACAAAACATGAAAAGCCACTGGCTCTTTCCATCCTGCAGCAGGCAACAGACTGTGAAAAAACGATGAGATTCCTCCCTAGGCATCCTATATATCTTTCGCTAAAGCAAGGAGATGTTCTGGGAATCTCCTAGCTGTTGAGGAAAAGATGGTGAAAACACAAGGCTCGTCACAAGGCATATGTGGGACAAATTCTTGCCACCCAAGATGATTTGGTAAGCCAAACCATAAATTCTGAGCTATACTGTCACAGTCTGTCAGCGCAGCACATCTCTGGGCAACTGCGAGCTTTGAAGTTTGCAATCAGCAATTTGAGACTGTTCTCCAGTACTCCCTTGCAAAAACCCTGAGTATGATGACAAGGGTCTGATCTGCATCATGCTCCTCCACTGAATTTGTACAAATCAACAAAGACGTGAATATCTGTAAAGTCTACTCCCTTCCAGAAGCAGTGCTCAGCGGTGCAATACCATTTGCTTATCCATGACACAGAGGGAGTTAACCTCTTTCCCTCAGCTAGAATCCATGACAGAAACCTCAAGAAATTACTACAGGGACGGGAGAAGGAAGAGTTATAGATAGTAAATCTAACCAGACTACTCTCCCTTAGTATTTAGTACCACTCTTTCACCCATTTCTCTTCTTCAAAGGCTCTTAATGCCCGAGATTTCATTCTAAATCTAACTACTTCACGCTTGGCTGTAAGAGTTACCGTTACATAAGTCTTTGTCAAATAAAAGGTTATGCTACTGCTGTTCCCAAATGTATTACAGCCCATTAGAAAACAAAGCAATATAATCACCTCATTCTTAAAAAATAGCTCTGTGTCCCTTGAACGACTGCTTCTAGTTTACTGATTACATAAAGGTACTCCCAAAGCCCTGCCTCCTTTGCCTTTGATTTCACCTCAGCTCTCCTTGCCTTTTTTTTCCCCCTCCCACTGCCTGGCTTCTTTCGCATATGTCTAACTTACCCCATACCTGGTTTTCACCTTTCACACAGGGTGGGTTTCTCAAATTGTGCAATACCACCCTCAGGGAGCCATAAAAGGTACATAAAGGTACTCCCAAAGCCCTGCCTCCTTTGCCTTTGCCTTTGCCTTTGATTTCACTTACGAAAGAAACTCCTACTGGATCTCAGTAAGCACAGATGAAATAAATACTGCTGTTGGAAAAGGAATGTCAGGTTTCTGTAACAGATTCACCTCCTTCTTTACCATTATTTTTCAATCTTTCCAAACATTCTTAGAGATACCAATGGATGCTTATATGGGGAGGAAGAGGGAAAGGGAAGAGGTGAGGGGAGCGTCGTTCTCTAATCTTTCATTCACCTACATTAGCAAAGCAATATAATAAAGTGAAATAACTGTATCCATTTTCATTCAGCTAATACCTTACCCTTTCAATCCCTTCTATCTGATTTTACTAATGGCTAAGGGTGAGCAATGGATTACTGCATCAAAATGAACAATTCTTTCTTCGTGCCGCTATACTGGGAGCAATTACATTAAAGACCTGGTTCCATCAGCACTTGTCTTATACCGTTGTCCACAATTTTTGCTTCACTGATCTATTTTTAGCCCTAATACTCTTATCCCCTTCGTCTCCTTCTATCTATGTCCTGCGATATTGACTGGCTTACTCTTTCAAATCCACACAGATGCTATCTTCAAATGATAAATTGTAGAAGGCTACCCATATAATTGATCTGGAATCCCTGTGCCCACGGCAACCTTTTACTGTGGCATTTTGAAGGACACTGTATCTCTCTGAGAAATTAAAGGCTGATGAAAACCGTATGGGAGAGAGGTTTGGGGGTAGCGTCTCAAGCATGTCTAAAAAGCCTATAGTCCCTGGAAAATTACTGGTCTTACACTTTATAATGACTTTTTATATACACTGTTATAATAAATGAATGTGATGTGTTAGTAGAAAAAAAAAAAAAAAAACAACACATACAAAATTAATACTACACTATTTTCACACTAAAGTAATTTGTTCACTCGATGACCACTTGTGCAGAGCAAAAGCAGCACACAGGTAATGGGACAATAGTGTCCCATGTTGGTAAACACTCCCTGTGCCCTATCATCTCGATTTATGGCCTTCACAACATTATTTGCATTTTCCTAAATGTTCTCTCTCAACATCTTGTCAATCATTCATTACTCATCTGTTCCCATCACATCTTGTTCCTCTGTCCTATTCTGCTGAAAAATCCATGTGGAAACACTGAACTTCAAGTGGCAGCCTCATCACCATTGCTAAGTTGGCAACTGTGCCTCTTCAATACCAAACCAGGTGGTTTGACATAATAGAGGGTTTACTAATTTTATTTTCATGAGTCCAAAGTACTCCCTGTTCATCAGGTTCCACAGAGGGTTAGATATTCACATAAGAAAATTATAGAGCGTTGGGAAACAGTTCCTTTCCTAGTAACCCTCTAAGCCATGCTAAACACTTTTCTTCTTTCTACATCCTTGCTACACAATCTAGTCTTATTGCTTGTGCCTTTTTAAATTTAATTTAATCTATAATGTAAAAATAAATAAATAAGCAAACATCAGCAGAAGAAAACCCCTTAATTTTAGGTATTATAAATATTTTTCCCTATAAACATAACCTTAATTGACATAACTGAAAAGCGCAAGATGCATTTCTCATCCAAGCAAATATGGTAATCAGGTGTGATTTATAGCATTAGTTACTGAAAGAGGCATTTCTGGTTTGGAGATAGCAACAATACTGCATTCCTTTTGCCTAACCTGGGGTGAGCTAAATGAGGAATAGTAAAAGGGAGCAGGGGGAATCCAACATAAAAAGTATTCTTTACCTGCAACCCTAATTCCTGCCTCAACATTTAGTACGAAACTTTAATTGCTTTACTTTTGGTTATGAAATTGAACTGGTGATTTAATGCTTTCCTCTTCGATAACACAGTGAAAGCTTAGCTGCAGTTAAAAAAATGAAATTGGGACACTCAAGTCCTCACTATTTTGTTTCTAGTAACTCTGCATCCCAATGACTATATCACTATCATCACAGTGAGTCAGAGACGTCTTGACTCACATTTGCTTTCTCAGTAACAGCCACTGAGGAATTCATTCACACAGATTCCCCCAAGCTCCACCAAGACCAGTTAGAGCCCAAAGAAAGGAGAGAGTGGAGAGATGCTGACCCAACCCTCCCCAGCCATGACAGCTGACTGTGAGCGTGTCTGTTGTTTGGGTGATGTTTTAATGCAAGGTCTTGAATGGGCGCATGCCCTCCTGAAAAAGAGCCTAGCTGCAAACAAGCTTTCTGAGACTCTTCCAGAAACGGGATTTTAATTTGCAGTACACAGCATCCTGACCTTTGGGAGTGGAGGTCAGGAGCAAAGGCAGCATTACAGTGTTATTCATGATATTAAATTGCTACTTTATTACCAGCACCATTATGTACATTTCAGAGCACGTTATTGGCAATAAATCCCAATTCTACCATGACCGAGACAGGTTTTTACCAACTATAAGCAATTCTCTCCAGCCCCATCAAAATACAGGACTGTCCAGGAGGGCAGTGGCAGAAGCATAGAGCAGGTTGAAGTGCTCCTTGAGGAAATGAAGACAAAGACACTATGAGATCAGTAGGCTTTGAACCAACCTACTGAACAGTGTGCGTAAACACATATTAGAGCACTGCAGAGGGAGATGAATCAACAATATATGTCAACAATATCTGCAGGGAGCTACAGGAGAGCCGGAGAGGGACTCTGCATCAGGAGGTGTAGTGACAGGACAAGGGGTAATGGTTTTAAGTTGGAAGAGGGGAGATTTAGATTAGATACCAGAAAGAAATTCTTTGCTGTGAGGGTGGTGAGGCACTGGAACAGGTTGCCCAGAGAAGCTGTGGCTGCCCCATCCCTGGAGGTGTTCAAGGCCAGGCTGGATGGGGCTTTGAGCAGCCTGCTCTAGTGGAAGGTGTCCCTGCCTAGGGCAGGGGGGTTGGAACTCGATGATCTCTAAGGTCCCTTCCAACCCAAACCATTCTACGATTCTATGAATAAAGATCTCCCACTGAACAAGGAGAAAGAACAGGAAAGTTGAACCAGCATTACTGGTTTCAAATGTTGTGTTCTGTCTCAATCTTTTAAACTAGATTAAGTTATGGTTTAAAAGCAAAATAGTAACTCTTGGATTGCTGATGATGAAAGCTTCATGGTTTTTGTCCTTGGAGAGAACCATTATGAAAACAATGTGAGCTTTCACTATCAATATGAGGATGGAGACTACTATAGTTATCTAAAATGCATTTTTACCACCTCTATTAAGAAGCAAAATTTCTAGCTTGATTTCACTAGTCATTCTACATTAGCTGTAAACTAATAAATAAACTGTGAAAAAAATAGAGACAGCAAAACTAGACAAGCTGTGGATAGAAAGTCAATATGAACAATCAGAGCAAAAGAATCCTCATCTCCAACAGTTTCCAATACCCTCTCTCTTCCCTCCACATACATTTCAAGGTATTGTTCTTTTTTACTAACATCAATGTAACCTAGTCACATTGTAATACACAGCATGAAGTCACCCACACAGCACAGCCAGACAGGCCAATGCTTTATGAAAACATAGTCCTGTTACTAAAGACTTCTAAAAACATGAAAGGTCAAAGTTAAGGTACCCTACATAGAATTCATGAGATTATAAAGATCCTACTTTGAAGAGTCTTACAAGATTTGTTTTCTTAACGCAAGTTTCTCACTTTTGTTATTGAAAACAATTCTGAGAAGACAAAGCCCACATCAGTGAAAATCAACATGCCTATACCACTGTATAATAGAGAATACTAATTTGTAGCTGCCAAAAATAGAGAAGAGAGCTAGCAGGCCCTGGTGGGATTTGGTCTCCCAACAGGCCTGGCTGCTGCAGATTACTACATGACCCTGGAATCCCAGACAAAAAGTGTGGTTTTTTTTAAAAAAAAAACCTCAACAAAAAAAAACCCCAAAAAACTAACAACCACCCAAAACACAACCAGCACACTTCTCACCTTAGCAAGTTCCTGGATTAAGGTACACTGTTCCACTTATCTGTGCTCTGTTCACAAGTCCCTATCCCGGGTATCCTTTGAGTTCCTAGACTGCTATCTTGTCTACCTGGTATTCCTGGTGTAACGCCCATAAAAAAATGTTTCTACAGGAGAATCTATATTTGCAATGAGCTTTCAGTAAAAGGGTAAACAGACTGACAGCTAGTTAATTCACCAGCATCTAGCAAACACTGAGGAGAAAGGCAGGCACAGGAGTAGAGGACACAACTCCTAACACAGGCACATCCCTGCGTAGCAGCACAGAACCACCTCCATGAAGGCAAAGACCACCAAAACCTCCTCTTTATTCGCAAGAAGAATAACAGCACTTTTAGAACTGGTGTAAAGAGGAGGGAAGAGAGAAGCCACCATCTGTATTTCCATCCTTAGTGTGTGCCCTTTGATGGAAAGCAGAGGGAGCGTCTCAAAATAGGTTCAGAATAACTATATCAACAGAGTCATCTCCTTAATCTATGGGAAAAGACAAAAAAAAAATATGAAACTGAGCTAGAGAGGGAATTAAGAGTCTATATGTTAGGATAACAAGTCCAAGGAGTACATATATGAAAACAGTTAGGGAACAAAGGGGAGAGGCTAAAGCTCGTGGTGAGGGGCTGTAAAACAAGACTGAGATGGCTGTATAACTGAAAGGAGACAAACACAAACCAGTGCATTTCCACAACAGTCAAAGCCCTCGTATCATGATCCAAGGGTGTTTTTCCTCCTCAGTTTTCCTCCATAATTAAAACAGCTCCTTCTGCTGAGAAAGTGCAGAAAGACAACAACTTCCTAAGTTGTCACGATCACTTAGACCACATGCCTTTCTGCAGAGAAGAAACGTTCTTATTTTATTGTATTGGTTTTGCATGGCAAAAAGGTTCTGGTAGCAGGAGAGCTGCAGGGTGGTTTCTGCGAGAAGGTGCCAGAGCTGCCCCCATGTCCAACATAGCCAATACGAGCCAGCTCCAAGATGGACCCATCACTGACCAAAGCTGAGCCCATGAGTGACACTGGTAGCACATCTGTGAGAATATATTTAAGAAAGGGTAAAAAAAAAGGCTGTGTAACAGCAGCTGGGAGAGAGGAGTGAGAATATGCAAGAGAAGTAACTCTACAGACACCAAGGTCAGTGAAGAACAAGAGGGAGGAGGTGCTCCGGGTGCCAGGGCAGAGATTCCTCTGCAGCCCGTGTTGAAGACAATAGTAACATAGGCTGTCCTGCTGCAGCCCATGGAGGTCAACAGTAGAGCAGATAAACACCTGCAGCCCACAGAGGACCCCACAAGTGGATGTACCCTGAAGGAAGCTGTGACCTGGTAGACAGCCCACCTTGGAGCAGGCTCCTGGCAGGAACTACAATCCCACGGAAAGGAGCCCATGCTGGAGCAGGTTGGCTGGCAGGACTTGTGACCCCATGGCAAGGACCCTCACTGGAGAAATTCATGAAGGACTGTCTCCCATGGGAGGGACCCCACGTTGGAGCAAGGGAAGAGCACGAGGAGGAAGGAGTGGCAGAGACAACACATTATGAACTGACTGTAGCCCCCATTCCACATCCTCCTGTGCCGCTCGGAGGGAGCTGGTAAAAGAACGGTGAGTGAAGTTGAGCCTGGGAAGAAGGGAGAGATGGGGGAAAGGTGTTTTTTAGATTTGTTCTTATTTCTCACTACCTTACTCTGATTTGATTGGCAATAAATTAAATTAATTTCCTCAAGTCAAGTCTGTTTTGCCCACGATCATAATTGGTAAATTATCTTCCTGTCCTTATCTCGACCCAGGAGCCTTTCATTATATTTTCTCCCCCATCATGTTGAGGAGGTGGAGTGATAGAGCAGCTTGGTGGGTACCTGATGGCTAGCCAAGGTCAACCCACTTCATTTACTTACCATTTTAAACTACAAATTTTATTTCCTTTAGCCTATGAAAAATAATCTAAGCAATTATACCATCACATTTGGTATCTCTTAAGTACTAAAGAATGGAGAACCAGAGACCTATTTAAGATGGAAAGGCAAAATCAAGATTTCCACTCAAGTCCTGTAAGAATTATGCTAATAACTGTAATTTTAACAGCTGATAGATGCTGTTTAATTAGTTAGACGTTGTTTTTCATTAAGGTGAGTGATGTACTGAAACCCTATTGAGTCATAAAACCATCAATTTAACACAACTGCCAGCCTTCTTGAGGCTGACATTCTATTAAATCAAAGGAAAGGTATGACTACTATATCTAGACTGGATCCGTATTTCTGGGTATAATAACTGTCAAGGAAAAATTAGTAATGTACAATAACAAGATTTGTACACAGAGCACATGCTGCTTTCTCACAAAACACTGACATTCAAGACCAAAAAAAACGATTTTAAGTCATCCACCTTCTTCCAATAAACAGCTTCTTGTTCTCCTGTAGTGCTTTCACAAAGCCAAATATAAAAAAGTGTAAAAATACATCAGTACAAGAGACTGATCAATCCTATGGTCTAACAAAGATGAATACATAGAAATTTCTCCTTAACAATCAGCTTCTATTTACCATCCAGTTTTTCAGAAATCTTAACAACTTTGTTCTTTAGTTCTACCTTCTCATTACCTTGGCAGCTCTAAAACATTTCTGTCTAATCCACAACAAGCTGCTCTTTGGCTGTTCTTGCACATATTTCAAAACAGTTATGTTCCTTCTATCCCCTCAACCAAGCTATACATATCTAACTTCTGGTCTTGCCTCATAAATCAGTTCCTACAACCCCTTCATCATTTTTACAGTCCTTTCTGAATAGCTTTCTATTTATTAATTTTAAATTGTCTAACTGCACGTACCATTTGCCTCAATGTGTCACACGCTCTGAACTCTGCTTCTGAATCTTCACAAAGATTTTGGAAGGGTAAAATCCTATGCTGCTTTGACCTTGAAAAATTATCCCAGAACCAGATTCTGTTAAAACAGTTTAAGAGAAAACATGAAGGAAAAAAAATGACACAGGAAGAGTGAAATTGCTGTGGTTAAATTATATTGAGGTTTGCACAGTGGCATAAAGACCTCCTAAGCAAAGGAAGACTGATACAAATTTCTTATGATTACATGGCATAGACTTTGCACTGATTCTAGGTTATACAAATCTCGCTGTTTTCCAACTAGACACTAGATTCTTGTACTCTGATAAATCCCCTATCAATCTGCTATTACTTAAAATACAGGGAAGACACCCAAGGATGATGGGTAGAGGACAGTCTCTTCGGCTCAAGGTCAAGACTCAGCTCATGAGGTGCACTAGAATGTCTACATGCCAAATCTTCAGCTGATAAAAAAAAATACTAGATAGCCGACATTTGTACTATTTTAAAAAAAAATGGTGTACACACACATATTTTTATATATGTGAATTATAGCAATCCTCATTTCCCCCAGGCAGATGCAGGAGGAGCTATCTTCCCTGTGCATGCTGTGTTCATCTTAAACAACGGCATCCTTTCACACTTTAAAACCTGAAAGTCTCTCTCTGGGCACCCGAGTACAGGCATATAATTAAAGGGACACCACATACTGCAATTTGTTCAGGAATCAGTAACAAAAAGGTAAGTGCTGACACAAAGTAGATAAAAATTTAAAAGCATCCATCTTCATTCAGTCACAGGGAGTTTTTAAAAAGATTTGGCTAATAAATACTAAAAGCACATCCAGGATATTATTACCCATATGCTAAAATCCTTATTTGGTTCTATGTCAGTAAATTACGTTGCTGCAGTATTATGCATTAAAACATCTGATTAGCCATGCTGTTGATATAGTCATAATAAAATATTTGAATAATAATTCAAATATCTACTGACAGATGAACAGCTTGTTTCCGAGGTGACGAAAGTGAATCATATTCCTTACCAAATTTCCCTTAGGTATAGCCAACTTATTACTACCTTGAAAAAATAAATGCTGCTTCTACTCAAAGCATCTCTCAATCACCAATCCTTTTTTTTTATTTTTATTTTTTTTTCAAATTCTCTTGCTGTTTTCTCTGATGAGAAAACTGTTCCTACTTTTGAGTACAAATCTCACCGGTTTATATTTTTGTTGAGTTGCAATTTATCAATCTTACTTTAACATGCCATTTTATCTAGCATTCGTATAAATAAATAATGATAGATAAAGTCTTGCAACCAACCCAAAAGCCCCAAATATCTTGAAGGCATAAAGGAATCGGTTTGACAATAGCGATTGATGCAAGCTGATGTACGGTATGAATAAACATGTATTATGGCTTAAAACAATAGTCTCTTCACTTCAATACATATCAGCTTTGAAAATTGTAACAAAAGGTTTTGTGCAAAAGACTTCTCCGATTCACACAGGAAAGGCCCTCCTAGATACAGATTTCATGGGCCACCCAGACTACAGACATGTGGTGACAGGCTGACTACGAACCCAGAGGGTTTAACCAGCAGAAGTTGGCTGTGACGTTCTGTTCATCCTGAAAGGAGAGGAGGAACATGGCCATATCTGCCTTTTCTCATTCCTCACCTCATCAGCCACATCCTTTTTTTCCCAGCATTGAGAGGCACTGGGGTCACGATGGCAAGAGGCTAGAAGACCATCACCTTGTTTTCCTTGGAAAACAAACCACCAGGAACAGCCCAAGTCAATGTGGTGTCTCACAGAATTCAGAAGAAAGTTAGGCTAACTCCTTCCAAATTCGAGAGAAAGAATAAGCAACCTACACATGATGAGATAATTACTTCAGAAATTAGTGAGTTTCCCTGATTTCTGACGGCCTACCATCATGGCTTGTAAAAATGGTTTCAAGATCAGTCTTTGATAAGCCCTATGTCTCAAAACTGGAGCTCAAAGAGATTCACCGCCACCACTCTCTCAGAGGAAGTAACAACTTCTGAAAGTACAGTAAGAAATGGTTTTTACACTGTGAAGCTACTTTACATGCCATGAACTTTGGTAAGGTGTATTTGCTTCAGTGTTCAGATGCCATTTTCCCCGTACATACACCTCTGAAAGAAAAAAAAAACTCAATCATTTTATAAAGAGGGAGGTCAAAACTAAAAGATTCAATATTGTCCAGTCCTTCACGCTCACTCACTGCCATTATCACTTCTCCGTAGTGGGCAAAGGCAGATGGGGAGGAAGGGGGAGCAGGATTTTTCTCTTCACAGCTGGCACATCCTCAAATCTTTGAGATGACAGACATGTGTGTTAAAAATGCAGATTCTTCTCTTAGATTCATCTTGGTTTCTTTTTTTTAAAAAAAAAAAATAAGTGTCACTATTCACATAATACAATGACACACTGCAAGGCAGTAGCAGTATCTTGTTTTATTTCTTCAACTGGGTAGAAATAAACTACTAGAAAGTATTAAATGATCGTTATACTAGACCTGTTTCTTCTTACTGCCAGTTAAGCCAAAAATACCCATTTAAAAAAAGAGCATACAGACTAAATACAGACACAATGAAAAAGTCTAATATTTATTCTCTACCAAACCGATATCCCCAGTTTGTACTGTTTGGAACAGAGAGATTTGTCAGTGATTTTCAGGCTCCTAAATATTTTAAAGAGCTTTCCAAAGACCACAGACACAGCCTGGAGTTTCTCCCTGAGGAATGGAAGCAGACAAAGTCAGTACAAGAACAAGCATGGGCATAAATATGGACTGTCCATACGGGGAATGCAGAATAGGCAGCTTTTCAGGAACACAGAGTTCACAGAACCTGAATTAATCTCTTACAGATTGAAAACAGCAAGGAAGACCAATACTAGAAATTATTTATTGGGTTTTGGGGAGGTATTTAGCGGGGCTGGATGACTGACTTTCAGTAAATGGGTCACGTGTCAAAAACACAGAAGAGTTTGTGGAGAGGCTTGAACAAGGGTCTTTCCCACCAGGAGACCATCCCAGCCACAGTTTGGAGAAGCATAAATAGAGGCAATCTCAAAAGTTCTTCCTCTTTGGGGTGGTGAGTTTACTCTCTTGGGAATTTTTTTTTTTGTTTTACAACACTCTCCAAGCATTTGCAATTCTTCTTCCCGTTTCTATCCATTTCTTAACATTTTAATACTACTTATTCTATAAACAGCTGAAACACCACTGAATCTGTAGAATAACTTTGAGCAATAACTTCAGACACGTTTTCTGATACCTATTTCAGAGACATTAATGCCTATGCAAATCTAACGAGTCACAATGGGTTTTATACAATAAACAAAAGTAATTCAGATACTCAAAAAAATTTGTCACCACCATTCCTAGAAGAACAGGGAACTCGGCCTTCACATGACAGCAAATTATAATCTTTTAAAAGCACGTATTATGTGGGCTACCTTTTAATTATCATTTCTGTCTCAAGAGCAGACATTTTCTTTTTGTTTGAGCCCACAGGCTCCCCCTACATTCTGATCCCTCCATCACGGGCATTACATTGCTTGCTACAACATTGGTGTTTACGACTTTTGACAATGATTTCTCTTAAGAACAATCTTTATTAGTTTTTAATTGTTCCTTTCTCCCCTTCCCCTTCAGCCTGTCTTCAAAGGTAATCTTGCCCCTACAGCCACCTCATTCTAGTCCAATACATGGATATGAACCTTGCTTCAAAATGCAAGATGTTCTATAAATCTAATGTCTAAAATCTGAATATTTAAACTCCCTTGAGTAGGCCAAATCTAGGACACCTGAGCAATTTCTGTGACCAAGTATTTCTCTTGAACACTTACTTCCTTATATATTTCATTTAGAAATACGTTTTAAGATCTAGAGTTTATCACTAATTCAATCTTCAAAATACAGTTTAAGCTGAAAGACTGTGTCAAATTTACATACAAAAAGCCTTTGCACATATGCCTATGAAGTTGTCAGATTTCACAGTCTCAGTCGTGAAAGTCTGGGTAAGAATTTACATGGAAAACTTCCAAAATACTGGATAGAATGGAACTTGAAAGAAACAATACGTTGAATCACTAGCATGTAATGCCTGCCCCACGCGAAAAAGAGCTATTCTGGTTCCTGGAATGAGCTCTCTTAGCCAGGCCATTAATCTTAAATGTTAGTAAAAAGCAATGGGTTTCTTTCCTTTTGCCATACATACATCTATTACAGCAATTTATATCTAATTTTCAAACTGTGGTTTCAGTGGGGTTCGCCATGATTTACAATAGGGAACAAAAAGAATGATGGAGCACAGCCACAGAGTTGTTACCCTCTGACCAGCCACGGCCTTCCACAGAAGTGAAAGAATTGTAGCAACAAATGAAATAATTTGACTGTGGATACAATAATTATACAGAAAGACCCAATTATAAATTTTTTTCTGTTTAGTGCATAAAATAAGTCTGTATACTATTTGTTCTCACTTCACTTGTTATCTCTTTTTTATTATGTGTTTTAGTACTAAAAAGTATGCCCAGTCTCCAGATAATGTTTTCGTTTAAAAATACAAGGGGGTCAAACAGAGGTTCTTCCGAATGGCCAAATTTTAAAAACTCATAATCTCATTATTAAAAACTATTTCAAAGTGAATTAAGGTGCAACAGAATTTGATTAACTACAGTTATAAATGAAGTAAAATGAAGACAGTTCTAAATCAAATAAAATATCTTATTAGAAGATATAACTTCAGATATTTATCAATCTCCAGAAAGTAAGAGCAGAAAACAGAAAACTATACAATGTATATAAAGCTGGGAGTAATCCTGTCATCACACCCTATTGACTGAGAGTATATGCAACAAACAGGAGGAGCTGGAGGCCATCGTGCAGCAAGAAAACTATGACCTAGTTGCCATCACAGAAACGTGGTGGGATGAGTCACATATCAAAAGACAAGAATAGACTGAAAACATCTTCATGTTTCAGTGAGTTTTTTTGGTGGCAGTTTGCAATTTTTTAATCTACAATGTGAATTCTCCAGTTCTTTACCTCTAATCAAAAATAAGCCTCACCGGGGACAACATTAGGGGTGAAAAAATTAAAAGCAGCAATAATCCTATAGAAAAGCTGGCTAAAGAGAAAAATGTATCAAATGCTTGTGTACTGACTTGTCTCTTCACAAGTTAATTGATATATAACAGGATATATAAAAATAAGT
Source organism: Tringa tobata (assembly GCA_033628505.1). Taxonomy (NCBI): domain Eukaryota; kingdom Metazoa; phylum Chordata; class Aves; order Charadriiformes; family Scolopacidae; genus Tringa; species Tringa tobata. The sequence continues at coordinate 108,509 of JAHREE010000318.1, read as the reverse complement.
CTACAAAGAAGGCTTGAGATTAAACAAGGCCAACTCTGAGTGTCTAGAAAAGTTAACACAACTGATTGGACTGCATTGAGTTCCAGAATATAGAGGAGTAAGTTTAATAGAAGGTTGAAACTATTTGGAATGTTAAGTGAGAAAAACACAGCAAAGATGAAAAGCACCTCAAAGGAGATACTAGGAGTAAGCAAAAAAACTTACAAGGATGAGAAGAGACTGTTTAATAAAGTAAGCCATGTCTCCCAAGTTAGCCACACAGTAAAAATAGTACCTGAGCTCAATCCTTCAAAGGAAAAGAGAATGAACAGTGAAAGGCTCTTTTTCAGCTAAGAATGTGGAAAATAAAGAGAAGACTAGTTATGGATTCTTTTATTCTCATGTGGATTCAATGAGAACCTAACTCTGTGTAGCCTCAAACCCAGGCAAATGTCCCAGTTTCTCATAAGAATGATGACAGGCAGACAGGAGCATTTCCAGCATACTGAAAGAACCAGAAGACAAAACACAAATTCAATGGCAAGTTTTATAATGAAACTTATAAACTAATGGGAACTACAGTTTTCCCAATCATTCCAGTTAGTTTCATAAACCTTTACTTGAAAACTTTGTTCTTTCTGCACCCCAGACCATTGTTGCTCAAGCAAAAATAAAACTGGAGAACACTAAACACAGGACTCACGTTCCAAGAAAGGAGAAATAATAAATGCATATTCATGTGATTTTGACACTGAATACTGCAGACTTTGGCAGACACAGTAATTGAAAGCATGGAGGTAGACTTGAAGTGGGAGAAAATAAAATATATTCTCATTACTAGTAGATCACCTGAGAAAAAATAATGTGTTTTCTTATTAAGATTGATCCCGCTTAATATATGCAATAGCAACCTTGGTTCAAGGATTAGATTAAGAAATACAAAGATGACACAGTTACCAGCATGGCAGAGGACAAGATCGTCACACAGGAAGAATGAGATGACCTTGTGAGCTGGAAAACTGAATGAGATGAAATTCAAAAGCAAAAAATGCAACATCACAACAAGACAGACAAATGGCAAGAATTTCTGTTTTAATTTGGAGTTGTAAGAAATGGAGAAGCAAGCTGGTAGATAGAATGATTATGAAGTACCAATGTGTGGCAGCTGCAAAAAGATCCAGTGAATTTCTGAGACGTGTAAGACATTTTCAGTCGACTCTGAGAAGGACTAGTCAGACTTCACATGAAATAAGGTGGAGATTCCTGATCACCTGTTTTCAAAGCAACCCCTGCAAATGTGTCCAGAAAAGGGTTTCTAAGGTGAGAATGAGAAAATAAACATGAAAAGAAGCCTACTTAAACAGAAACCAAGAATATACATAATCATATTTTACTATTATTATATACACGATTACTATGCTTTGCTTCTCCTTGTGGCTAGCTCTAAATATGGACAGAATGCCAAGTATTAAACAGCCATGTGGAAGCTAGCTCTAATCCCCCAGGGCAGACAAAACCTCAGACAGGACCCAGAAGTGCCTGACAACCCTGTCACTGACTGGATACAGAGACAGGATCAAGCTTTTGCTCTTGAGCCCAGGTGTCTACCTGCCAACTGCTGTGAAATCAAAGAGCGCACACCTGCAGACTATGGCCTGAAGCTGGCTTCAAGAGGGAGCAAGGCAGGAGAGACCACCAACTAAGCAAACAACAATCAATCATTCGTATATGTATATATATGTACACACACATAGCAAAAATAAGCATCTCGCAGCAGCTGAAGAGTTGCTGAACCCAAAATGGGAACACCTCACCTTTATATGATTTTAGTGAACCAACATTCCTGTAAGCAACAGCTGGAATTATGTGATGCAACAAAACCCTTTCACATCGAAACATATATCCCCTCTATGGCTAATACGAGATTTGTCTTAGTAACCTGTTCACCCATCAAGTTTCACCTCTTTGGCTAATGGTTTAGATCGAAGGAAAGAACACACTTCATAATGAACATAACCAACTGTGTAATGCTGCTCAGCGGGGAAATATCCCTCCTGCAACACTGCAGTGATTACCTTATGCCTTGAAGCATGAGAGCTGATGATCTTTATTTTACCTTTCATAACCACAAATGCTACTATTGGTCATAAAATTATCCAAGCACTTCAAAAATTCAGCCACAATATTTGATTTGATGACCCTCTGTGCTAGGGACTAGCACGAGCTCACTCGGCATCCAACGTCTGGCAAGCCATTTGGTTTAGATTACACTTTTCTTTTCATCTTGCAGAACAGGATTAGAATAACCTTCTGAGTAAGTTTCACTACAGCCTTCATAAAAAAATTGCGAGCAGCTAAATCATACCTTGCTTAAGGGCTTGACTGCGACTTCAACTTATGCTATATGTCATAATAAATCCACTCTTGCAGTAGATGCCAACACCTTCCCACCCGGAGCAGGTGGACTAGAAATGTGGAGAATGCGCAGAGACAGTATCCCACTCCCCTGGCTTTCCAGATATGAGCCAGCACAACCCTCACAATTTGCTGAGTTGTGTCACCACCTCCCTGCTGCTTGCAAAACCCCGCAACACAGGAACAAGGTTTCAGGGAGAGAGAGGTTCTTGGGCAGCAACACCTCCTGCGATAATCTTTAACTATTCAGTTTAAGCAGCGCTTCTCGTTCAGACAAGCGCCGAAAGGAGCAGTTCAGCCTTCGGTCCTTTGCTTTTAATCCCGTTACCTTGAATGCTTAGGTGTGAAGAATACCAATAACTTCATTTTCAAAAGAAATCCCCACATCTTTTTCTTTGTTTATTAAGACACCACACTAACCAAAAACTGTCATCCGAAAAAACACCTTTTTAAAAAAGAAAAAACCAACAAACTCTTTTTCAGGCAGCTCAGAAGATAAAAAGGAAAAAAAACCCCACTCAGTTATTAAACAGCAAGTAGCTCACTCACCCTCCTACCCATCCTCCCCCCACACACACGCATGTGCACAGGCTGTTCTTCTGCTTCACATCCCAGAACTTAACAAGGCAAAAAAGACAGATTGCAAACAAAATTAAAGCAGGTATTCTCAACAAGCAAATCACATGTCTGAAAATTCTTTTTCCAGTGAGATTATGTAAGCGAAGCCAGCTTGGCTCAATCACACTTGCACACCAGTTATCAAAACAGCTTCTAAAAAGAAGGAAGACTGGGGGAGAGGGGATAGGAGCTTTACATAAACGTGAAAAAAAAACATGAAGCCTACTCAAACTTATTTATTCAAAAGTAATGACCTTACAGAAAAAAAAGGACATTTTGTCCCCAAAATCAAACCATTCAATGTATAATATTCTATAAAATGAGCATCTGTCAAAGTGATAAAAAGACACCGTTTCTTTGCCAGTAGTAACGTATTTAAGAGGTTGCTGCTAGCAAACTGCTGTGGCAACCGCAACAGCACCTGGGGTACAGCATTATCCCCAGAAACAAAATACCTGCCCTTGAGAAATAGAATAATTTTGCAAAGGTCCAACAGAAAAGTCATTTTTAAACAAGTAACTTCAGAGTTGCTGAAGTCTCGAGTCAGGTCCCCATCAACTCTGTTTCTTTAGCCAGCAACATCCATATTAAGGCCAGCTGTGATGATACAGCACAGCAGGGTGCACGATTTAAACATACACCAAGCATTCTCCACCTCTGTATCTAGCTTCATTTGGAATGGCACAACTGTAGGACAGCCCAATCCTTTTTGGAAACAAGTCAGTGATACGAGATGCCCTTTCAGTTTCGAAAGCAGAGTGAAAACGGGCCACAATGAAATGGTCAAAACCAGTTTCTAGCCAAGGTCACTGAGGCTAACGCTCCTTAAGAAAACAGCCAGGAGGGGGCATGTGCTTCACTTTCTAGCTGCAAACACAGCTTAAATTGAAAAATGTAAGCCGGTAACCAAGACTTCTTTCTGCAATTTATGAAACGCTACACCCAGAAATAGCTTAACCCAATTGAACTATCAAGGGACAGAGGAAGGAAAACAAAAAGGAAAATATCAGCTATAGATCTCTGTGCACGTAAGAATATTTTTTGTGCAATGGAAAAACTAGAAGTAGTGGAAAATAAGAGCTTTTGATGTCGAACTGACCGACAGTGCACAGGCCTTCGCTCAGCTCTTTTCTACAGCAGACTGCACGTAGTGATTAAGTCAAGTTCTGAGAAAAAGCAATTCAAAACTCATGTTATTCTGAAAACTAACTTTATATAATGCATTATTTGTGAGTGCATTCTATCTCAACTCTGATTTTTAGAAGGCTTGTATTATTATATACCACCACTGGCAGGAGAGGAGGGGAGAGGTTTGAAACACATCACTCTAAGAAAACTTCCCATCCCTTGCTTTTCTGGCTTTCCTTCTATTCTCCATTCTCAAAGCTAAGGGAGAAAGAAATTACACAGATCATCTCAAGCAACAAAAGGGAAAATACCGAAGATAAATAATACTGCTGACAATAGCAGGCACCAATTACTTCTTTTTCAGATACCAGAGAAGCTTCCAGCGCTTTTAACTTGCAATTTATGAATGTCACTGACTGACATTCAACTTTTGTGTTTCTAGCAGAGTCACTTATTGTCATGCTAACATTATTAAGCTTCTTTTTTTTCCTTTTTCTCCTCTTTTACCTTACCTTTAAAACCTTGCCTGGAATCACTGTGCAGGCTGATGCCATTAATAACAATGACACGTTGAAACCCAAGAGATTAAATATTATTAGTGATTCCCACCTTCCATTTATTTCATAGGGAGCTTTTGTTAGTTTTTTTTGAAAAGGTGAAACAATAACTTATTTTAATCATGCATTCAGGAATAACATTTATTTATAAAGGGTAAAATATTTCTTGGTCTTTTGTTTTGCCGTTGGTCTTCAACATACTTTAAAACCACAGTTTTACATACTATTAGACTCTTGCTATTAGCAGGTACCATACATGAAAGATGATTCATATATACAATTAATGTGTTGACTGATTCTCTTATCACTGTGCCAAAAAAATGGAATTAAATCAAATATTTTCTTTGAAGCAGATTTTAGTATGCAATTCTTGAATCAAGCATTCATCAATGCTTTGAATTTTTCATTTAATTTATAAATGGAAAAAGCTTAAGCCACACGAGATGGTAAACACTGACTGGGTGCAAAAAACTATTCTTACATCTATTGCTTTTTAAGCATTCTGAGCAAAGATTTTTTTTTTTTTCACATGTAGCCTAATTCTGAGTGTATTTGTTATCTGAACTTCTGTTTAACTTGCAACTGTACTATCTACCTCACACAGTATTAGAAGTGCATGGCATCTAGAATAAATAGCACGCACTTATATAGAAGATGTAGGATCTTTTTTTTTTTAATATTTTAATGATGCAGTGCAGGGAAGCTCCAAATAGAAAGCAGTCGCTGTGAAGACTTCCTCCAAGACTGACTGCCACAACCGACAGTCCAGTCAGGTCTCAACACACAGTAGAATCTTCAGCCATCTTCAACAGTATCTATAATTAATCTGCTTTAATTCCTCAAAGACACAATGCTTTCAATTCCAAACTGCCCACAGGTGTGAACTTGTTTAAGCTAAAAAAGTGACAACGCTGGTGACAAATTCGACGTTGTTCAACAATGATTGAAAGAGCACAAGGGAAGCAAATTATAATACAACTTCTCCATCGTAGAGAGACGGCACCAGTTTTCTCTGCACCACTACAAAAGGAGGTTTTAGAGTAAGAGCTACAGCAGCTAGTAGGAGTTGCAAACTATTTAGAGTTCCACGTACAAAAGAGTTTTCTAACGTCAGAAGTTCAGAAAGTCGCGATCCCACAAAGCTTAAAATTTTGAAGATAATACCTTCATTCAACAGAAATATCTTCAAAGTGTTTAACAGTCATAAAGTGGAAAGGTATAGACTGGTGAAGCATTTCATCCTGTATTCAACTTCAAGCACCTGACTACTCCAGCTAACTCAGTGGGACTATTCACAAGATTAAAAGCTAAACCAAGGCTGACTTAACTGGCTGAACTGGGACACGAGTCAGACGCTGAAGCAATGAGCATCCACCTTCATAACTCCCAAATGCTCACCTGGAGCATTTACACAGCAATGGACACAGTCAATACCAAATGTATTTTGAGGTTAGAATGAACAGTATCCAAAACCCCTAGCAAAGACGTTACTTCATCCATCATGGGATGCAGGACATTTTAGCCCTTTTCCTATTTCATTTGTCACTGAATCCCTAAAGTTTTCTCAAGACACTAACAGATCAGCTAAGACTCTAAGGATTTCTTGGGACATACACTGTGTTCTAAAAGAACTTCTGAACTGTGTGTGAAGGTTGTATTTTTTTTACTAATCAAACTGAATATTATTAAGTACCACTTCCACAGGGTTTGTCCTGACTCTCATATTATTCAGTGCTTTCACCTGGATGATGAAATAAAGGGTATACAATTTGCCAACAATGCTAACCTGGCAGGGATTACAGGAATGTTGTCGGTCATAAGAATTCAAAGCTGTCTTGACAAATTGGAGAAACAATTCATGAAAAAAACAATGTAAGTCAAAAAGGGCAAGGTTATACACCTACACAGAAATGATAAACTACACCGATACTGGATGGGAGCAACAGATGAGATAACTGTTTTGCAGGAAAAAAAAAAAAAAGAAAAAAAAAACAACAACAAAAAAACCCGCACCAAAAACAAGGGTTAAAAAGGACTATTTTATACTTCTTTGCAGCCTTTTATGTATTTGAAGACTGTTACGATGTGCCCTCCTCATCAATAGCCTAACCTACCAGCTCTTACAATGAATATTACTACTTACTGCCTGGACTTTTTCCAGTAAATCCAAATCTGACATGTAGTGTCCAGATCTGGAGAAAATGCTCTAAGTGACGTGTTGTGATACTGAGGGGAGCGTAAAGATTTCTTACATTTTGTACTTCTTTCATGACGGAGCTTGCCAAATTTTCCAACAAGACGATACTGACTCATTGGACTCTCAGATATAATATTGACTCTCTAGACACTCTTTTTTTTTTTTAACTATCCTATTAAATTAGGATTGACACTGCAGCCTAGAGTAGGTATTAGAAAAGGTCTTCCAATTGATAAGAGCACCAAAGCATTGGAACAGAATTCCAATTGGAAGCTGTAGAGTTTCAATCTCTAGAGGTTTTTTTTAAAGACAAGATTAGGCAAATATCCATCACGAATTGTTTTTGTTAAGCTAATCCATTGCTGAGCAAGTAAAACATACTATACTGATCTCTCAGAGCAGTTTCCTATCTTTCAGCACTGGCTTTTCCTGTAAAAGTACAAGTGGAAATACAAATACATAGGAAGGAAATTACAAGCGAGACTGATTAATAACCTCTCTTTAAATTACCCTTGAAGAAGATCTGCAAATAGCCTTTTGAGGTAATGATTAGAAGAAATTATGAGGAACTGTATTCAGTTCCTCAGGACCTGACTTCAACAGCAAGAGATGTTTGATGTGTGGGTGGAACATCTACTAGCATTTTCACAAATTTCAGATCTCATTATGGAGGTGAGGCCACTTAGGTAGTGGAGTAGGTGCTAATTTGTTCATTTCTGAGAACAGGAACAAAATCTTAGGTGCTGGTGGGGATTCTGCTTAGACCTTGTTGTAATGGGTAAAACATGATATAGACAAGAACTCTGTACTGTGAAATTATTCCCGATACTCTATTTCATACGACCCACAAAAAACTGGAAGGACTTCTGAAGACCTTGGATCTCTGTAGGTGGTAAAGAATAGCACTTTTAAATCCAGCTCTTGAAAGTTGGCATTAAGAAAAAGAGTGTTCTGTTCTCAAAGGGAATAAAAGAACTCAAACAACCAAGTTTATAAACACTCTGAGCCAAACAATTTTCAATCTTACTTTTGGAAATTTTTTTCAAGTTAGGATATAAAGCTACTCAGCCTTTAATGAAGACAGTAAATGAAGCATAAAACAGTTGACTTTTATAGAAGTCTGATGAAATTAAAATTCTCACATAACACCAGTGTCTTCTGTTTTAACAGGAAGTTTTACTTTTGTTGTTAGCTGTTCCTAATGCCATCAATCAGAGTACTCATCTATCCACATTCATACTTATCAATGCAGGTAATTAAAACATCACCTTTTCAGATAAGAAATGCCAGGACACTGAGAGATACAAATTTTTAGTTTTCTGGCACTGTTTTGTTGGGGTTTTTTTTGTTGTTTTGTTGTGTTTTTTTTCTGGGTGGTGCTTCACTTTTTATGAACAATTAAATCCAAAGATTAAGGATGGTAGTCAAGTATTGCACAGGGAATTTCCTTAACTCCTGTACACAGAAAGTACCTGTTCTTGATGTACTTAATTCCTATTATCTTATTCTTTCGCTAGTATCAGTAAAGATGGAAGGCTGCAAAGTTTTTCAAGGCCATTACTACAGGCATCAAAAATTAAACTGGTAAGCACAAGGACAATCTTTCAGTTGGTCCCCACCCATTCATCTAAGTCCTTCATCGCTCAAATATAACCTAGAGGTATCCCACCTGACCTTAAAACTGATCCAAATGTTACACTAAATTCTAGAAGAAATTATGGTGAGCTTCTACCTAGAATGTGGGGATCTTACATTGTGCACCTAATTTAAAATCTTAAACAGGACTATTCTCAATTTACATTAATCTATCCTGTGGAGAAAAGTGGCTGTGTATCAGCACATAATATGAGCACAAACATAAGTCACATCTATTGAATTTATTTATTGGTATGTATGTTAATGAAATCTTTTTGCTGGATTGACTGACCTGTTCAGTAAACATACCTCAGAAAAGGCTTGGCTCGCTTCAGCTTAGTTTCCCCATCTTTAAAGATATAGACACTTATTTACTTTCCTGAACTAGTGCCCACATTTTGTTCTTTGTGCTGAGCTGGTGAAGAAGAGTACTACACTGTGCTATCTTTAAATTATTATTGCAAGTGTTTACTCCTTTGGCTATTAGTAAGGACAACTCATCTCATATGCATACAATCTTTCCAAATATTAAAATTATTTAGGCAAATAACACAGAGGTAGACATCAAAAATGCTGCTCTTTTAGAGGTCACAACTCCCACATAACTATTATTAGCTCCCTAAGATGTACAGGTGTCTGGTTCTTAGACCAAAATCTATACCCCTGAGGTAGATATACATGTATAAGAGTAAGGCAATTCACAGCATGGCATTCACAGCAGCGAGCCTGCTCAGCAGGAAGTTGCCCGTGGTAGTTGACCAAAGAAATGTAATGCCAAGGGTTTATCTCAAATCCCACCTCACCTTCCAGGCTTACAGGCCTCACTCCATTTGACAGGAAGACACTTGCCTCCAGCTCACATTTTCCCAAGAACGGAGGCACAATGGGCCTAAGTGTATAGGCTCCTAATTCCCCCTTAAGCACTTAAAACACCCGTTGAAGTAATGAGAATTTAAGGATTTAAAGTTAAGATTAAGAGCTGAAGTATCTTTAGGGATTGATCCTCTCGCTCTCTCGCAAAAGGTGACAACCTTCTTTTTAATTTTTTTCTTTTTTTTTTTCCCCTCCCAATAGACAGAGGAGAAAGAAGCAGCTTCTTCCCTTTGTGCAACAGCCCAACCATGAAATGCGTTCAGACGTTGAGCGTCCAGGTCACTCCTCCACTTCAGAGGATTCACACTGCCATTTCCGTGGCCACCACCCCAACGATCGGAGCAAACTTGTCTGGAGGCAAAGTTCAAACTAGTTTATGTTTGTTCATAAAAAGATTCATCAGGAGAGAGTGAAATTTCCCCTGAAAGGCCAGTGGTCAAGGCACTTACCAAGGCAAGGGAAAAGGACTGACAGCTGGTCTCTAACATGAGAATTGTACGTTCCCCTTATGCTGCACTCATTTTCATCGCGTGCTGTAACTGGTGCACTATTTGTACACAAGAAAAACTGGAGTATTTTCTCCTTCTCATATAGCATGCCCTTATTTAACTATACCACAGCATTTCCTGGATACAAAAAGTTTAGTCCTAAGAGGGATGTGAGCCCTTTCATCCCCCTGGAGAAACAAAAACAGAGATTGCTTAGCTGAGGAACCTAAAAAAAAAAAAAAAAAAACACCACAGCACACAAACTTTTGTAGACTTTTTTAAAAAATCTGAACCCACATGTTTCAAAACACTAGAATAATGCACTGATGAGGAAAGATAGAAATATGTAATAAAACTGGGAATGACTTCATTCCAACTTCCCCGTCAGGAAACTGTCAGTAGAGGAGTAGAGAAGCCCTGTTATGATTTTAACAATAGTTTCTTACAATATATTGCATTCACACAAAAACCTCATTGGCTGACCTTAAATGCAGCATCTCATGTGACTTTTAAGTTCAATTAAACTAATATTCAATGACCCAGGCTGTCACCAGAGATGTGCAGATTACCATCATTTGAAGTGTCATAATAAATCTTAGATAACTTGATTCAAGTCTGCCTTACTGACTCAAAAGAGCCATGCTGGGGGTTTTTTTAATCATGTCCAATAACTCATGGAGTGTTTGCTTAATTTTTTGTCAGGAAAAAAAACCAAACCAAACAAAAACCATCAGCAGTTGCCAATTATACTCCTAAGGACAGTTTTCTTTTGTGAGTACATATCATTTATTCTGCATATACTGCACTTTTTCATGTGCTTTGCTAACAGCAGAGACGAGATTATTATTTTTTTTTTTTAATCTGTTGGTTGCAAGCACTGCTCCTGTCCCTGTGGCGATCGGCAAGTCGCCGTATCATTACTGCTTTGTGGTTGACTCCAGGTACCCTGGGAGACCTGGGATTCTTGGGATCCAGCATGTAGGGAGCTGCGGCAACACAACAATGCTGGGCCCCAGCAATCAGCTGCTGCTTTTTGTTGGACCACACTGAGCTCTGGTTCCACTGGAAGTGGAATTTAAGGAGCCCGTGGAGAGACTAGGAAGCCTTTTCAGTAACTTTGAAAAGTAACACATCAGAAGAATAACATCAATGTGCAGACAATGGAAAAATAATAACAAGGCTTGGAAAAGTATCTGTATTCTGCTTAAACCACTTGTAAATAGCTCTTCAACTCTCACACCATGCCCATCTAGAGACAGTAAGACAAGCACAGTTAAAAGCAGAATGTTGAACTATTTGCTTCTAGTTCTAGGGCCAGTGACTAAAACTGCTGACCTAAGCTTCAAAGAAAAATATCTGCTAATCACAGGACACAGCAAAGTTCTCAGAAATCTCAGCTAAAATCAAGTAGCCTATTAAAAAAAAAAAATGACGGAGAGTCTATATAGCCAACCTGTCCAAACAAATAAAGTCAGTCACACTGTGAGAGCCTGGGGTTTGCATCAAGTTTGAGGAGACATTTAGAAAAAAACGGGACTGGCACCTTTTGAAAAGAAAGATACCATTTGCAGTAAGTGAGAAGTTAGCAAAGAATGCAATGAAAGCAGCTGGTGAGTAACTAGGCTTTGCTCAAATGTGACAAATACAGCCTCTTAGTACAACAAAACACTGGGAAGGAACAAGCAAGAAAACCCAAATGTGTCCTGTGTCACTAAGTTCCACCCAGTTCACGTGTACTTTGTACCTCCTCGACATACAGTTTGGTTAGTGCACAGTTTTGATAGCATTCCCGTTGTATGCCTTTCATGCAAAAATTAATTACTTCTATTTGTGAGGCATCATAAGTTCTACTACACTAAAATGAGGTTTTGTTTGTTTGTTTCTCTGATGTTTTAATTATTGTAACATGATTACAACAGACGAAACAACAGCCTAAAGGTACAGATGTAGCTAACATCTAAAATATACTAGTGTATAAATATGTATGAGTATGCATGCAGATATGGACGATGCTTCTTCTCATAAATAAGCAACTCACATAATCAAAGCTTAGAACATTTTTCTGATACATTTACATTTACTTTAGTAACATCCTTCAAAATTCCTCCTCATCAAAAAAAAGTGACTTTGAGTTCATGACTAAACATCACTTACTCTTTTACAGGAGTAAAAAAGGCAACGGAGGGAAATGCGTGAAACCTGGTGTGAGATACTTGCAGTCATTCAATGGAAACGAGCAACACACAAACTGTGAAGAACATAATGATTTGAACATACACTAACATTTATCCTCGTGCTTACATCTCACTATTCACATGTCATTCAAGACAACCTTGATCATTAAATATTAAAAGAGTTGGCTTCTAAGTGCAGAGGAACATGAGAACAGAACACTGCATTTAAGGCAAAATTCATCTAAACTCTTCAGGCAATGTTCAATAAATCGTACTTCATCCATGCATATACTATCATGGCAGCACACAATTATCACGAGTCATCTCATGAGCAACAAAGTTAACTGGCGTACAGACCACTGAGCTGAACACCAGAGCCCCAAAATGCTAAAGAAATCAAGAGGATGGGTGAAGCAGAGAAGTCATTCCAATTCTAACCAATGCTACTTCTCGTATCAGAGAAGTCAGGAGAAGTGTAACAGGGAACAGCTTTCAGCTCTAGTTTCTCCCCCCCTGACCAGCAGGGAAGAGCAAACACACAGAAAGGATGTATCACACAGCACTTAGCAGCTCTACTCTCAGCTTTTTCTTCAGTTCTATCACATGAAACTACACAAGTCAATGTGTGAGTTCGAGTTTACATGATTTGGATTCAATAAAAGATTTAATCATACCTTCTCTACACTCTCCTTGACTGATTTGCCATTTTCTATCATGTTTGTCTTCAGTTTCAAGGGCTATCACGTTTCTTCCTGTTTTCCCTATAATCTCACTTAGTGCCAAAAGGTTGACTCCCAACTAGAATCAAATCATGACAGTCACCTTTGACAATACATTACCACATAAAAAAAAAAAACCCTAACAAAAAAACCCGACAAAAAACAACAAGCACGGTCCCTTACTCTCTCACATTGCACTGGAGACGAGTTCTGCATTAACAGTACCACCCCAAGCATATCATTCCCTTCTAAACCTCCTTAGAATAATCCTTTTCCATGATGCCTAAAAGCCCCGACAAATGGGTTCAGCTAAAGATGTACTCCAACCAGTTCCACATTTTTGCATTCTTCCAGGTGTCTGTGGTTTCCTGTTGTTATCTCCTGACAGTGTTTGACATGAGGCTGCATGTCACACTGCAGCTCTCCCTTGGGTGGGAATGAGCCGCTGCTACATTCAAGCAACTGCCCACCCTGTGGAGCAGGGAGAGAGGACACCCTTGCTGAGATCTGATCTTAAGCTGGGCATCAGTTCTTCACCTAGGGGCAAAGTCTGTTGTAGAGGCTGACAGGTCTCACTGAAGTAAGAACTTAGTAACAATTCCTACTTTTCAGAGATGCCTCTGCCTTACTCCGCTCACCACAACCAATTCATGTCAACAGAATTATTCTAGGTTTACAAAAACTAAATTTTAAAGAAGAAACTATTCACTTCAAAAAAGCAGGATTTTACTTAAGCAAAAAGGAAGCTTTT
>JAHREE010000318.1:61157-86166 GCA_033628505.1 Tringa tobata | reverse complement strand
AAAAAAAAAATCAGCTGTGGAAACTGAGTGGATTGCCAGCAGACTTTTACTCTGAAGGCCATGTGCAGGGCAGGGTTTATTCTTTTTTAAACTGCTCATGAAAAGTTCTGCACACTATACAGCTATTTACATACAGGATGTGATGAGTCAAAGAATTAAAGATTAAAGGTAAACTTTATGAAGCTCTCTTCTTCAGAACCATAACAGAAGCCACATTGTATGATGAATGATTTTCTTGTTCTTTTATATTTTGCAACACAAGTAAAATTTTACTTTACTTTTTCATTACAGCATGCAAGGTCTTAGCATTTGGAACTAAACCATTTATCTTAAGAGGCTAAATTTTCCTGATTTCTGGGGAAAAAAAATGGAAAAAACATACCTTCTTTCCTCTGCATTTTGCAATTATTTTCTTTCTATATGACTTTCAGAAAATAAAACTTTTCTGACCAAACCTTCATTAATTTGAGTATCTTCAGAGCGGACTTTTTCAGCATATTTACCTATCTATCCTCCTATAAAGAACTTCTGACTACATCTGACATCATCAAGTTCAAAGGAGAAGAAACAGAAAGCAGTAAAGACCAATGTATGCCGCTGGAACATACTTAGAAATTACAAAGAAATTAAACATGGTTTTATTTTTTAAATAACTAGCAGCAGAATCCTGAGGTTTCAAGCCTTCTCTCTCTCTCAGGGTGAGAGTTTGATAGTCTTATGTAAGTAAATTAAGCAACACTGCTGTGTTCAAAATTAGATTATTCTACAAACATAAGGTAAGTAAGAACGGGATCTCTTGCTTTACAAGCTCAAACACTTAGACAACTAACTTGCAGAGCTCTAAATTCAAAATACATAAAACAGGCCCCAAAAAAAAAAAAGGGAAGAAAAATATTAGTCTTGGAATTTTATTGTCAAGTAAGTGAGATACAAAGCTTATCTAGTCTGTCTACAGAGGCCTGGGCCTGAAAGCAGAGCTCCCAGTCCGTACTGGAGATGTCTCTAACCCCAACCACACCGCCTGCCTGCAGCTCTCCTGGTGCCACGTTAGGCTGTGCTAGAAAGGAGACTGGATGCCAAGCAAGGGGGCAGAAGCTACAGGAGACCACTGCCCGGTGGTATGGCACGTCAGGCAGACAATTTGCCTGGTCTGTCCAAGCTGCCCACGTGGGTCCATGCTCAGGGGCAAATGAGCACTCAGTTTTCTCCCAAGGCTTTCAATCATCTTTATGCCGTCTCCCCAAAATCTGCCAGCCCAGTAAAACCATCATAACTCTTCCTTACCTTATGCTACAATACAACCAGGTTTTCTGAATTAGGCTGGTATTTCATAGCTTTTGTGACATTTTTTGAAATGAGCAATAATTTGTTAACAACAAATTAAGATAACATATTTGGAGCACTGAAGGGAAAGAGTGACTTAGTCAAAAAGTCATGAAAGGTTATAGATTCTATATTCTATCAGGACAAAAAATGGGACAAGTTTTCAAAACTATTCATTTCATTTCATTCATTAAATCGTTAAGCTGAGATAACACCACTAAAGTGACCTTGAGGGTCAGGTCATATGAGGAAACTAACTATACTGCCTGAATTAATCTCAAAGAAATAATTACTCACCGATCTTCTCCTAGCAGCATTAACCCATGCAACTTTACCAGTAAAGGAGGAAAAAACAAACGAACAAAAAAAACCCCAAAACCAGAACACACACAAAAAACTAATGCAATACCTGGCATTCTCAACACTACTTTTGGCCTCAGAACTTTTGGCCTCTTCTTTAAGGGCAATGCACTCACTTGAAATATCATGTCCTAACCACTGCCTTAACAGGCTGCTTCTGCCACAGAAGGTTGTTTGGGCTTTTTTATATTCTTGTAAAATAGCTTTATTTTGTTATCTGTTCCTAAAAGACCAACTCAGACTCACACAGCTTGTTTACACTCTTCGCACCAATAGCTGGAAGACATCATAGAGAGCATGTGTCATCCCACTATACAGGGAAAGCATATTCTACCATACATTGATACTATGAGAATATCAATTTTGTAGGTCCACTTTAGTCAAGGGATCCTTTCTTTTATTCTACCCATTATCACAGGAACATTCTCAGGTGACACTGCTTAAGCAGAAAGGGAAAAAATAGTGCTGCATTATGTGACAAGACATCTTGTGGTATGCTACCCTATCACTTTTACTCGGTGTTTCTTGGAGGCGTAAGTAGTTGTGCATGAAGGACAGAAGGTTGATACTAATTTTCTTGTTTTGTGCACTCTTGTCCATGAGAAGAGGCCTGCATTTATCCTAACTGGGAGATTCATCCCACTTCAGATTTAAACAGCTCTCACAAGGAATGAGAGCTCAACAGCAAATAGGTAATAATAACTTTTGCACCAACACAGCGACTTTGCAGGTAGAAAAGGGCTGTTAATGTCTCAAGCCAAGAAGGTATCAAGGAATGCAGAACTGGGATGTGGCAGGAAAAAATTGCTCTGCTTTTGCTCTTCGCTGTGAAACATATTGCAGAAAAATACCAAATTCTTTTCAGAAGAGATGGTTATTTACTTCTCAGCATCTAGAAAGTGAGGACAATCCCACTAGCAACAAGCCTAACTTTCAGCTGGTTTGGTTTGACTTTTCTCATTTCATCTCTGAGCTTCAGCCTCTCCATTTGCCAACACTTTCCTGTCTCTTACTTTGCACTATGAGGACTGTCCTATCAGTATTTGTGAAGTAGTCACAGATTGTGGAATTTTCTGGCTTTGAAAAAGTAGAGAGTATTTTCAGGTCTACCATACACATCACGTATTGTCTCTGGAAGAATCACCATGAGAGACTCAAATGCCTTCCCCATTTTTGGTTCAGGTTTTGCCACTGAATCGCTGCACCATCTGTAACTAACTCTCGTGTATGCAACTTTCAGCCCTCAATACAGGTGCTCACAGGTCGTGTGTTAAAAAGCCACAGCTGCAAGTGGGCACGTGCTGCTACAACCCAAACACTTGCATCATCAGACTTGCAAGCTACTTGGTGTGGTTCACCTAATTTACCCGTGCATGTGTGACAGAGAGAAATGGGCACCAGTTCCACACTTGTGTCTAAATATCCTCCCTCAGTAGTTAAACCTCAGCCAACATAAATTAAACCTCAGCCAACACAATTAATAGAAATATCTCTATACGTCTTTGCTCAAATTATGTCTCATATATGCAAGACAAGTCAGCAAATGTCAAAGACAACCCCAACTTTTCTAAGTGAAATACATTGCTTTTGCAGAACACAGAGAATCGCCACTTATCTCCTTCATTCATTACAAGTTTCATTTACTTGTTTGTTTTCAGAAAGTGTCTTCCCTAAACACATCTGTTATTTTAAAAATGGCATGTATATAGTGAGTGGCTATCCTACATGTATATTGTCACATGAGAAGCTGCTAACGACTTGAAAAATAGCCACTGCAGATGAATAGTAAAAGCTTCTCAGATTTTTGTTATTTATTTTACAAATTTCCTGATGCCAATTCTCTGACAAAAATTACAACACTTTTAACTTTTTCCACTGTACTACAAATGTGAATATGGAGTGTTAAAAAAAAACAAATACATGTCAAAAAGCAAAGTAAACTCAAACGCAATCCTTCACAATTCTTACAAGATCAAAATGATGCCATAAAGTCCAGCAGGATAAAACTGCATGAATAAGAGTAAGCAGAAATAACAGTAAGAAAATAGGTAAAGTAAAATAATACCGTACATCAGAATTCACATGCACAAGTACTTCAAATACATCAGAAGAGATGAGAAATCTGAAAAGCTCAAAGTTAATGACCTGGAGCACTCTGAACTAAGGTGCCACTTACCAGTCCATGTCATGAGTATGGTATCATTTAACCTCGCCATCTCAAAGGGAACAGCTATCTTACACGTCTTTTAAGTTTAAAGGCTCAGGAATGAGGAAGACAGATTCAGAACTGCAGCACAGAATGCTATCTTCCTCACTTCCACAGGTGTTTTGTATGTTTACTCTTGTTGTTCAGGATATTTTCATATTTAATTCTTACACGGTACCCACAGAAATCCAAAACTCCACAAAAAAGAAATCCACCCCTGTACTCTACCACCATTCTGCCAAGTTGTACCTTCAGACACGTGCCTTAGATCTCATTTATTTAAATCACAGCTTCACCACACATTTGAGAACATTTTACAGCCAACTACAAAATTATTCTATTTAGCAGATTAAACACACTGATCAGAGAAATGTGTTTAAAGAAGCATAAACAGAAATTTGGTGGAAAACTGTTCTGAGGAGTGAAAGGAAGCTCCTCATAAGGCTTAAAGGAGTTACCTTTTGGCTAATCAATTTATCAGTCTGCAGTTCCCCTTGCTAAAGGACCTTCTCTTCTCTACATTACCTCCCAAGTACTACTCTCCATCCAGCAAATTTAAACTTTTATAACATGCAAAAAGCACCTCTCTCGTCTTTCCCATGGTCTCAGGCAGCAAAAGCAGTTGTGTTTGTTCTGCTGCCTCATGTTTCACCCACATGCAGAGAAGTTGGAGATTTGATTTGCCCTTCCAAAATCTAACACAACATAAACCAGATACATGTTGTAATTCCCACTAATTTCTTCAAAAAGCCCTTTCTCTCCCCGCCACTACCCACTTATGCACGGCCAACTACTTTAAAATTATTTGACTGAAGATGTTGAATTTTTTTCCATAGAGGAACAAAAGGATGATCTGCTACTTGGTGAATAAAAACACTAAACACTGATTTTATTTAAGACGGCAAAAAAGAACAAATACTAGATTTTGTATCGTAGCTGATAAGGAGCTGATAAGGAGTCTTCTGATTTCTAAGTAGTTCTTGCAGTACATATAGAGCAGCTCTTCTCACAGTTTTTTGTACAACAAAAAGTTTCTCTATATACAGTGTATCTGTTGCCTACCTTTAAAAGAAACGTGTAAACTTTTTTCCCAGTCACTGAAAGTGCATATATAGGACCATTCAAATTTTTACTTGTAGAGAACTGACTAAATACCATAAGATTTATAGTTGCAATTTACTGAACAGCTTTATAAACCGCTATTTAAAGCACTCTTGTTCACTTACATACACCACAAAGTCTTTTTATGAAACTGGGATCATTTCAGCCCAGTCCATGCATGTCTTTTTTATTCTTTCATCCTGTCTTCCAATTCTTACAGTATATTTTAACAGCTTGTCAAAAATGCCATCTCCCTTCCATCACCAGCACTATTGGAAAAAAGAATCTAGGGAAATATTTTTTTATGAAGAAGTTCAAAAACTTCCTATGGTGGCCAAAAGATTAAATATTGCAGCCCAACATAGAAGGGCATTAAAAAAATCGTACAATGCAAAGGCAGGAAGGAATGTGATACATGTTGATTCATCTATTTGGTTTTTAATAAGTACATCGTAGCTATGAACAACAGCAAGCTCCAGAAAACACAGAGAAACAAAAAGGAGAATAATGCCCCATTGCCTTCGATCCTGTGATGGAATAATACATCAACAGAAGTACCTCAGCTACACTCTTCTAAGAAATAGGTCTCTTCTGTACCATAGGAAAACCATTTCAGTAAAGTACCTGGCCCACAGAAGTACTTCAGGAAGGACTGCAGACCATCATTTCTATATTCAAGCCTCAGTACACCTGCACACTTACCTTTCCCACAAATGTCTGCAGAATTCCCATTTCCTGAATTAATGTATCTTATAAAGATGTTGTTCTCTAAAAAACATTTTAGAAAGTAGGTGCTACTATTTGAAAAAAGGTAGTTTTAAAAACTGTAATGACAGCATCTCCGTGGTGTACCAAGGCACAACTGCAACAATGAAGTATGCCCATACACAGGCAATCTGAATGGTCCAGCACCACATGTAATCTTCAATTCTCATTTATGAATGCAAAAAGGGCCCTTGTGATATTCACCATCATGAAACTGAACTTGGCCGTGAAAGTAATTCACCAACCATTTATTTAATACGCCGTTTCTGAGCAGAGAACAAGTCTTTGAATATTTTGTTTACCTTCACAATACGCGGAGTCCCCTTGGACAGAGAGATAACCATTCTTGCATTCACAAGTAGCCTTTGTGTTCCAGTTTTTGCACTCCGAATTTTCACCGCATCTGTGTCCCTCTGCACAAAAGTTGTGGCCTGAAATACAAGGAACATGCAAGCTGGTATTAGAACATATTTATTTCAGATATTCAGGCTTAATATAAATTGACTGTATCACTCTGAAAAACTTTGGCATATTACACTCCAGAAATTCTCTCTATAAACCCATCCGCTGCACACAGGCTTTTTGGATTTCTTCATCATTCATTCTCAGTAAAACCATTTTGTTCAAAAATATATTTGTATGACTAGTTTTAGTCAGGGGAAAAGACAACTTCAAAGCAGGAAGCCATGACAATACATTAGTCTTCTACTGAACCCATGTAGAAGAAAATGCCACCTTATCTCAAATTGCCAAGAAGTGAAATACTAACTTACACCAAAAGGATAATAAAGGATAAAATATAAAAAAAAAAAAACCTTCACAATTCTCTTATTACGCATAATCATGCATGTTTTTAGAAGAGCAAAAATGAGATACTGTGTTAGAACATAAAACTGTACTGGTAGTCAAAACAAGCTCAGACACCGCCTTGTAATTCTGTCATCAAAAGCTACCTCCATTGTTTCTACAGCTTATAATTAATCCACGCATCATGTTCTGTAGGTGAGAATTTTTATTAATCTCTCCTTTTTCCTTGACAAATTCTCAGTAGTTTCTTGGTGAACTGGCACAACTGGCTGAAGTTTTTTTCTTCCTGATCTTCAATATTTCTCAGAGATGTGTCAAAATATCTCTCTGCTGAAGCCTAAAGTGAAAGTAATTGCAACTTTATCTCTTTAAAGGCACTCCACTGGAAGTACTGTAAGAGACAACTAAATACCTTACAGAATTTGACAACAGGATATACCTCCATTTCTCCTTCCCCCCCATTGGTGTATTTTTGATGGATTTTTTTCTATTAATATCCAAGAGTCAATATCTATTTGCCTGAGATATAAGAAGTCATTTTTGTAATTCTTATATTTTCTGGATTTTCTCTCCTGGAAGGAGAGAAACCAGAAACCCAGACAAACCATCAGCTACTTGTATTCCAGCTTGTGCTTATGTGAATACAAGAACAGCTTCTGCCAATTCTGCCTGGTCATAAAGAAGCAAACTAAAAGTTCTAGTTCACTGATCCTAAACTTTCCCAACAGCCCCTAAAGACAGCTAAGAAAAAGACAACCTGGACTTCTAAACACCAGATTCAGATCTTTGTTCATATCCCTTGTTTTGATATTCTTTTCAGAACTTCGGAAGATTTTAGCTTATACTTAATATGCTTTTCATCTACAGTAAGCACATTTTCATAGGGCTATCCTGAAGCTATTTTCCATTAAGGATTCTTTTATTTGTTTTTAAACACGCACTTTAGTCATGTACTAATTTAAAACTCAGGTTTTGTCACTTCAGTGTACTCCAACTTTATCTGGAGTGCACTAGGTCTGATCACGTAACACTGGGTTGCAAGATCCCATTTTTAAAGATGTAACACTTGTTAGCAAGGAGGATGCTATCTCAGTGTCAATGACCAACTCTACCCTTAACGTCAGATTAGTTTTATTAACAACCAAGGTATCTTCCTTGTGCTCAGTTGGTTCTTCCTTTCATTGTAATCCAACTTGCGAAACGCAACCAAGTCTGTTAATGAAAACTGTGGGTATCCCTTCTAGTCTTCATTCATTTCACAGTCTGGTAAAAACCACTCAAGTATTCCAGATACAGCCTCTTCAAGCCTGGATACATTTTATACTGGTAAAAAAAGATGCAGTTACACTGCCTTTAGCCATTTATGCAATTTGACTTCTCATTTTTGCCTTGATAATTATAATCGAAACTGAACACTGGAACCCATCTCCCCAAACTTATCCATTCAACATCTAATTTTTGCTCCCCAAGTAGGATTACTATTCTGTTGGCATTCTAGATAATATCCAAGAGGCAACAAATTTGATAACATTCTCTTTGTCACTGTTTCCCCTGAGACTTTGTCATCCTAGTCTATTTCCTGCTTCTTGAGAATAATAATTCTCCTTTGTATCAGTTTTATATTTGATTATTATTGGTAGATAATACTACTTGGAACCCATGTAATAGTGTGTTAAGCTAGTCACTATAAAAATACCCCATTTTAGTGTGGATCGTTACTACTGTCTTAGAATAATTTATTAATACTTATTTATTTATACTTCCCTCTCATCCAAACCTGTAAAAATTATTTCATCTTTCTCAGCATCTTTTAGTTATGACTTTATGCACCAAAAAACCCTCTGTTTCTAGGCTCTTTTTATCCTAGTGAGTCAACATTTTACCTTGTGATCAGTTCACGGCAAATTTAACACAAGTAGCCAAAGGGATGGCTTCTCAGGGTTAATTTTTCATCGCGATTCCAGAGTCCCACATCAACTGCTCTTCTCTAACAGCACTTTCTCCCAAGCAATAGCTGCTGATTAGTTTTCAGCATCACGTCATAGCCCTGTGAGTTCTTCACCATTTATTTGCCACCTCTGAAATTCATCAGTAGATATGATGACCACCCTAACTATCTGCTTTCTACCACTACAGCTGTCACCTTTATTTAAAAATTCTCTGGAAAATAATCTATTGCTTTTGTTCCTTTCTTATCAACTCAAATATGAACTGCCTCCAATCAGAATCAGACTCTTTCTTATGTTTTCAAGCTTGCAGGCTGTTAAAAGAGCATAGAAGAAATAAGTAACACTCCAGTTCCGTAACTTGCGTAATTAGAGGCTCTAAAGTGCTTTTTTATTGTTTTCCTCATTAGGAATACACAATGAGAGAACACCTACTACATCCCTAGATTTTCTTGGCATTTGTTATTATAAGAGACCTGTGAAACACTGTTTGCCTTTTAAAAATGCTAACTAAAAGTGACTCAACTTCAGTTTCCCATAGCATTTCAGAAAACTTGCACAATACCTCTGTAAGTGGAAACTGGAAGCCATTCTGGTTAAGGGCAAGCAAGGTGCCACAACACTGTATGTAACCAAGCTCTTCCAAAACAAATTCATTTAAGGTTAACCAGCAGAAAAAAAAAAATGTACTTAATGTTATAGAGTGGGTTCACTGTGCCTCTGTCAGAGTAGGCATACCATTGATTGGACCAGAAGGTTTTCCAAGTACTTTTCTTTTGCAGTGAAGATGCACATTTAGCACTTCAAATGAGTCAAGAGGCGCATACCAAAGAAGCCTGGCTGGTTCTTGCATTTCTTAGGCCCTGGTCTACCTTCTCCCCAGCTGGGGTTCTGGAAGTAAGAAAGGAATAAAATGCTATCTACTTTATCTCAGTTCATATCGGGCCCGAGTACTTTTCCTGCTCTTGGCAAATAAAGGCCACCTCACATTTGGATTGCAACATGAAGAAACAAGCTAGCCATGTTGCTCTCACCTTTAACAATCCCAATTCCATGTCTGATTTAGCTAAATATTTTAATCCCCTCTTACTCAGCAAAACAGGCATGCACTCAAGGCCACTGACTGCAACGATCATGCTTATATTCCCAACTAAAGAGGGAGGGACCTAAGCACTGACTTAAACATCAGTCTGGCCACAGACAATCTACTGATGGGAGCAATCACTTATTCCCAAGCAAGCAGAATGGAAAAGAACACAAATGCCTGATTTTTATTAATTGTTTGGTGTGAAATGGATTATAGGGTTCTTTTAAAATATCTACACAGATGGCAAAACCACCCGTTGATACTGCAAGTGGGATGTCTGAATCTCAACCACGGGTGGCAGCTAGCAGAGGGAATGCGTTCGATTGCCCAGGTGAAAATAACTGAATTACTGAGACTTCAGAATGTTCAGCAAAGTCTTATCTGAGGCAGTCAGCTCCACTCTAAATACAAGAAATGGCTTAAAATAGAATCATCACATCTGAGCAAGCAGGCAATTGGAGAGGATTTGACAGAAGCACACAAAATCTTAAATAGTTGTGATAATCTAAACTAATTTCAGGCCAACACAGATGACAAGGCAAGTGAGCATGAATTAAAATTACAGATAAACACATTCAGAACAGATGTCAGAAACCATTTTCCCCTCACACAGACACACAAAGTCATAAATGTGCACAACAGCCCTTCAAAGTCATTCAAGACATTCAAGATACAATTAGATACTACCAACAGGGGAATTAAATATTGAAGAGTGTGTTTAGATTTTTGATGGGCCTGATGACCTCTGTTCCTTCCCCAAACATTTCTGGTAACATTGCTCTCTTCCTTATCAAGGCTGCTGAAATGTTTGCTCCAGTTTTTCTTAAAGAACATATTTGTATCTTTCTACTTCTTTCTTCTGGCTGCAGAATAACCATTAATAACTGTATTAAGACAAATCTGAAAAAGATCAGATTTCATGCTAGCAGACATAAAACCCTAACTTCTGCAGCACAACTGGCTAGGGCTTAGTGATCCCAAGTCAGATTACCTAAAATTAAACATTTTTTCCATTTTGAGACACTTGAACATTGATTTTACTTTTCCAAGTTTCTCAACGTCTTCAGGTTCCAGTTCTCAGAATCCACATTTCCAGAGCAGTATGTTAAGCTGTTTTGTGCTGTCTTCCTTTTTTTTTTAAGTACATAACATATTTGGTAATTTGGCTTAATTATTGATTGAAGAATGCATGAACTCATCCAAGACTGCAGCTGGAATCAATACATCCTATCCATGTTTCTTCCTACTATTTTTATGGGCAATGTGCCGCCTCCTATTTTTCTGAGGGTTTCCTTATACCATCTGTAATGCTTTCTGTACTTCTTGCAGTATCCTAAGCTGTTCACTTCAAAAACTGTAAAAGCCCTGTTCTCTTGTTATTCAAGAAGTTACCCTTCAGCAATCCACACTTCACTTTTTATTTTTTTTACATTTCAGAGGCTTCTAAATAGAAGGCTGACAATGTTTCCATTAATAGCGTTACCAATGTGCAAAAGGTCCAAAGTAATTTCAACCTCAAAATCTTTACTATTGTTAAGATTTAACCCCACGGTTCCTACATAAATGAGCAAAGTAAATCTGGGGGATAACTCATAGGAAGAGGCATAACATTTGCACTAGGAAATACGCCCTTTCATGATCTGAATCAGTTTTTAATGACTCATGAGCAACGAAGCACTTCAAACAGCAATTTTCATGCCTTCAGAGCCCGTGGTCCCAGAACTCAGTGGTCTGACAGAAAACAGTAACTCCATGAATTCTTTCAAGCTGCTCCATCAACGCAGACGTTATTTCACACCGCTTATTTGTGTGCATTAGAAAAATGGTATTGCATAGCCTAACGAGCTTATAAAGATACTTTTTTTTTCAGATATAAAGCCCTTCTAAATCCTAAGTAACATTATAAATATCTTTAGAAATTAACTAATTCATATTTATCAACAGCCATTACATCTTAATGAAACTAAAAGCTTGAAGTAACTCATACCTCACAGCAACGAATGAGAAACATTCAATTTCTGAAAAAGCAAAACTCAGTTTCACCACTAGGGAGAGGTGAGAAATGTGCTAAGGGAAGATCCTTCTCATCCTCTAACTGAAAGAAAGAAAATGTCCTTAAAACAAAACAAAGCAACACAAATAAGGGTGGCAGAAGCCTCACTTTTAGATTTAAATGCTGTTCGCTGCCACGAAAGGCACACTTCAGCTCGCCAGTAGGACCCTCCACTTCCTTTTAACCAGCATCAGCAGTCAACCCAAAACCATCAGTCAAACCATGTTACAGCAAATACAAGGTACTTTCACCAGAAACCAAACAGCTCTCACTACTTCATTATTTCCTCACACTTTCCCTTTTAAGGGGAGCGTGACTGAAGCTGCTCGGGCTGTTAAGGCTATTCTTACATACTGAAATTGTGAGCATAACAACATAAAAATTCTCTCATGAAACTTTATTTGAATCACTCATTCCAAAGAGGAAAAATCCACTCTTTCAAAATTATACACTCTCTTTGGCAAGGAGAAAAACAGCTAAAGGGAACAATAAAACACTTTTATGACACTATTTTTTTTTTTGTATTAGATTTGTCCCTGGGCTATAAAAAATGTAGCAGCCATCCTGTAAGAAAAATGACTGATTCTCAAAAAAGCAATAAAAAATATATTTTATTACACAATGATTCTTTGTAAAATTTTAAAATTAACTAAAATTTCTGTAGGCTTAAAAAGAGAGCTTCATAATGCCACGCTGCCCTGCCGAAAAGTATAAAGTAGCCACATAGTTCAAGCAGACATTTATATTAAAGCACAAAGATGAAGGGCAAAACTAGATATACTCTACATAAGGTTCAAGGATAGAGCCTATATACAGATCTGATGAGGCCCATTTTTGCATTCATGTATATATCAAATCACAAAAATAAGCTGTCACTGTAGAGCAGAGTTCTTCCATACTACACCTGCCTTGCTGTACACCTTCCACAATCACTTCACTGAAATCTAGAAATTGGCTTAAAAAAAATATATTAGCTTTTGCTATTCTATAAACTCATGTAGCAAACTTGGGGAAGAAAAGGTATTATTTGCTGCCTTTACTTTTCTAAGCACTTACAAGCAATAATGGCTATCTAGGAAGCCCACCAGTGGTGTACATTACAGTATTCAACTCAGTCCTCTGCTGACTCCCAACTTCTTTCACCATAAATACCACAGATTTATTTGTTTCCTTGCATACCCTACTTTATTTTAGGCACTTACCTATTATTGTAGTAGATATGACAGAGATTGCTGAAGAGGGTACAGTGTCATACCACAGCATCATGAAATTTCCGCATTTCTCTGTGTTTTTTCCCTTCTGTTGATCACCTACACTTATCCTTTCATTAAATGGAAATTCCTTTGCTGCAGCTAGAAAAGCACCAGCTGCAAACCTCTCACCCTTGCCCAGTTTAGCAAAGGTATTCTATAATTCTGCAGAACATGAAATTCAGAAGAAGTTTTCTGTTTCGACAACTAGATACTACGGCAAGTACAAGCTGATAGAAAACCAGAACCTCCCAATCACTAGTATGCACCGATAAACTTTATGTAGAATTATTGTTCTCATTTAACATTACTAGTAAATGCTTACTAATCACCTGTTGACTAACTAAAGGTCTAGCTAAGGGCCAATGCAAAGAATTCTCTGTATCATCATACATAAAATGTGAAATTTGCACATGATGTGCAAATGATCCACGTGGGCTTCCAATAAACACTCTGGTAACTCAGGACTACATTTACTACAATATTTCTTCCTCACTGCTTTTGCTTCAACAATAAAAGCTGAACACAGTCTCTGAAAGAGGTCATTATAGCAAATCGGAGAAGCGCTCGATCCTTTCCCAGTAAAGAATGTGTTGGCACAGGACAGGACCAGAAACTATGGCCGGCTTGCCACAGCAGAGGGCACCTGTTTGCATGATAAAACCCGTACCAAATATGGAATTATTAATAGATATCCATTTTTAACACCATCACTCTACACATGATAAAATTATATACTACCACTTTGGGTTACATGCAACTGAATTAAAAGTGTCAAGCAGCGTATATTCTCCTTCAAGATATAAAAAGCCATTTAGGAGTGCTAACTTCAATTTATGCCTTTGTAAAGTTGACAAAATTAATCACATCTTTAAGCACGATTTTCAAAAGAATTTTAAAAAGCAAAGATGAAATGCAGAAGGAGGCGGTACTGTTTTAGCAGTCAGGTAGAGCAGAACTGAAGTGGAAGTTTAATGTATCAATTTGAAAGCACCACGTATCAGAATTCATAGGAAGTGAAAGTACATTTCCTTCCTTTGCTCCTGGAGACCATCACGTAAGTATACATATTCATGCTACTTTATAAATAATAAAAATAGTTTGGGGATGAATATCTAAAAAGAGTACCCATCATTAACAATAATATAGAACTGAATAATTACAGAACTTGTCTCTCATCAACTTTGAAGCTTTCAGATTTCTAATGCTTTTAAGTAATGAAGATAGCTTTTTCAGTACTGCACTACATCAAACTGAGCCATCTGTTAAGAAGTATCATTAAGACACCAAGTCCTCCGAGGGACAAAGAAGCAACATTTACTGCTTGCTTAAATAGTTACAGATGTTTCTAGAAACTCCTTAAAAAATTAGCATGTATTTTCTCAGACCATCACCCAGCAAGCAGTCTCAAACACGCTGGTCCCTGCAACCACGTGCATATGATTCCAAGTTCAAGGCCTTAGTAAATATGTGCGTTTATTAATTAATATTTACTGGGTAAGGGAGAGTTTCAGAGCCCCTTTGTTGGCATCTACAATGACACCACAGGCAAGAGAAGAAGTAGTCCAGCAGGCCCCGATAACCATCTAAGCCTGGAAAAGTCTCATGCTCATTTGGTGTGCCTCTTGCTGGAAATTTCCGAGGTTCTCCCCTAAAAGCCAAGAGGCAAATCCTGCTCCGAGAGACCAGGCTCCCCATAAGCTCAGCTGAGACTCAGCACCAAGGGAGAGGTGTGGAACAGAGGTACAATACAGGCATACACAGGGAAGGATTATTCTAACACCTTTCACCCAACAGCTCACTATTACAACACACTTGAAGAAGAAAGCTTGGTCAAGATCTCTAGCCTTGTGATAATTGCATCTTCCTGATTTAAGGGGATTTCCTCAACTAAGATTTTAGCTATTGCTTCTTCAGTCTGGTCCAGCACCCAACTGAGATTTACCAGGGTTGAAGGGGAACAAGCAAGAGGAATCTGCATCACAACACCCCACTGGAAGGACGAGAAATAGGGTTCTGAGCTCCAGGGTTATTCTTTCATTTTTATTCTGCACCTGTCCAGCTTAATTAATAAGGGAGTCCTGAGAGTTCTCAGATCCAAATCAACCTCAAAATGTCCATCAAACTGGAATCTTAACATTATTATTATTGTAATTCTAAAATAGCTTAAAAACCCATTTCCGAAACCCTGTACATTCAGTGCAGTTACGAGTTTAAGCAACATGAAATATCTCTTTTTCAGACATCTCTTCTTCCTAATGGGAATTCTTAAGAGATACTGGGCCGTTTCTCCCCTAACACTTCCTTTTCTCTCTCCCCTCTTGAATTCAGAGCAATTACAGCTTTGTAACTGGTAAGTCTTCTACCCAAAGGAATATCAAAGACTGGTTTTACGTGAAGGCTAATTATAGGCTCAGGTTTATAGAGGTACCTAGTATCTCACTGAAAAGGAATTGTTCCTTCCAGTGCATCCCCCTGTTGAATCAGCAACTTACATTCCCTTCCAAGCATGCATAGTCTCTGACTTACCTCTACAAACACTGCAACATTGGTTCTCTGGAAGAACGTGATCTTTTTCTGAGCAGTTCAACGGTGGACAAGTCTCTGTTACTTTTACTAAAACTCCATTCTGAAAATAAACAACAATTTTTAAAAATGACATTGATGACAACATGTGCAACAGCAAGCATCACATAACTTTCAATCTATGCCTCTACTAACCTCTAGTTACAACAGTCATAAACTAGCAGGCAGCAAGTTAAATTCATTCTTTACACCACAACATTGAATACAAAGTAATCTACAAGGACATTTCTATGCCCAGAATTGAAATTAAAAAAAAAAAAAAAAGAGGCACTTAAGCTCAAAATTCTGTAGTAGTTTTTCCAAATACATTGTTTCCAAATATAGTTATTTTCCTTCCAATTATCTGAAGTAATTAAAGAATTTCACTCCAGGTTTTTGTTTTGTTCCTGCCTTATGCAAGTCTGAGTTTTACTCCTCCTGCATATTCTACACGACTCTACATAACTATGTAACTTCAACTCAAACACACACAGCAGACAGAAGACCAACATTTTCACCGTGTTGTTCTGCTGTGTCAAATTAACAGGGCCTGTTCTTTAGAATTACTGATCACTTAATTTCCAAAAATTAGATCCCTTCAAAGGTATGGCAAAGCAAAATCCTATCCTGAGGCATCCATATAGATATTGTTGTATAAAATGTAAATCAAGGTCAAAATATTTCTATGATTTTGATTTCTGCTAGATTTAGAGTAAGACTATGCATGGGAGGTCTATTTGCTGGTAGAAATTTTCTATAATAAGAGACAGAGCCTTTCTGGGGAGATTTTACATCAAATTTTTACTCCATCTTCTTCCCATCCAGGAAATCAGCTTCACCATGTCTCCAGACCAAACAGCTGTCCTGTTCTTAGTTGCTTCTTAAGATCTTGTCCCAAAATAGCCTCCTCTTTTCCCTTATCCCCCGCTTCAGCCTTCCCCATCTCACAATTTACCTCTCCAGCATCCCTTCTGCAGTTACGCCATCACTGAGAACTGGCAAGTGAAGCAGAGATAAACAACCAGGATTTTTGCTCAGTAGGAGCTACAATAACTATCCCACCATGACTGTCCACACCTGAGTAATCCCATTTTCCTAAGGGCTGTGAAACTCGACTAAGAAAGCAGGCAGCCTGCTATATTGCCTGTACGGCTCTTTGATATGAATCTAGTCCTCACTCCTCCCAAACTATTTTTCATGATGCCTGGTGGCAGATGGTGGAATGAAAAGATGGAACTAGAATTTCTGCTTTCTTCAAAAAAATAAATGACATTTTCTAGCTCCTGTAATTGCACAGACAAGTTTAAAAACATGATCCAAACACATCTAGGGCTAAGAAAACTAATACCAAAGAAAGATGACAAAGTATGTTATTCTCATAATCTGAGGGATCAGATAGGTGACTTGAACAGAGGATATTGGCAATACCTATGTGTCTACCCTGTGTCAAGAAACACCCCTATAGAGAGACAGAAGATTGCTTTCACATCTACAAGACACTGTGCCACACCATGCCAAAAGACTAACTCGGGTGCTAGAGCCAGCAGAGGTAATTAGTCTCACCAGCCACGCCACACAGAGTCAGCTACGTTGCTTGAGGCTCCAGAATTCGTTCTCACAGCATCAAGCTGCCCTGCACAGTTTTGTACGCAGAAACGCCTGCAGAGTCAACAAGGTGCAAATGATGCACAAAAATGATGCCCAAGGTGGCCGGCAGGTCTCAGGACTCACAACTGAGCAGGACAGCAGACCCAGGGAGCGCCAACAGACTGTTCTACAATCGCTCCTAGTCATCCCTGCTGAGACTGCAATCTTAAGGCTAAGCAGGGCCAAGCCATTTGTCTCCTTCCCAATTGTCTTTACTGGCAAGTTGCATCAGTTGCCGTCACAAAAAATAAAATAAAAAACCCTACAAGCAGAGTGCTCTTTTTTTTTAAAAAAAAAAAAGAAATAAATAAAAAAAAAGAAGCAGCTCCCTGCAGTATCACATACAGCATGCATCATTGAAACAAGTGCCCACACAAGAACAGTGAAGTTAATGGAGGTATTAGATCTCCTTCTGATCTCACATCCGTAAGCGAAAGGGAGGAATGTCCCACGGTTGCCTGTGCAACTGCAGCAGCAAAGGTGATAAAAGAACCAGACACACTGAGCCATCATTTACTACCATGTTATCAAACTACCAGCTGGAAAAGCTCTGGCTATAACTCATCGTTTACTCAAGCTCTGACAAGACAACTGCAGCAGAAAGGGCACAATACGTCAACATATGGACAAAAAGCGTCGACTGACAATAAATCTGGTCAAAAAGATGGCAAGAAATCAAGAAATCGTATGAAAGTCTTATCAGTGATCAGGATCAGTCAAAAAGCTAATGACAAATTCAATTCAAGTTCTTCTTTAGTGAATCATAAGGAGCTAAAAGAACACAAGTTGAGAATTCCATTCATTTAGTGGCAGTAAGATTTTATTTCCCTGAAGTTTGACATTTTCTGCAGAATTTGCATCTTGGGAAAACAAATCAAACATATTTCTAATTAAGTTTTAAAACAATTAAAATGTTTCCATGTTGAGTAATTTTGTTATAAACTAGTACAGATTCAATTACAAGAATTATCATCATTAGATTCCAGATTTTTATCCACTGAGATAAGTAAGAACAGTTCACACTTCAGAATTATTGCTTCAGGCAGCCTTAAAAAAATTACTAACTTTTTAATTCTCAATTCACATATGTAGTCACAGAATCTGGACAGAAATAGATGTCAAAAAGACATTCTTCTGGAATAAATAGGTCAAGCGCCAACTGTGACACACAACTCACAAAGAGTGAGATCTGGAGTCAAACATACACAAGATAATTTAATTTCTTGTAATTACAAAAGTGAGTACATAAAAATAATTGGCTATAAGCCTAATCAGTGGCATGCAGGGAAAATCTGAACCACAAGCAGCTCCTCTCAGATGATTCACTTTGGAAAATAATAGCAAGATTTCAGATAATGCTATTTTGGTTTTTTATTGTTGTTTGAAACTTTTTTCCCCCTTTTGTTTTAGCTGTTGTTGATCAGCCTTTCAGGAGAAAGTTCTAAATAGTGTCCTTAGCTGTCACTCAAGGAACCACATTGTTCCTTATCTTCACAGAAAACTTATTAGTCAAGCTTTCTGAAAGTCAGGAGAGCCCTGTCTATCTTC
Source organism: Tringa tobata (assembly GCA_033628505.1). NCBI lineage: Eukaryota > Metazoa > Chordata > Aves > Charadriiformes > Scolopacidae > Tringa > Tringa tobata. The sequence goes on along the minus strand of JAHREE010000318.1, from coordinate 67,508 downwards.
CTAGTATTTGTATGGCACTCTTGGACTGCCTGCTCCCAGCACCAATGAGTTTATCCTTTGCTGTCAAACACATTGTCCAGTTATGAACAGGCATCAGGTCGGTCACAGGCATTAACCTGAAGCCAGCTGATAAGCAGTAAACTCTCGATCCAACAGAAGTTGAAGAATTCATTCCATTGACTTCAAATGAGCCATGTCACCATATTGGTAAATCCAATAAACCAAAATAACCACTTATTGAATGCAGAAAGGTGCAGTTTTCTAAAGCACAAACAGGCTTGCACTTTCTAGCGGACTTCAACAGGCTGGAGAAACCGGCCAACAGGAACCCCAAGAAGTCTAACAAGGAGAAGTGCAAATTCCTGCACCTGGGAAAGAACAACCCCTCCATCCGTGTGTGCTGGGGTCATCCTGCTAGAAAGCAGCTTTGCAGAAAAGGACCTGGGGGTCCTGACAAACACCCAGTTGAACCCGTGCCCTTGCACGTTGTACCCTTGCAGCCAACAAGGCTAACGGTAACTTGGGCTGCATGAGACAAAGTATTGCCAGAAGCTCAAGGGAGATAATCCTTCCCCTCTGCTCAGTGCTGGTGAGGCCACACCTGGAGTGCTGGGTTCTGCTCTGGCCCCCCCAGTACAAGAGAGATGGAACAACTGGAGAGAGACCAGCAAAGGGCCATGAGGACAAGTAAGGGGCTGGAGCATCTCCCACAGGAAGAAAGGTGGAGACAGCTGAGACTGTTTCTCCTAGAGACGAGAAGGCTCAGGCAGATCTTACCAATGTATATAACTACCTAAAGGGAGAGTATAAAGAGGACAGTCAGGCTCTTTTCAGTGGTTCCCAGTGACAAGACCAGAGACAACCAGCACAAACTGAAACACAGAAGACTCTGTCTGAACATCAGGAAACAATTTTTCAGTGCAAGGAAGACCAAACACTGGTACAGGTTGCCCAGAGAGATTGTGGAGTTGCCATTCTTGGAGATACTCAAAAGCCATCTGGGCAACTGGCTCTAGGTGGCCCTGCTCAAGCAGGGGAATTGGACAAGATGTCCTCCAGAGGTCCCTTCCAACCTAAACCATTCTGTGATTCTTAGAAACACCTGTGTGCTAATTTTGTCATTTTGCCATTGTAGATTTATCTAGAGAGTGCTTGAGGGCAGGATTCCAGCTGGGAATGGCTGTCTATCAGTAACATCTGTGCTTATGGTTAAGAGGATGTGCATCATAAATACATTTTTAGTCTGGATTAGTTTTCAGAAATAAATAAAAACCTGCTCATAGCTTAATAAATAAAATCTTTGATATATCTGAATCCATCAGTATTATTATTTTTGTAAGACAGAAAAAATATAGAAGTTAAAAGCCTTTTAAGCTTGGATCAGTACCTATGCAGGCATAAAATAACTATTTTCAAATAAAAAATTAAAATGTGGAATTTCACCTTTATCTTTTTGACACTATCCCACCTACAAATGCATCTTCCTTTACAGACACAAGAGCCACTCCTGAAGATTTTTAAGTCATCTTTTAGCAACCCTAATAAATTGGCAGTTGATGTGTACTCTCTATTGTATTCCTTCATGGATCAACAGCTTTTCAAACTTGATGTCTGTTTTTCAAGTCTGGAAAATGAAACCATACTAAATTTTTCCTGGTCCTTCCCCTAGCACAAAGCCCTTCCTTTACTCATACAATACCTTGCCCACCAGTAGGCTCGCATCAAATAGAAAAAGATGACAATCACCACAGTTTGACTCCTCACCATTCATCCTTCATCTAGTAAGCACTCCTAGCTGAGGCAGTAAATAAGTAGGTGTTTCGTTTACAGCTTTTGAGAGGTCATGCTGAAGACACATTGAAAGAACCTCCTGTCTAGAAACACATCGTGTCAAAGAAGTAGATGTAAGCACCCACTTCAAAACTCTCCTGAGTCAGAATGACAAACTTTGCAGGTGAGGTTCATTGCCTTCTTGAAACACAGCTGTAGAAACACCTTTTTTACTTTTGTTTGCAACACGGACTTATTTTACTTTCATGGTATTACATTCATACATTCTGTTTCAAGTACTTATCAATACTCTCTGTTAAGATGTAACCGACAAACTGCAGCATTACTGCAATTGGCATTGCCATATCCATTTCCCTCAACAATAAGTAAAATGCAAAAGCTCTTTTCATTATTATTTTAGTCATTTCTACTATGACAGATATTTGATGGTCGGTATTTGTTTTTAATCTTCATGAATGTATTACCATACTCATAATGATGAATATAATGCTCTTATAGCACAGAGAAGTTCTACTGACGTAATTCAGAACACTCTCTCTGTTTTCACTTCAATGTGAAAATCCTCCTGTTCTCATCATATAGGCACTTTCCCTCCCAAATAAACATTCTATGTAATATTATAAATAACAGGCACCTTAGTCTGTCTTCAAGGCAATGACCTTGCCCACGTCTTTGTATATACAATGTTGAGCACCCCTATACAGCTAAACACTAACAACAGCAAAGTAATTCTGTATAACAAGCTGCTTTCACAACATCTGCAACCAGTTATTGTCCATTTCCATTAGTGAACATAAAATTGCTACTCTGTACACTCAGCTACAAGCACAACAATAACCAGATCATTGTAATCTTTTCCAAATGTTTTTCATAATTGTTCTAGCATACTGATCTGCCAATAACATTTGTAAGCCTCCCATTTATCACCCTTCCCCCTCTACAAATTCAACAAGATGTAAAACCAAAAATACTTGAAAATTACATGTGAGAGCAAACGTGTTTAAAATAGCTGTGCCTTTCTGAAGCGATTAATTATATTTAAAGAACACACATACCCACAACCAATACATGTCTCAGGAGACCAAGGGACCTTTTATAGTCATCTACTGCTGCTCTCTTCTTCTAAGACTGGTTTCAACAACAACTGGTTTCTGCCACAACTGGTTTCTACACACCACGTAGCACTCTCATTCACTAACACTCCCTGAATGTTCCTATCTAATGCAGTCTCCATTTACCTGCAGTCTTCAATACTGACTAGAGTTGACTAAGCCTTATGAACTTGCCAAGAAAGACCCCAGTCCAGTCCAATACTTAGTCATTTATCTCAATTATTAGCCAGGCTACATACAGTTTAAGTAACACCAAGGTAAATCTAGGGTAACTCAAATGGTATAAGCCAGGTTCCTTCAAATCTTAGCAATTTGGCTGAAATTAGTAAGTGGCTCAAGATCACACTGCCTTTTTCTCAGGCTCATAAAGTGGAAATAATTGAGAAAACATCCCTCCGAGGCATTTTGCCCTATTTTTTTATTACCCTGCAAGGGTCATATTCCTGTCTTGGTTTTGTATTTGTGGCTTTCACTGACTTCAAGGTCTCCATTTAAGACAACAGATGTCACATTTGCATGAAGGAAGCCTAAAGAAATGCACTAACTTATCACTGTTACTTTTGACCACCACACGTACATTTAAAATCATGAAAAGTTTATACAACTGAAACTTACTCGACATTCTCTGCAGCTCTTGGTTAATACTCGTTGACCTTCTGCTAGCACTTTACCTCCATAGATACACTTTGCTGTAATTTGAGAGGAGAAGGCAGGAGATTAAAAATAAATAAATTAAATCAGTATTTAATTAGTAAACAAATGGAAGGTGTAACACAAAAGTAAAACCAGTATTCACATACACTGAAAAAGTATCGACACATTAAAAACATGATGCATTTTGCTTTCATCAGAAGTCACTATTATATATAATCATAAACAAAGTAGCTAAGAATAAGTTCATTCTAAGAGCAAGTAGTACTTTTACCCAAACTAAAGAGGAGGAACAAGAGCTGAAGACAATACGTACTGCACCAAATTTATTAGTATTCGATAGAAAATATTGTGATTACTGACATTCTGTAGATCAGCTACAGCCTTTGTGTTACTAGAGGTCTGCACGACTCACTTCAAAAACTGGAGACATTTATTAGCATGCTGTTCATCAAGAGAGTAGTATAAGCACAGATTTCAATTAAACCTTCAGATTTTTTTTGTGGGCACAAAGGTGAACTCTTCAGCTTGCTGGAGCGCAGCAAAAATGGATTAGATCCAGCGAATGACTCTGAGTCAACAAACTGTAAAAATCTATTTCAGAAAAATATTCTTAAAAGACACATGAAATAAGCATATTTCCCAGGAAACTGAAAGCTCCTACTAAAAAACTCTTAAGTTTTGCCCCTTCTGCTAAAGATAACCGGGTCCACAACCAAACCAACAGACCAGAAAATGTGAGCACTCCTCATTCATTTCAAGACAGAGACAACCAGCTGAGCTTACAAAGAAGGTAACCTCCAGCAAGGCCACAGTAGCGTACAGCTCAGTCAAGTATTACCATAACTACCCCAGTCCTCTCAGAATTAGCTGTGGAAATTTCAATTCCAGAGGAGGATAGTATTAATTAAAGAGAACAAGTATTAATTAAAGAGAACAGCTGGACTATTATGATCTTACACAAATCAAGTATCCGTCATAAAGGCACTCTACATTACTAACAAGATCAGTGCTGAAAACTGATAAAATAACTTTTTGCTGTGGTGCGCAGAACTAAAACCTACGAATCCTACGTTGCAGTTTGAACAAACCCTTAAAAGTTTCCTGAGTCAAGGCACACACACAGTGAAAGTGTTCAAAGTAGTTGGTTCTTAAAAAAAAAAAGAAGTCACAGACTGTCTCGTAAGTGGTTTTACCCCAATTTCTCTCCTGAATGCCAAGGTAAGGGAACCAAGCACTTCGAGGCGCATGTGTGTACCCCTCACAGGCAATACCAAAAGGAGTATTCCACAGAAGCAACTGTCATAGCCAGCTTGATTCCAAAATTTTAAACATAAAGGACTGCTATACCAATCTTCATAAACTTACATACATTTGCTTCTAAGGACTTTGTTTAAACTTACCCTCTTGAAAATGCTCATTTCTTTAAAAAAACAAAACAAAACGGGCAACATTTTCCGAACAACTGTTTCCATCATCATCAACAATACATTTAAAAAACAGACTTCTTCCTTGTGGCATCCTAATTTCCTTGATTTTTCTAAAGCTGCCCTAGTTTTTATGCCTAAGTTGTTGTGATCTCACTTATGAAGAAAATTTCAGATGAGGAAGCTTTGTTTAAAACTAGGAACCCCAGTAACTATTTTTGAGAGAAGAGGAGTTAGAGAAATTTCCTTTTTCTTCATGTCTATTCTCCTGACATGTCAGCGTTTAACAAAAGGATGGACACGCCAGAGAGCAAGTTAACGCACAACTCAGAAAAATGATGAGATTTTAAACAAAATTATAGTCTTTTGTCGAATATCAGTTGGTAGGCTAACACAAGATGGCAGGGATCAAAACAGAACCGCCTCATTTCTAAACCCCTTAACATGTGAGACATTAGAGCTACTTTGTTCGTTAACCCTCAGCTAAGACAGGACATTGCTCAATAACCCAGCCATTCAATAATCCCTAGAGACAGCAAATTACAACTGATGATTCTATCAGAGCTAAATAGGAAAAGCACAGGGAAATTAACACCTGCAGTGCAGCTCTTTGGAAAGCCTCGGCAATTACTGCTATCTACCCAAAAATGACTGACTGTGGCCCTAGCACATCATTCTGTCAAGGAGCTGGCATTTACAATCAATTTCAATCAACTTCCATACATCTCTTCCCATTGACTGACATGCTGAGTTCTTGTCAGAATAACAAGTCAAGTTTGTGCCAATCACTGACAAAAGGCAAGTTTGATTGTTCGGCTTTCCATTACAAATAACAAGAACACAGTTTACTTATGGGGATTTACGTTGCATCTACAGTTTTGTGCCTTGCAACTCCTTCATGTCAGCTTCTGACCCTTGCGCACACGTGCACGTCAGCAAAGGTGTGTTATGAGGAGCATCCAGTTTCGTGAAAGAACTTTCTAGACTCTCAATGCTACAAATAAAAGCATTTTGAGACAAAAAAAATACGGGCCCGCACAGCCACTTTGCCACTCGAGTTCTCCGTTCATAAACATCTTTTAGCGAGCAGAACACTCATGCTGACACACAGCTGAGAGAAATGAGATGACTTGAGTAGACAAGAGTAGACACCAAGTTAAGCAGGAGTGTTGATTCCCAGGAGGATGGGGAAGCGCTACAGAGAGACCTAGATAGATTGGATCATTGGGCCAACACCAATGGGATGAGTTTCAACAAGGGCAAGTGCCAGGTTCTGCACTTGGGCCACAAAAAGCCCCATGCAGCTCTACAGGCTTGGGGAAGTGTGGCTGGAGCTGCCTGGAAGAAAGAGACCTGGGGGTTCTCATTGA
>JAHREE010000318.1:18664-60885 GCA_033628505.1 Tringa tobata | reverse complement strand
CCAGGGAGGGGGTTGAGTCCCCATCCCTGGGTGCCTTTAAGAGACGATTAGATGTGGTGCTGAGGGATATGGTGTAGGGGAGGACTTTGTCGAGTAGGGTAGATGGTTGGACTCGATGATCCCAAGGGTCTCTTCCAACCTAGATGACTCTATGATTCTAAGAGTGAGTACAAGATCACAGCTAAAGGACGTTTGTGCACGGGACTAATGAATTCAGTGACTGAAGAAAGGTGACAGCATGCTAAAAAAAGTGTTATTATTTTCCTAATAAATCTTAAAATAATTCAAGATCCCTGTCTTAATCTATTATTGAAAAACTCATGGTGAAGTTTACTCATCTCTAAGAATAGAGGGGGCAGAAGATAATTTGTGCTTCTTAAGGTAAGACTGGCATCGGTATTCAGCTAAAATTCCCATGTATAAATTGTCCTTTGTACTACTACTAAGGCAAAAAATATTGAATATTCCTTCCAGAAATGTTACACCCGTCATTTCCAGGAGAAGAAACTGAAAACTGACAGTAACACTCATCACAAAATTTACTTCTTTTTTTTTTTTTTTCTTTCTTCTCATTCATTTAGTTTGAAACTAATTACAGCAAACTATCGGTCCACACAGTGACAGTAACCCAGGGTCTGAAAGTCTGTCGTGTTTATTTCTTTAAAATAAACAAGCTTCCAATCTGAAATAAAAGATAGGCAAAAAGGTAACAGCTCAGTCTGTAACTCAACACTACAGAAAGTTCAGACCATAGGATTGATGCTCCAACACCAACAGGAGATACAAGCTGAAGCCAAGCAAGGCTTCCCAGCCCCAAACAAGTAGACGAATAATTTTATACTGACAACAGGCAAAAAAAGAATCTTAGAAATTTGCAAAGTTTGTTCATTTCTCAACAATTATTTATTTTCTTCTTAAATCAAGTTTGCCACTGTGAGTCACGCGACCTCAATTACCAAGACCTATGAAAGTCATTATAAAATGCACCTGCTTTCAGCACAGGTTTAACTCTGCTTAGAGAGGGAAATTAAGAGGTGTGGGGGATGTACTTACCCTTGCATATTTTGCAGCACTGGCTTTCCACGTGCACTGGGAGAGCATCGGGAGGACAATCGAGAGGGGGGCAGGACATCCTTCGGCACTCCACAACTCCACTCTAAGCAAAGGTTTTTAAGACAAAATTCAACTGCGACTGTTGCAATTAGTGAGTATTTAAAATACAAAATACAGAAAAATATTTAAGTAAATGAAAATGCATTGCGGATTGCAGACCCATCCTTCAACAACAAGTTTAATCCTATCCAACTACAAAATGTGGTTCAAAATGGATCGGAAGGTGAGCTACCCCTTTTTGATACATATTACTGGTTTTACCTCGTTTCCTGAGCAAAGCACACTAAGTGGAAAACACAGGCCCATCTTTACAAGAACATAAGCACCACTTTCTGTATGCTGTTCCAATTATCTTTGAGATTTTTAACAATCAGTTTTTCTATTTTCTTGAGCAAACAAAGACTCTCTTCAGATATTTATCAAATAATTTCAACAAGACAAGATTTACATGCTAATTCTTTTCTGTTCCTCGGTTTTTCAGAGGGATAAACTGAAACCAGAATCTGCATGTTGTTACCATGCAAAATGCAACTATGAATACTATTAAGATAATGCTTCCTTTTTGAAAAAAGTACTGCAGCAAAAACAACTCCAAACCAAACACAGACAATGCCACAGTTTCACCCCAAAACCATAAAGCCCTCACAGATACAACTGGAACAAATAAGAAAGCGTTGTCAAGGGAAAACAGATTTTATTTATGAAGCTTGCACATAAGCAATACCAAATTTTTATTTATTTATTTTACCATTTCCCTCCCTATTGCTCACACTGCCGCTAGATGCATACTAAAAACATAATTCTCAGGGTTAACATTATGTATTCAAGGACCATTTTCAAGTCTTAATTAGGTCCTACTCCTTAAACTCTTTAGAAATTCTTACTTTGCATGTGCAGTTTCTGCAGTGATCATCTTCAACCCACGAGTCTTTGTCTCTATAGATCAATCCATTTACTTGACAAGTCTTCTCACAATGACAGTCTTCCAATTGACTCAGTCTTGTTTCTGCATAATTTAACTATAAATGAAAGTAACTTGATGAGATTTCTGCAATTCAAACACATGATTTTAAAAAGCAAACATAAGAAAGCAGCGTGCTTATTTTTAACCAAACCAAGTTTGGCTTCGAAACACTGAACCAGGATGCCAGCAGGTGTAAACTAACGCTACTTCTTGGACTTTGATGGAGCTAACCATGCCAACTGACAAGTTTGTGACTCATGCAGTTGTCTCTTGGACCGTAACAAACCCCACAAGATCACCGCAGGATGGTCTGGGCACTACCAAAAGTAAACAAATTAGAATTGTTTTCTTAAAAAAATTTACTTGCTCATCAACCTGATTACCAGTCAAAAAGCACAAAGACTGGCAGACTGACTTCTCCTAATCATCCCCATCTCATCCTTGTTAAGCATCAGGCAGAGGAATACTTTCTTACTTTCAGCAAAGTCTTAACCCTATATTAGCAAGTGAGATTTAGAGGGGAAAGAAAGCATTTTAATTCAGTGTAGTACACAATATTCCTAGACTGTAACTAATAGAGAAGCCATGCTCCTGGAGGAAACCCTGGCCTGGTGGGTAGCTCTTCACACTTCTTGCTGTTCCTATTACCTCCTCAATTCCAACTCCCAAAGCATCTTTTCCAAGTATTACATCTGCACGCTAGCAATTGCTGTGTTCACTGATGGGATACTATGCAATAACAAGTAGGGACAATACTCATTCAGGTACCAGCAGCAAAGGACAAGGCTTTTTGAACCACCCTCTTGTAAGCCACATCATAGAACTCCCCTTCATGCAAGGTACCATCTTACCATCCTCCAGAGGGGAACCACCCCTTGTACCCAGTGCAATTATCTCTAATCCCTAAGAGCACTCAAAATTTACTCCTATTTACTACTAATAAAAATAAATAAATACAGACTTAATATTTAGAAGTAAATATGTGCATTCTTCAGACCCCAGAACTGCCATTGCTCTAAAAATTAGTCTGCTGCCACTTGGATATGAGTTTCTCAAGGTCTTGACTTTTGTACATTCACATTTGTCTTATGTGTGTAAGCCCTCACACTGGAGCCACTGCAAATAGGAAGGCTACCAACATTTGGCACAAGACAAGATGAATGCATACTCTATTCTGTTATAAGTGTGATCCTATTATCCTCCATTATAGGTTGCCACATTTTAGTAGTAGCAAATTTTATTAAAAAAAGAACGCAGAGTGCTATAGTATTTTTTGCATAGTGGCATATCCCTGAATTTCATATATTTCCATCCTCTAAAATTCCTTCCACTTTAAATGAAAGTATTCTAATATATCCTTTTTCATTCCTGCCAGTAAAAGAGCAACTTATTTAGGGGGGAAAAAAAACAAATAAATACAAGGCAAATTTCTGTGATTTTCTTTTTTTTTCCTCTGAAGTCCCCATGAGAGAAAGCCCTAAATAAACATTCTTTATTCCTTAAGTTGTTATTCTGGGATAACAGGGGATTGATACTCATCTCCCCCAGACTCAGCATGATCTGGTGACTTCAAAACTGCTTTTCACATTTTAGAGGCAAAACTATCCTCTTACCGAGCTGCTTCTTTTCAGCAGAAATCCTTTTCAGGTCATTATATTTACAGTATATAAAATATATTCAGTTTGGTTAAAAAGGTATTTGATTTGTCTTACACTTATATTTTATTTACTTTTTTTTTTTTTTTTTAAATGAGCTTTCCCAAACTTTGAAGAGAAAGGACTTCTGAAACACTCAAATTTGATAGTGATACTTGATATTGTCCTTTGCCATAGAAATTATTCCCTAGAAAAAGAACAAAACTTTGAGAGAATAAATATTTTCAGTTTATTAACATTTTCTGTCATTTGCATTATCTTGATACGTTTCAGTGGCTTAAATATAATTTACCTCCTGTTCTAAGAAGTATCTTTAAACATAGCAGATCAATCAAGTAGAACACCAGAAGGAAGGCATGCAACAACAAATCCTCCAATGCACAGAGGTCAGGGAACGTATCACAGCCCACAGAATGTCTTCAGAAACAACACTTAACTGTTACCCGTTATACCAAAGTGACCAGAAACATTCCGCTCGCTCCTAAACCTCAAACCTTAATTGAAAAATTTCTACTGAGCTCAATAAAGCAATGAATTCCTTAAAATTAGCTGAAAAATCCTTCCAAATGCTGCCAAATGCACACAACTTGTCGAACATTTAAAACATCAGTAGAAAAGTCTCAAGCTTCAAACATTTTTTAGGTTATAATAGAAATAAACTAATGAGGGAGAAGCAGCTCATACCATACCAAACATTTTCCATATACTAATCAAATCCTAAATTCTTAAAGTTCAGGAATATTCGGCTAACTATTATTCACAAAACTTTTCTAACACTTTCCTTGCTTCTCCTTGGCTCATAAAAATAACTTAAAGATAACAGACTTCTGTTAAAAATGTATTGTTTATGGAAAAAATAATAACAAATATATATAAAAAAAACCCAAAACTAATGAAATTTACATGGAAAATTTTGTTAATGATAAAAGTATTCATGGCCATATAAATCCATGATGTAAACAAACCAGATGACCTAATCCATCAACTAATTGAAGCGCTTGATTTTTCTTGGTTTTAATCAAACTCAAGCTTCAACCTTTCTGACCTCAACCAAAGAAAGATTCAGAGGGAAGTTTCGTGCTGGAACTCTTCAGGTAACAACCCCATTTGAATAAAAAGCACACCCTAGTGTGGCCCAATGATTTACCAAAAAAGAAATTATATTCCACTTAATTATATTCCACTCAGTCTGGGAGATGTCCAGACCAATTTCAGTAGATCATTAAAGTCACAGGAATTAGTTTAGCCACTGTATTTAAAGAGGCAGTTGGGAATGCTGAAATGTCACATGATCCTTTTCTCTGGCAGCAAATCAACATTTTTAACCAGATTTCTAACACTCTGACCTATGGTGACATGAGATTAAATCAATTAAACGCATACACTGGGAAGATTCAGAATCAATTCAAATGATGACAAAAATAAAACAGGCTTTAAAAGCTAGCATTTATTCATCTTTAAAAGCTATGTCCTTACAAGACATAAGTAGAAAGAGGACATAATGTTGGTTAGCTTGTTAGAGGTCAAGGTCAAACGCTTCTGTAGACAGCACTCCATGACAATCTGCTACAGAGAATGCTTTACTGGGCCCCTTACATAGCCCCCATGCCCATCCTGAGCCAGCACTAGCCACATGCAACCATGAGGCAAAGCCCAACAAGACACGATTCTCTCCTCGTGCCTGCGTACGGCATAATTTGCACTACTACCAAAATTACTGGAGCCTGAAGCCACCAGTCTGATGTTTTCTCCCCAGACAAGCCCCGGTCTGAGTCTTCATAGGTTCATGTTATGCAAACTGCACACACACGTTCATTGCAGGCAACACTCACTGGTCTGCTCAGTGCTGTAACACAGCTGTAACCACACAGAGACTGAGGGAGAAACTCTAACCCTAGATATAGAAGAGCCTAAAAGCAACAACTGGACATCAAACCACAGGGGTCTGCTTTTCCGAAACATCACCTTCATGCCCCGCATCTCTCGGTGCAGGACCTGGGGTTCACACATTAGCCAGCTGCCCTCTGACCACCTGCCCTGCCAAACAGGATCTCTGCAGGCAGGCACGCAGCCCTTTAAGCCTTGCCATACACCAGCCCCATATGACACACCTCTACCTAGATTAGTACCTCTTGTGGCTGTCATGGCTAGGACCAAAAAGGCAGATACAAACCTCAATGCTTCCCTCAAGCCTCTCCATTTTTAACCTGCATTTGTCTACCAAACGAACTTCCTTCTCCTGCTGCATGCATTTTTCCTGGACGACAATTTTCCTGTAACAGCTGTAATGAAACAGCCAGAGCACTGCCACAACATAAAAGGAACTCACAGTGAAGGATTATCCCAGCACCATTTTATGGAAGCACAGAGTCCTTGCAGTACAAATACTGTGTTATTTGCTTCCCCTTGTAAAGTACCGGCAAGAAAAATATAATTAACAGCAGAGAAAGCAAGTTACTCAGTACAGTGCATAATTGGAATTTGCTTATACCACCAGCAGGGCTCAAAATAATTGCCTTTCTTTCATAGTACACGCAGCAAACTGAACTAAAAGCTTCACATTTTGCATTCGGAGTCAGCCCGTCCAAAGCAAGTCGGCTGAGTAAGTGGTTTGTCAGTATAATGCACTCACTCTCTAAAAACAAAGTTTCCTCTTTCCTATTAGGGAGGAAAATAACACTTAAAGGCAGCACAGTAAAAAAGTGTAATGCTCTGTCGCTAGTAGCACTACTGCACAAATCCTATTTTTGAAATTCCTGCTCGGTAACTACATTGAGATTAAAGGCATCTACAGGTTGGTTGTAGTTGCACTTAAATTTATAAGTAATTAATGCATAAGTGCGTTTTCAGATGAGACAATTAATTGCCCTTTACCAAAGACCAGATGGTTCACCAACATTAACCTCAAAAAGCATTCACAGATTGCCCTTTAACACACATCAGGGGTTCAGTCACCTCTAAAACACAGCTGTCTACCCCAAAACTTCAGCACAGCCTTAGCCAAAGGCCCCTGGCTAACACAGAGGCTGACCGTGCATTGTGGGAGCAGAGCCTAAAGAAAATCTCCAAAATCCCAAACAAAAAAAACCAACAAAGTAGCTTCCTATTCATCCTATTCCCAATCCAAACCAGGGGAGTAAAAGTAATGAAAACATAAAAAAACCCACAAAAAACAACCCCATCAAGCACACACCACACCACCTGGAGCTGGGTTAACTTTTACGCTGGAAAAACCCACTGATCAAAGGTGATGTCAAGATCAGCACAGCCGGCAGCTTCACGGGCATTTTCTTTTTGGGGCTTCATTTCAATTCCCAGGAAGGAGACTACTCCAGTCCTGAAGACTTCACAGGACTTCCCACAGGCAAACACACACCCTCTGACAGCATCACACGCTGAGGAAACTGTTACGGGATTTCACTCTTTCGTTTCTGCATTTATCCCTCAGCATGAAAAGGGAAATCATGCTAAGGCTTCTTACAAAAAAAATCAGACCTTGGGCATTTTGTCACTATCTTCGAAATAATAAGGTAGGCAACAGAAAGTGTACAAGGCTGAAGTGACATCCATGAAGCTGTTTCTGTAAGTCCACTGCAGATAGGGCTACTGGCAGAAGGAGAAAAAAAAATGGCTCTACCATGAAAGCGTAGAATAACTGCAACAGGAATAAACACTTTCATGTTGGTCTTTGTACAGAAGAAAAGGGGTACTTGACAAAGAAGCTTAGGCACCTACTTTTGCAGTCATTTTGGCCAGAAGTTCTTGCAAATCCATGATTCCTTGCACCAGACTTAAGAAATCACTGCAGGTCGGGCATGCTCAATAAAGGAAGAGTAAGAAGAAACGAAAAAGAAGAGAAGACACAATAACCCGTAAATAAATCAAGTCTGATATGCTGCTTGTTATCTGAACATAAAATGCAATCTGTTTACACAGAATTTTTGCCTCCTGGAGGGTCAGCACATGCAAAAATGGCAAGCCTGAAAATATTATTTTTAAAACAAAGAAGTAATTTGTATGAAAAAATCTAAACCAGAGACAATGAAGACATTGCTACTTACTGCGATTCAGATTAGGACACTGCGTTATATATCCGTTAGGTATAAAGATGACTTTCACATCCTGAATTACACCCTTTGTAAAAGAAAAGAAAACTGGTAATACAGGTTACAAACATTCACTTACACCTGAACAAGCTGTTTAAGTTCTTAAGTGGGTACAAAAAAACTGACCAGCTTATTCTTCTCATGAGGAAAATAACTGAAGATGGACAAAATACAACTCCTCCTACCTCCTGTGTGTTTGGATATTAATTTTCACAAAACACAGAAATAATACTGCTCTGCCTTTTGCAATCACCAAATATAAGCTGCTTAAATGTCTTAAAATGGGATGAGACTGATGAAAAAGCGGTGAAATTATATCCATTATTCAAGCCTATGACACACTTTTCCAAAAGACAAAAAGAACACACAGCAATATTCTTTAGTGATTCAGCCAAATAAAACTGTGAAATAAAACATTATGAAAAGAGAAACACATCGTGCAAGAGTTACATAAGAGTCTACACTTCAGTTGTTTGGTTTAGTGTAACCTTCTAGCTTTCTATCTCAAAAGGCAATTCATGTAATCGTGCCATCAGTTAGAATTAAATCCCCTCTCTAACTCAAACAGATGGAAAAACGTCCTGTGCGGGACTGGCACAAATGAGGACTCCAAGGTCAGAGCCAGCTAGTGCAGGTTGTATGAGGTCTGGAAACCCACCAGGCAGGACAGGAGAGAGCAAGAACCAAGGTCCAGTGATGTCTGCATCCCCCGTTACCCCTGACTTGCAAGGATATCCCTGACAGAGGCAGCAGCCACGAAGGGCTGCCCAGTATCCCTGCACACCTGGGTCCTGAAGAACCCTAGAGCCTTCAAATAGCCCAGAAAATGTTGAAGCTTGTGTTTGCTCTTTTAAGCTCAGTACAAAGCTCTTGCTCCATCTTTGACTGCATAACATGCTTAACTCCACAAGATCTACTAGCTTTAATAATGTCATGGTCGCTAAGGGAGAGGAGTAAGGGAAAACTTCTAGTTTTCTTGGGGACTTCTAGTGCTATTTCACTTTCCCTGACTGTTAATCAGACGTTATGACATGGTTCTATCTCCTCCCAGACACAGAAGAATTTTTTTAATTTGAAAGGAAATTTATCACAGCAGTCATCATATTAAATTACTGATTTGTAAGACCATTCTTTAATTTTCAGTTAAATTGCAATAGAGTGAATTTTGCAGGGTGAGGATATAGTCACTTGCTCAAAATGTTGAACTCCATCTGTAAATAAAATATAGGCTTCAGACAGCCCTTGAAGCCTGGCAAGTACAGTAAATAACATTTAACATTTACATGCTCATTTTCCAAAAGAGAAGGTAATCAGCAAGCACCAAATTCCTGCTTACTGTTTTGTGATCAAATATTAACGGAAAATATTAATAGACGTAATCAGATCACACTGTCTTTCTTGCAGAAGTATATACATTTATTAACCTTTTCATCTATGAGAATAATGAAACCATCATCATAATGAGAAGTAATACTGTCACTGGAAATGGAACATCCTGAAAGCCATTTTACATACCGTCTGCTAGCAGTCATCAGCAAGAAATTAGAAGCTGAGGCACAAAAATATACTTCAATGCTTAAGCCTCTTCAGTGAAAAGCTCAACCAAGAGTAAATGAGATTACAAAGTTTCACCAGACCATATCACACAGCTAACAAGACATCATTTAGAGAGAAGTAATGTTTGCCTCAGCCTCTTTTCTAAAAGAGCATATTCAACTTGAAATACGTTTGCTGCAACAGAACCCTTGTCTTTTGGATAGATTTACACCTAAATACAACTTTGTCGTGGTCCACACAGTTGTTCCTTTACCCACCTCTACCCCCCCCAGAGGCAGGATGGAGGGAGAATCGTAAAAAAAAAAAAAGGCAAAACTCATGGGTTTATATACAGGCAGTTTAACAGAACAGCAAAGGAAAAGGGAAAACCAGGACAAACATCAAGAGGAAACAGAAATATTTTTTGTCTTAGTTTCTGGCTACGTGAAAGCATGTTACCATGGAAAAACACATGACCTTCAATTCAGCAATAGAGATGCCTTCTAAGTCTATAAATCCTCTGAAACAGAATGAATATGATCAAATATAGAAGGGAACCTTCAAAGAGCAGAAATTTTGCTGATGTATTTTTTTTAATAGAAAGACTTCGTTTATGGCAAACTCTTATTACAGCCATAATTACTGTAACACATATGAACAGACTTGGACCATTCCTCCTTCAGCATTAAGTCTAGGTTGCCGACAGGGTTCTACAACCGCAGCCGGGAGAAGAATGAGGTATGCACAGCTCCCCAGGGGAAGCCCAGGGCCCTGGTTCACTTTGGCACAGGGTAGGGTTCTTCAGTTCACCTTCGGAGAAGGGACATCAAGATTTGGCCTTGACAGGGAGATGTCACTGGTCAAAACCTTCACGGTTTTTCCCTTCCCAAGCAGATAGCGCATTTATGTTATCATTAAAGCCTTTGGCTAATTACAATCACAGCTTCAGTGCAGCATCAGGACCTGCTAACTTGAAGAGCCTTCATCTGTGCAGGCAGATTACCAGCCACAAGATTAAATTCAGGCCTGCAGCACTAAATATCAGGGCCATCCCATGAGGCTGTAATATAAAAGCCCTGCTTATTGCAATTCTCAAGTCTCTATTTAATAGAGGACTCCTCCCACATTCTGTGAAAAGGCTCATCTATTCCACAAGCTCTCCACTTCTGTGTTTTCATTTCCTCCACTGCTTTTCACCCTCTTTAAAGCCTGCTTCTCCCACAGGGATCACGTGTGCCACACAGCTGTGCAAGAGCCATGGGCCAGGGCTGGTGAAAGGCTCTGCACAGAAGCACCAGCAGACATGCCCGACCCCCTCTGCCCAGGCAATGCTACGCCACCACCAGTAGATCTCCAGCAGACCAGCACTGTGCTCCTCTACACAGGGCAGGCATGTCCCATGCCAGGCTCTTGGAACAGCTGCCCTGGGCACTGTATTGACCTGTGCAACTCTGAGACTAAAATGACTACAGAGACCCAAGCATACATATGATCTGTGGAGTCAAAACACCAACACACTTCTCAAGGACCTACCCTACAATCCCCAGACGCAGCAGCAGGATCAACAGAGCCTGCTAGAGCAGATATGAAATATTCCCGTCTTTTGACATAAATCACCTAGTCAGCAAATGCATTAATAAGCTATTTCTGCAGCAGGTATTTGGAGGGAGCCTTAGGGAGAAGGGTTCTCCTGAGAAATAAAATGAATTTTGCAGATAATTCTGATCCTGAGTGCAATCAGATCCATCCTAGAGTGAGGGTTCCCTGGATGCCTGGTATCACTCTCTTTCTCCTTTAAGTTGCATTTACTTTGGCTTCCTAATCTGATTATAATTTCACTGAATTTCACTGAATTTTAGAGTTGGAAGGGACCATAGAGATCATCTAGTCCAACTCTCCTGCCAAAGCAGGACCACCCAGAGCATGTCAGATCATGCTACTCAGGACGGCATCCAGGTGGGTCTTGAAAATCTCCAAAGAAGGGGACTCCACGACCTCCCTGGGCAGCCTGTTCCAGGGCTCCGTCACCCTCACTGTGAAAAAGTTCCTCCTCATATTCAAGTGGAATGTCTTATGTTCCAACATAGAGAATAATGGTATTCTCTATCCCAAAAACAAACCTTGGGTTTGGGCCACACAACGAAACCTGAAGGGTCAGCACGTAATTTTTACAAAGTAATTAATGAGATTGCCTTCAAAGCAAAAAGACAAAGCTATCTTAAGTCTACTCCGCATTTCCTCCTGCCACTGCTGTGCTAAAACCATTCCATCTTGTCTGAACTCCAAATGCTTGGTCGTAGCAGGTGAGTTACAACTAGTTAAGAGATACTAGTTGCAAGGGGCGAGACTTCCATTCCCTTGGTTATGCCGTAGAACGCTTCGTTCCCCAGCAAGACCACTATTCATTTATGTAGAGGCATGACAATTAATTAACTATTATTGAAGTAAGAAAATTTTTGGAATGGCAAAAATGATACTCAGAAGAGTATCCAGTGCTTTTTGTTACATACATTATCACGGCTGCAACACACATACAAAAACGTTAATTCTTTTTTAACGCTCTTATTTCCCTGCAGATCTCTGTTTACATTAAGGAAAATAGATCTATCTTTTAATATGCTAAAACAGTGCAATAAATTGCTCTGAAAAAGAAAGGGAGGTCCTGCTGAGCATGTAAATATATAGAAAGAGATGTGTACTCTTTACACGCTGGCAAAATCCCAAGTTTTTGCAATGAGTAACATAAAAAAAAGTAAGATTTCTGAAACTCTCAAGCAGGATTTAAAAAATACAACCAATTATAATTCTGCCCTGAAGAAAGTTAGTAAAATATTCAAGCATGCATAAAGCAAAGTAAGGCACTTGTCGACTTTCATTATGATCAATAAAAACTGTCAGCTCATTAGCATATCATTAGCTACCCTGCTGTTTCCAAAGTGTTAACGCGTAGAAATATTAATTTACAAACATATAATATCCCAGAGTTCTGAGGCTCTGACTGCCTGCATAAAATAACAATTTAAGATGGGCGAATCCAATATAACTTCTTTTTTTCCCATGTAGCTATAAACATATGTTTACCATCTGTGGAATTATGGGAAGCAGCTGAGGTAAAAAAAAACAACAGCTGTAGAATAAAATAATACTATCAATTTCACTTCAGCTGCTGGAGGATGAAATGTACTCTAGGTTCAGAACAACTCTTGGACAGCCATTTAAGTTAAAAGTTAGTTAGTTACAGAGGTAAAAGCTAACAATTAAAATCGTTAGTTGCTACTAACAATCCTACCATAAATAATTTTAGCATAAAATAATTGTCCTAACTTGTTGAAATTTGGAGACCTCGAGGAGAGATCCTCAGAAAAACAGCAACTCGTAAAACTGTCTGATGAACTGGCAGCTTCAAAGGGAAACCGAGTGGGTGGTAAATCACCTTGGCAACAAATCCATGCCAGTACCCAGGACGGGCAGATTGGCCTACAGACTCTTTCACTGATACACACTTGCACTACAGCTCGTTTATGCAAAACTGGAAGAAATATCAGAAACTTTTCCATAGCTCGCTTACAAAGTAAAAGAGTTAATTTTCAGGTGGAGGGGGTGGTTTTTTTAATTGTTGGTGGATTTTGTTTGTCGGTTGGTTCAGCAATTCAGCCTCAACCATAAAATCATATGGCCTCACCAGGAGCCAAAAAAAAGCTGAAATAAAACATACAGGAGAGGTCATTCTTCTGTCCTTTGCAATTTTAGAAACATACTGCCATTAATCAAATCTGGAATATATTGCCACTACTTGAATCTTCTTTTCCTCTGAGAAGTTCCTCATGCCCATACCGGCCCACTCAATGATGTTGTCTTGGGGAACCTCAGAAACAGAAAAAAGAGAGACTTTCCAGCTACAAGGTAGGAGCAGCCCAAATCCTGCCAGCTAGCCAGCCTCCCAGTCCGGGCTGTTTGGAAGCAATGGAAGCTCCAAAGGACAAGGAAAACTCAGTGACCTACTACTGAATGTTGAGAGACACAGCAACACACTTAGTTGAGAAAAAGAGAAAGAAAGGCAGGTAGTCCAGGAAAAGAAAAATCTACTGGCTTGCAGCGAGGTAAAAGCACTGCACACAATAGCTAGTATCTGCCAAAGCCACAAGGATCACAGGCCAGAAGACCACCTCTGCTCTAGAAGATAATGCTGATAGGGGCAAACAAGGAAGAGTTACCAGTCAAACAGCAGAAGGCTGAGGGTATTCTGTGAAAATCAAGGAGGAAATGGCCTCTGAGAGTGATTAAGACCACCACTGTCTGGTCAGGAGACCACAGCAAAGCTGTTTTTTCAGGAAGGTTTAAAGATGAAGGCTTGAGAACAGACTCTGACGCTGCCTACTCAGCCTTGTTCTGTCCCCAAGAGCGGCAAGGCCGAGCACAGCAGGTAGGCCAAACCCAAAGTAAGGAAACCAAACAAAACCTTCAAATACTGGGCACTGCAGTCAGTGACTACGAACCTCTACCTCGCAGGAAGAGACCCTTTTCTCCAAGTGTTGGACCTGCCTCAAATCCCAAGTCCACAGTTTCTACTAAAATTCATACAAATCAGATTTAAGGAGTGTAAGACAACTAACCAGAAATATCTTGATGACTATTAATTTCCTTCTTCATGTGCTATTTCGTATCTGCTTACCTTAAAGAAACCATGTTTCCTGTTTCTCTGTCCGAGCCATAAATTGATTTCAGGTGTCAAATTCGTTTCTGGAGGATCAATGATGCGTTCATAAATCCTGTAGAGGGAATGCATTGCCATTATTTCAATCCTTTTTTCCTCTGAAAAGTTCCTAGTCAAAATCACCTAACGATAAAAGATGAAAGTAGAACCAAAAATAAAAAATTCTCTTTATTAAAAACAGAATTTATCTTTGATAGTAGTGAAGGCATATTACAACTTCAAATGCAAAAAACAAACGGGAAAAATCTATTAAAATTACCAAAATATGAAGACTGCATAGAATTGAAACTCCCCTTTTACAACCGTGCAGCACTAAACTAAGGAAAGACAATGCCAGAGCCCGCCGCAGTAGGGAAAACAATACAATGGAACCATCCTAGCCTAAGGGTGTTCTACAAACTCAACTACAGGTTCTGGAGAAAAAGCTGAGTCACGCACAAGATCCAAACAGAAAAACAACCCTTGGGGATTTTCAGACTGTTCAGAACTTTGAACGGACTTCACAAAGAAACTTTATTACACTTCTGCTCCCGTGGCCTCTGCATTTGAATTACTCATCCTTGCACCTCCACCTTTCGTTTTATCCACTCCTCCCCTCTTTGCTGCTGTTACCAAATTCACAGAGCCTGGGTACCCCCCCGTGTCCTGCCACCTCTGCACATCCAGCTTGCCCATGTCGCTAGCACAGGTCTGGTAAAGAATGTGTATGTTTGGTACCTAGCAAACATAGGCACCTAGCACTACAGGGATATTTTCTTAGTTATTCTTCAAGGAGCTAGAAATAATAGGTATAAGAAAAACAATCAAAAGAAGTAACATGAGGTCCATAAGCAAACTTTATGTACTGCATAAACTTGCGCATGAATGCAGTAATCCACATACTAAATTTCTAAAATTAATTCATGCAAAATTGCTGTAACACAGCATTTTTAAAGTCACAAAAATCTGGAGTTTTAAAAAGGTTTTGCTTGGGGTTTCTATTTGTTTATTTCTAGGAAAGCTGTAATGAAGTTTCCATAACAACTTTTTCAGGAACTCAGACCACTACCAACAATATCATCATTTCAGAACATGAAAAATTCAAGAGCAAATTTATGTCACATCGGTGGGAGCCATGAACTTACTGCTTCATAACAAAACCAGCACGCTTAATAAGGATTATTGAGACGACGATGAAACATACTTCCATTACTCCCCAGCTACCAGGGAGTATGTATTGCTGTGCAATCACACCAGCGTGACAGCCAATTGAAAAGACTCTGAATGTGTCAAGACCTGTAGCTTAAAGCACCAAAATTATCTGTACGCTTAAAAGGGGTTAAATTATTTTTCTTCTTTCTTTAAAGCTATGGCCTTAAAACAAACATGAAAAATAAATATCAGAGAAAAATACAAGTCAAACAACACAACTCATTGCACAGTTATCTTCCCATTTGCACTCCAAATGTTTCTTGAACAGGCTCACCAAGTGTAATCATCGATTTCTGTGCTGTAAGTTACCACCTATATTGGGTTTGCATAGCAAGGTTTTGGTAGCAGGGGAGGCTACAGGAATGGCTTCCGAGACAAGCTACTAGAAGCTGCCCCTATTTCCAACAGATCCAATGCCAGCCAGTTCCAAGATGGCCAAAGTCAAGCCAGTCAGCAATAGGTAGAGCATCTGTGATAATATATTTAAGAAGGCGAAAAAAATCTGCTGTGGAACAGCCAGAACAGAGGAATGATAATATATGAGTCAAACAAGTCTGCAGACATCAAGGTCGTTGAAGAAGGAAGGGAAGGAGGTACTCCAGGTGCTGCAGCCCATGGCAAAGACCATGGTGAAGCAGGTTGTCCTCCTGCAGCCCATAGAGGTCAACAGTGGAGTAGATATCCACCTGCAACCCATGGAGAACCCACACAGGAGCAGGTGGATGCACTTAAAGGAGGCTGTGACCCTGTGGGAAGGCCACGCTGGAGCAGGCTCCTGGCAGGACTTGTGACCCATGGGGGACCCACGCTTGAGCATTCCATTCCTGAAGGACTGCACCCCATGGAAGGGACCCAAGCTGGAGCTGATTGTGAAGAACTGAAGCCTGTGGGAAGGACTCACGTTGGAGAAGTTAATGCAGGAAGTGTCTTCCTTGGGAGGGATCCCATGCTTGGGGAAGGAGGTAGAGAAAACCAGGAGTGAAGCTGAGTCCAGGAAGAAGGATGGGTGTGGGGGAAAAGTGCTTTAAAATTTAGTTTTATTTCTCCTTACTCTACTCTGATGGGATAGGTAATAAACTAAATTTCTCAAAATCGAGCCTGTTTTGCCCATGATGGTAATTGCTGAGTGATGTCCCTGACCTTATCTCAACCCACAAGCTTTTCATTATATTTTTCCTTCCCCTGTCCCCCCTGTTGAGAAGGGGGAGTGATAAAGCAGCTTGGTGGGCACCTGACATCCAGCCAAGGTCAAACCCACCATACTACATTATTGGAAAACTCATAGATTTGCAGAGGGCTAGAATAACCTCCCAGTACTAAAGAACTCCAGAGGAACACTGGAAAAACATAAAGCTTTCTATGTCAATGTACAAAGAGTCATGCATTACACCCACTTTTGCTTATTCAAAAAGGAAGGAAAGCATTTGTCAAAACCAAACGGAAGCCATCTGAAAAACTAGAGGCAAACTTACTATTTCTTTAAAAAGAAATAAGAAAAAAATCTTAAACCTAGGAACAAAATAGTTACATGAAGATTCCAGCATAAGGATGTGAGTATGGCAGTCAGAAGACTTCTTCTAATACTCATGATATTATTGCTCAAGTTTATTATAATTATCATCAGCCCCGATTCATCACATTTCATCAACATGATACATTCAAAGCTCTAGGAAATTTCTGCCTCTACTAGTTAATTACTTCTCACTATCTAGGAAATTACCATGCTGAGCTGTTTTACCTATTCAAACAGCAAAACAAGATGATATTCTTTTAAACTATGTTTTGAGAATTATAGGAATTTTGCATGAACTGCTTCTATCAATATTTTAAAGTGTAAGTAGATCCCTTCTGCCATACCTCATGCAAAATTGAAGACTACTCAAATGCAAAACTGCTGCAAAATGCTGAATGAAGAACAAAGAATTGACACGCTCCTTGAGAAAACCCATCACTGAATTACACTATCATAGTAGGAATTTCTCTTCAGATACATAACACATCTTTATTCGTGATTATTAATGTCCTCACTGGAAAATTTCTAATCTCATAAAAAGACAAGTCAATATTCCATAAAGAACTCAATTTTTGTTAACAGATAAAATCCCAATGCTGACCCGCTTCAACAACACTACTTATTGAAGAATATTTGATTTTTATTCACCTGGCCTAGTTGAAGTTTATAAAGGAACTCTACAATATCTGTCTGCAATTATTATATGACAGTTCAACAACAGCAAGTAAGGAAAACAAATCAGAGACAAGATGAAGTGCTTTGTCTTTTCTGATGATTTAACGAAGACTTTCAACCTATGTGGAAAAGGCTGTAGTGACCTTCCTTCCAGAATCTCTTCAGGAAGTGCTATAAGATTCAGGCTCAGGATTCCCCATATTTCTCTACTGTTCTACTCGAATTCCAATTCTGAAGCAGGTATTTACCTTAAATTAAGGGATTAATTACAAGTTGGTTTGTGCCTTATTCCAGGCTGGTTGGTTTTCTTCTCCATGGATCTGCCCATGGAGTGACAGGCTTAGGATTCAAGAGAAGGCATACGATGTAGATCAGTCCTTGCTTATCTTCCTACGTAAAAAGATGTTTTGGTTGACACCATTTGGTTTGCGAACAATGCGAGCTTACTTTATTACTGTATACTGTTAAGCATCAGCAAAAAAGCCCTGGCAAGCACACACACAGTTTATCACTACCCCGACAACCCCCTCTATAGTACTGGGAAATGAAAAAGTCAGAAAGCACATCTAAATTCACCATGGTCAAGAAAAAAAAAAAAACAACAACAAAAAAACCCAACCATGGTTCACCATGTATTAATTCTCTAGTGAAGAAGAATTAAAGTTTAAAAAAACATCACACCATCAAACAAGAGTCCTGCGATTCCTGACAAAAAGGGAGAGTGATGCAAAAAATATCCAACAGACTCTTCCAGCAAAACTGAAAGCTGCTACACAAAGGTAAACCAGCCCAAAAAGGTAAAACTGGAATCACGTGGAGGAAGTTTTTGAATTAATATAAGCAAAGAAACATGATTGTATTAACTAACTCTCCATCGGTGGATTTAATAAAGATGGAAACAAATGTTTTCAAATACCAGTGAACACTTTCACCAGCCACACGCATTGGCAGCTGAAAGCCAGCAGAGCTGACTGATGTGCTGCTGGAGTAATACCAGGAGCCAGGCATGTCCCCCGGCTGCCAGGTCCATGTTTTAAATCACAAGAACATTGTAAGCAATGCAGCATCCCTAGAGCAGGTTTTTGAGAAGGAGAGGGACTTCATGGGCACTGAAGACACCCTGTCCATACAAAAGTATTAAGATGGCACTTGAATAAGTAGTTAGGAACAGGGTGTCACCCCAGACATTAGGACTACCCATGTACGTATGCCTCTTACAAATCTACCAAATATTACTGATTATTCAAGTGATTTTTCTACAGGGGTTTTCTACACTTAGACAAACCCATAAAGCACAAACATCTGGTAACATATCTCAAAGTGTAACGAGAAAAGTTACTACTTAAAGGTGAAATTCTCATATAACTATTGCTTGTGAATGGGAAAAACCCATATTCTTCT
Source organism: Tringa tobata (assembly GCA_033628505.1). Lineage (NCBI taxonomy): Eukaryota > Metazoa > Chordata > Aves > Charadriiformes > Scolopacidae > Tringa > Tringa tobata. The sequence goes on along the minus strand of JAHREE010000318.1, from coordinate 42,017 downwards.
CCCCTTCCTGTGTTGGCTTTCTTTTGAAAGCAAATAGGTGTTTTTCATGCTGAAAAACTACTGGTGCTGGATAGACATAAAAGGATCATTCTTTTTTGCAGCTACATTAAATTTCCACACCATTCTCATTCCCTTGCTTGATTTCTTGGGCTGAGATGTGTCACCTTCTATGGCTTTATCCATGCTTGACCAATACTTTGTATTTGGCATATGAATAGCTCAATTACATCTGCTACGCTTCCCGTTTATGAAGTGCTGGTCTAGAGCTCCTTGGAGATCAGTTTCCAATACACTTGGCTTTGATACCCTCACAGAGAAATGTGCAATGCACTTCACAAGAACACGAATGCTTAGAAAGAGGACTCCAGGGAACTGTGGCCTCTAAAAATACTGCGTGCCCCTCCAGCATGAGGAGACCCAGGGCTCTAGGTTAATGGAAGCTCTACTCCATACTTCAGACTTTCAGATTTATGATTACTGCATTCGCTTGCCAAGAGAAAGCTTGATTTGCCCCTACTTTATGCTGACATATTTCAAAGGAGCTAAACCATAAACCTGCAGTAATACAACTGTGAACCAATCCTTCTTTCTTGAAACATTCATGCTCAGAATACATTCAGTGGCCACTGATGTATTTAACTAAATGTGGCAAGAAAAACACCTGTTAATTAACAAACACCAATGATAGCCTTGTGTTTTGTATCTATATCTCTACCCTATCTGCACACTTTGGTTTATTAAGCATTCCTATGCAATCTTCAGAAACACCTTTTTCAAGGGCACGTTCCAAGCAGGCATCTGTGAGATAATGAATACAATACACAGAAAACAAAAAATCTACAAAATAATCAGTGGATGCCTGAAAGGAAGCGCATCTAAAATATTTGCATGCAAATACACGTGCACACACCTTTCTCTGCATAGGGGAAGATCTCTAGAAATCCAGCTCTGCTGGACGAGGAGACAGTTTCCTTCTACACACTCAATCTAAAATTATTTTTATCATCTTTATAACGTTCCGGTAAAATAGGGAAATATTGTCATTTTACATGGGTGCAAACTGAAACACAGAAAGACTGGTTAACCGAGATCACAAAGACTGAGTCAGGGAGGGACACTACCCAAGCACCGAGCCATTACACTGGGCACGACTGAGACATAACTGCCTCATGCACTGGGCCACCTTCCCTCTGGAAAAAACGTGGCACGGAATTGCCTCTTGCAGTGAAGAAGATTTCCCACACGCAGCTTTACGTAAACACTTGGAGAGTATTTCCACTTTCGTGGAGAAGCAGCTCTACTTCATACATATAATATATGCCGTGCCAGAAACATTTTGGAAATAGCTGAAATATTTAGTATAACATGAAAATAAACTTTGTGTCTGTTCACGTTAGAATACATCAGCCAACATTGACTGATCAGGAGATGCCTAAAATTTGAACAATAAAATACATTACAATTCCAACAGCTACTACAAATAGCACAGCAAATGATGACATTTCCAAATTCTTTCAGGTCTAAAATAACAGTAGGTTACTGAAACAAAACTAAAACATGCCTTCTCAAATTTGCAGGCTAGATATGAACCAGAGAGATTTATTTTATTAGGAGTACAATTAAGAAACAAATAGCTGCAGTCTAAATATTCTAGTGGTTGAGGCACAGCAGAAACCTCATCTCTTAATTCACGATCGCTATTAATCCAAGAACAAGCTTTTTTGCTCCTGATATGGCTGCCACACTTACTCTCTTGAAAGTATAAATTTCCATGTAGCAACCAGGTGTTGAATTCATGGCTCCCAATTTTAGATGTCTCAAAAGCTTACACCCACAGTGGAGCTAGTCCTCTACTTATTTTTTAACGAAGAGAGCTAAGTGTTTCCAGGGTGTGATTCATCTTACATTAGATTAATCGTTCTCTGAATGCCCCTCCAATGAGCACACAGAAGCCCTTGCTAACATCAGGGTGAATCATCAAAACAGATTTTTGCAACTCCAAACCTGCTCCTCAAAACTGACATTCTGTTGCGACCATTCGTTATTCTGTATGCATCCATCTGGATCCTCAGATCCTTTAAATAAAACTGAAGGGTATGGAGGAGTCACACAAAGTAACAAAATGTTCATCACAGGGGCTTTGAAATAGCACTCTCAGCTTTTGGAATAAAGTGGAAGGAGAGTGGGAGGTTCCCCCATGTCTTGCATCAGTGTTTCTCCTCATCTAATTTGCAGAGGTGTTGACCACCTTGACAACTTTTACCACCTCCAGCTGAGGCTGCACAAACTCAGTATAGCTAATAAAGCTAATATCAGGCCTCCTAATACCACCCGCTGTACAAAAATAAGCAGCCACTTCAAAAAGTTTGTCCAACATTTTCTGAATCCCAACTGTATGAAGAAACCAATGATTTCATCGGTCTCTAGCTTTAAGATACAATATTGGCATTTGTCTTTATTCTTCTGAAGGGCTTAAGAACTGATTTTGAAAAGAATTACTAGGATATCTTCACATATTTCTCTTTCAACCTGCTTTCTATATGCTTCCCAATGAAAATGTGTCAATACCAATGTGATTGAATTTTCTTGATAGTGTTTACAGATAGGATGCATTATTTGACATGCATTCAGTTCTGGAGCTACTGTAAGTGAATTATTCATTCAGTTTCCAGTGTTCTGTTTCAGAAAAATAATCTTCCTGAGGGACGTTTTGATTTTTTTGTGCTATCTCCTCTGTCATAGCATAGGAGTTCACATTCACCTAACTGAGGAAAGCAATTTAGATTAAAATCTCAGGTTTTGAGGGAAGCCTTTTGTTATTAAATTTTGAATATACAATAGTGACTGCCAACTATTTAATCAAAAGTTATTGTTCAGCTCTACGAGAAAAAAATAGGAGGTGTCCAGTAATAGTATATAAAATCATAGAATGGTTTGAGTTGGAAAGGACCTTAAAGATCGTCTTGTTCCAACCCCCCTGCCCTGGGCAGGGACACCTCCCACCAGACCAGGTTGCTCAAAGCCCCATCCAGCCTGGCCTTGAACATCTCCAGGGATGGGGCAGCCACAGCTTCTCTGGGCAACCTGTTCCAGTGTCTCACCACCCTCACAGGAAAGGATTTCTTCCTAATATCCAATTTAAATCTTTCTAATCTGCCCTCTTTCAATTTAAAACCGTTAGCCCTCATCCTATCACTATAATCTCTGATAAAGAGTCCCTGCCCATCTTTCCTGTAGGCCCCCTTTAAGTACTATTAGGTAAAAGACTCAAGAGTTTACGCTCAGTTTTTAGGTTATCTTCAAACTCTGTCACCCAAGCTATTTCATTGATTTTCCTGTATAATCCCAGAGATCAAGTGAATGTACTCTACTTTTCAGTTTAAATATTCCAACTAAAAATATGAATTTAAAAATAAAAATGTATCTACATAATACTCTATAAACAATCTCTTTTTTTCATTCAAGAGAAATGCAAATTACATTCAAGACCCTCTAACAAACAGGAGGAACTTAAACATGCAGGTAAAGATGGTTAGAAGAGCACATTTCACTGTCAAGCTCAGAGGTTTATTCTCCACACATAAATCGACTAAGGGTAAATTCACAGAAATACCATCTGCCCGTGTGGGGCTTTCTTTACAAACTTATCAATGAGTTTTAGCAGTATTTCTTGGGTGTTAAACCAATCGTTGTTATTGATTCGAAGTAGAGGACTGGACTCACTAAATGATACGACGTTCGCAGCACGAAGGTCAGAAATCTGTCTTTCACAGAATATTACACCTTTGTGGTACCTTTCATCTGGAAATCCTGAGATGAATTCAAACACTTTTACAAACAAGGTCCATATTATTAACTTTACTTTGCAAATGACAAAATTGATACCACTGGTTCCTGACAATACAGTCTTAAGAGTATCTAAGCCCTAGGCCAACAACCCGTCTACAACACTGCAGTGTTTGCCCATCTTCATACTCCTGAAAGTGCAAGAAACCCAGAACACAGTTTGAGTCAGACTCTAGGCAGAACAGAAATTTGGCCGTTTGCTTAGGATTTTCAAGAGTTTTGGAAAAAAGATTACAACAAACTACGAGGTCAACTGTATCTTACATGTGATGTATCCAGAGCACTTTGCACTTCATGGCATGTGCACTATCCCTAATTTTCCAGTCAGAAACATGGGATTTTCAGTATCAAGCCAGCTAGTTCGACACCCAAACAGTTATTGTACATTTCACCTCTGGCAACTGTACTGCTTTTTGGCTACAACAGAGTTAATTTTCCTCAACGCAGCCTGTTCTGGTGCTATGTTTTGGATTCGTAACCAAAACAGGGTTGGTAACACCCCCATGTTTTAGCAAATGCTGAGCAGTGCTCACACAGCCTGAAGGACTTCTCTGTTCCTCAAACTGCCCCACCAGCCAGTAGACTGGGGTACACAAGAAGTGGGGAGGGGACACAGCCAGGACAGCTGACACCAACTCACCTAAGGGATATCCCACACCATAGGAGGTTGTGCTCAGCGATACACGCTGGGGGAAAGGAGAACCAGGGGGAGACCTTTGGAGGTATGGCATTTCTTTTCCCAAGTAACCATTATATGAGATAAAGCCCTATTTTTCCTGGAAACAGCTTAACACCTGCCAGCTGATGGGGGAGGCAGTGAATAAATTCCTTATTTCGCTCTGCTTGTGCACACAGCTTTTGCTTTACCTATTAAACTGTCTTTATCTCAACTCGCTTTCCACCACCACCCCTTCATCCTTCCAGCTCTCTTCCCCAACCCACTGTGGAGACAGTGGCTGCACAGTGCTTTGCTTCCTACCACCATTAACCCACAACAGCAACCTTTTCCTTTTCATAGTGTTCCAGAAAGTCCATTTTGACCTGGTAAATTTGAGGTAAATAGCATATGGTTCCTGGTCCTGGCATCACCCATAAAACTTGCATGTAATCTACGAGTAGCAGAAGCACAAGAGGAATGTACTTGTCACTGCTGCCGGTGCAGATCCCAACTTTCCCCATCTTCAGCCTGCTCGGCTACGGCAGCGCCAAGGTGGTTGGTGTCTGGGGCAAAAGAATGCCTCAACTGGAGGGTTGAGGGAGATGTCATCTACATACACAGACTTTTCTTATAAAAATCAACATCCACAACTCTCCTAAATTAATGTGAATTTAGGTACTTATCTTTAAACATCTCAGTATAAAGCCAAAAGCCACATAGCTGAAATACCACTTTTCAAATAAATATCTGACTCACTAAAGGTATTTTGGCATCTTTTTACCACTTGTGAACAACTATCACTATCTGAGTACCAGGGTTTTATGACGCACGCAAGTATCCACTACAGACGAGGAGACAAATCCACTTGTAAATATGGACAACACTAAAACTCCCGGGGTCACTAAAAGACACCCTTTAACCTCAGCAAGCTTTGAACCGGGTTCTAAACCAGAACACTGAATAAAGCAAACTGTTAACAAGAAAGCTAAAAGCACAGCGCTCTCATTTGGTACCATACCAAGTATCACACCAAAAGCCTATCTCAGATGAACCAAATGTTCAGAGAACATCCCAGCTGCCAAATATCAGTAAACCAAGACTGAGCAATTCAAAACAGATTCTAGAAATAAGAGCGAGAAATTAATTCAATGGGTTCTTCCAAGATACAAAAAGAAGAAAAGCTCTTCTCCCACAAATTAAACAAAAAGCCCTTAGAGCGAGGTGGATATGAGATTAAAAAAACCCAACTATATTAAAGTATCTATGCAACAAGAAGTAAACAATTACATCAGAAAGCAACAGGGTAAAAAGGTGCATCATCATAAAGGCACAAAGCAGCACTGGCACTTCAGGTCTTGCAGTAAAATTAACCCCAAAATAAAATTCTAGCCGGACAAAGAGGTAAAACCATGGTTAATGTCATCTCCATTTCGCCATGGGGAAAAAAAAAAATTAAAAAAAATATCTGAGATGACTGTTGGTGTTTTCCACAAGACATTTGTTGAATGAGAACTGGCAGTGCTGAATCTTTGCTTCTATTACATCTACCTGCATTATACAGGGAGACATGACAGTCCCTGGCCCAAGATCTGCAGCACACGCGTCTTCGTAACTGGCAATAACAGGCACGACCTGAAGGAAAGTAAGCTTATACCTGAGAAATAGCCCTTCTTCACAAAGTATATGCAGCCTTCCTCTTTTCTGTCTCATGCTACTCTCAACCCCAGAGTCACTTTGCCTAGTACAGTAAGACAGGTGCAACCGCAAGAAGAAACAGGCTTCTGACTCCAACTCCCTTCTGCACTGCTACAAAAATAAATTTAAAAGGAAGCCAGCCACAAGCAACCTTTCTACTAAAAAGCTTCTTTCCCCCCCTCCAAAAAGTCATCTGCTGAGAAGTTAATTGCCTTACAGTGTATCTTGTCACAAGATCGTCTCATCAAGAGGTTCATGTCATCACTAAATGATTTGTGTATAATCACAAAATAATCTCATCCATATTCCAGCGCCAATTTCCTTTCTAGACTGGAGGTAACTACATGCTGAGGACCACAGACGTTGCTTGTTAACATCCTGCCTCCACTGCCACTCTCCCACCAGAGCCCTCCCATGAGTGTTGTCTCAGCTCTGCGGGATGGCTCCGGGCTCCCTCCGGAGCTGCCGTCTCCATAACCCCCCCAGAGGGACGATTCAATTCATTCCATGTTCCTCAGTTCTTACCACAGGCTCGGAGAACCCACATCTCCATTTTCCCATGGTAGTCTTCAATTGCCCGTTTTAGCCTCAGTGGTTTGAAAGCTAACATTGCACTCTCTCCATAATAACTAATTGGCCACGACTGAGGAAGTGCGTGAAACATACAGTAAACATAGAACAAGCCATTATATTGGTTCTAAAATTAAGTTTCGATGGAAACTGCCAGGCAGACAGACAGAAAAGCACTCTCCAGGGACAGTACTCAGGTTTGGAGCTCATTTCTCACAACATCTGACACGCTTGGGAGGTGAAAGCATGGCTCAGCTGAAGTCAATGAGAGTTTTCACTGCAGACTTCACGGGGGCCAGGATTTCACCCCAGGGACAGCACTCAGCACATCCTTCAGTCAAGTTTAAGGTAAGTGGCTGGCGTGTCACAGAAATATTCAGCTAGGGCTGAGGAAGTTCTAGTTGCATTAGTTTACATACTGCTCGTTATATGCTTTCACTTTTGACACGCTGAAGGGAATGCCACTAAAATTGCAGCTCAATTAAGTACTGCAGCTTCCGTGGATTCTTTCTTTACTGACTAGTCTCAGATGTGAAAACAACTTACAGGACTGGAAATCGCATAGAATCATCTAGGTTGGAAGAGACCCCCTTGGGATCATCAAGTCCAACCATCTACCCTACTCTACAAAGTCCTCCCCTACACCATATCCCTCAGCACCACATCTAATCGTCTCTTAAATGTCTGTTATCTTACTCCTGTGCTGAGGACCAAACTATCATCTTTCACCTTACCGCTCCTTCAATATATCATTACATTGCTAATACAGATCACAGCAATGGTTCTTCACATCATTAATGTATTTAAACTAAAACCACAAACCATCTACGTAGAAATGGAGTACCTCCTCAGCTCCCAGAAATATCTCACTCTCTTGAAGCCTGTGACTGGACTGCCTTTGCTGTTCTCTCAGCACGTTTGCAAAACAGCTCTCACCCCACGGCACAGAACCAGAAACTCAAAAGTTGTGTCCACACTCAGTACTGAGCCCACTTGACCCCCTCACACACTGCAGGACCATCCAGAGGCCTGGATAAAGCTCTCCTACACACAGGTAAGGCTGCAAATATGTCAAGTGGCTCTGCACAACACATGAAGCGACAGAGGACACTACACCGCTGCTGCAGCAGCAAGACCTGTGCCACCCCCTGACAACCCAGAGCCACGACAGCCCCGCTCACAGCCTTTCCAAGCCTTGACATCTTCCACCTTCGAGCACCCCACATGCTCCCAAGCTCCCCATACCCAAGGAACACACCCAACTGCTCCCACAGCACCATTTGCCATTACAGTGTTGTCAGTTTACTCTGTCGCCAAGTGGTGCAATCACAGAATCACAGAATCATTTAGGTTGGAAAAGACCCTTGAGATCATCAAGTCCAACCATCAACCCTACTCTACAAAGTTCTCCCCTACACCATATCCCCCAACACCACATCTAAACAAATAGAATCATAGAATCATTTAGGTTGGAAAAGACCCTTGGAATCATCGAGTCCAACCATCAACCCTACTCTACAAAGTTCTCCCCTACACCATATCCCCCAACACCACATCTAAACGAATAGAATCACAGAATCATTTAGGTTGGAAAAGAAAAAATAAAACACTAGTAACAGCAGTTAGCGCAGTTAAGCCATCTCCGCTTCCCTGCAGTCAACTGGAGGATTTTGACAAGACTGGACTTCGGAAAAGAATTACCTGTTGGGAATTATTGCTGATCTAAATTGCGAAAGAAAGAAACCCCAAATACTAAAGCACTTCAGAAAACTCTGGGCTGGTTTCACAGCCTTCGGCAATCTCAGTCCTATTTGCTCAGTCGCCCTCTCCCGTCCCACAGCACTCGGGAGGTTTGGGATCATTTGGAAAGACTCTGTAACTACTTGTATATGGAGATGCAGATCTCAAGTCAGCTTCTGAATAGTTCAGAGGGGCTCTCATCTGCTCTTTGGCAAAGGTCCAATGCTTTTATAGAAGTATTTAACTAAAATTATACTACCATTTTTCAATTCAGCTCTAGTATTACCCTATGTGACTTCCCATTCTAAACTCCAGAGTTTAGCTAACCACTTCATATGGAAGAGTTCATTTACGGTTTGGATCTCAGTTAATCTGCCTGGCTGGAGTAAGGTAAATGTTTCTATAATCTGAAAGGAAAAAAACCAAAAACATTTGCTCTATCTGGTTGATTCTCAAATTACCGTGATGGCCTCTCTGTCTGTATGAGCCCCACCAGCACTCCACAAATGAAAAGAAAATAGAACCAAGTAACAGAACTCCCCTGAAAAAAATCCATAGAAAGAAATATCCAGATACATTTCAAACTATGCAGGCTAAATTTTAAGAGACACCTCTTGTAAGTAAATCATCTCAATTTAAGGGTTTATTGCTTTGACATTGAAAAAAAAAAAAAAAAACAACCCAAAGATAAATGTATATTGGACCAATGCAAAATATATTTGAGAATGAGATAATACATCTATTCACATGCTTTAGGAAATGACTAAATCATTTGCAGCTTGCCAGTCTTGATTTAAGATTATTTCCTCTACTGTTACCCACTCTCTCTCCAACACACCCATAGCATACAAATAAAAAGAATTCAATATGTCAATGGTAAAGCGTAACACGTTATTCCTGCCCTGTTGAAGTCACCAACCCGTCTATCAACATTTTCAATTCACTGGAAAGCACCACAAGTCCCCAGTTCTAAATTAGAGAAAAAAGAAAAAACACTGTTAAGTCTATATTCAGCAGCTCTTGGGCTTTGCAGCTACCAAACTCTGGCTCCACAGGTCCCTAAAACTCAGGTGAGTGCCACAAGCTCCCATTCAAGACCCCTGGAAGCTTAATTCTACTCTTCAGTAACTGACATCAGCAGGACCTGGATAAACCAAAGCAGATGCCTGCTCCACTCTGAGCAGAAGCTCTGTGGGACCTCTCTGGTGCAGCACGGTAGCCCAGGTACTTGTACTGACTGCAAGGGGTTGCTGCCTTCTCAGGGTGGTAAAAGGATCTAAGCCAGGCACAGATTGTTAGCATTTGTTTTCTATAGTACTTTTTCAGCACTTCCATAAATACTCATGGCCTTCTCCCGATTCTATCAATGTAGCATGCTAAAAAAAAGTTTAACTGATTAATCTAAGGTGAAAAAAAAATTATCATAATTAGAGACTGGGTTAAGACATACTATCATTTAGTCTTTGGTCACACCCATACTACCATTCTGCTGATGTGCCAGCCATTCAATGAAAAACCCTGGCTATTAAAAAACTTCTTTAAAAAAACCCAACACTTTTCTCAAATAATGCTGAATACATCCTGAACATTTCCTTGCAGCGTAACTACAGTAACTGTAATGATACAGGCCTGACAGCAGCTGATGTGATACGCCAGCTGGAGATCTCTCTTACATTAAAAAGTTTATCACCTTTCTGTCAAACAAAAGGGACAACGGGTAGGTGAAAATTAACTTCCAATCCACAATACCACAGCTCTGAAGCAGGGTGCACCTGTAACGCACAATTATAGCACTCAACCCAAGTAACCATTTCTCTGACAGCTTCTGCTACAGCTTAAAAAGCAGAGAAGCAATCTAGGTCACAAAATCATATTCAAATGTTGAGAGTAAATTACCTAGCTGCTAACACTGCCACCATGCCATCTTCTCTCTCAAGAGAAAGTGTTTTACAGTAAGTAAAGCAGTGAATCTCTCTTTTAAATACATCCCTTAACCTTCTTTAAATTTATTACGTTTTAATTGAAGTCATAGGACTTTGTTTAGAGAAGTCGAAAACCTCAGGTTGGCAGCCAGAATATCTTATTTATAAGAACTCTGAGGTCTTGGATTCCCATATTTGGATTGTGTTGCTTTAATTTATTTATTTTTCCAATTAAAAAGTTCTCACTGCTCATGCATTTTTTATTCCCTAATGCTCTGTTCTATCAGGAGAAACATAAAAGAAGCAGACAACATGTTTTTTCAGCTGGAGACTACTTCCTAGCCTGCTCCAGTTTTATAATCTATTCTCTTACGCTCTTACCAACCCCCTCCATCAAACAGCTAGGAGTATCCATCAAAACCACAGGCTGTATTCATAGTAAAAGGCACTCCAGCACATATTTTCACTGGAAAACATTATTTTTTGCAGCAAAGTGCCTTTCTCCCTTTTATGCCTGCAGACAGAGTTCAAGTAAAGGAGTACTGATACTGTCTAAACAAGTGAGTACCTTTGTAGCAATATGGTTAATGAGAATTAAAACAATAAAAATATAAAGCAAGCAGCCTTCAGGCTTATCTCCCCAGATTAATTAGACACACTAAGTACAATTTGTAATTTATATTTCTTAAATGTCAATAAATATCAATAAATGTCAATAAATACATTTCGACACAGTACCTACCACCCCTTAGATTGAAGGCTCCACAGTATTCCCTCACTCTTAACATCATCAAACGCAAAATTTTTCTGTGTTGTTCCTGTTACAGGGGTGAGCATTGCAGGGGACAGTCGAGGACCAATGGGCAACATCACAGACTCTACAGCTGAAACTAATTCCCAATTAAGTGAAGAGAAACGCCAACTCTCGTAGGACTACAACAGTCTCCTGGGGTTGCAAATCTCCTGACGGTGCAGGTATGCACAGCAGGATCCTTTACCCTGCTCCCCTAAGGAGCCTAATTTGGGAAGATGCATGGCATGGTTTATTTCATTCTATGTTAACCCTTTAGTGGCATAGGTTATTTAAGGACCCTCTGACAATCCTACAGTTGCTCTAGCTTAACCTAAACACTCACCAGAAAGCCCCTGACAACCCCCTCTTCCCTCCAGTAGGTGAGCACAGATCCTACACACAACCAGTATTTTGAAAGAAGATTTGCTTGCTACTAATGGACTCAGCATCAGAGATGCAAGGAAATTAACAGCAGCATACTTAATTTCCATGTTACTTCCAGTACATGTTTTACTTGTGCATCAGATGGACATTCATAATTAATATAGTCTTTTCATTTTCCTAAGCTTTCTGAACCTTACTAGAATGTTAAAAGCACATTAGCAAGTACAGCCGATGCTCGTTACGTCAGTAGACTGAGATGTATCCCCGGCTAGAGGTTACTGCCTGGGCTCAGCACAAAGGCTTTGCAAGTCAGCGAGAGAATCCACTGATATCCAACAAGTTTTTAGTCTGGACTCTGATGTATCTGCCCACAGCGGCAGCTCCAAGCTCCAGCATCAAACTCAGCTACGATTCTTACTCCTTGTTCTCAAAAGAGCACCAAAAGGAGCAAAAAAAAGACACAGCAGGAGCTGATTTCAAAAGGACATGTACTTGGGCAAGTATGCTTCCTTTGATACGTATGCCTCCCCCACCATATTCCATCTCATTAGAACAGAGGCAATTATACTTTTTTAAAGATGACTCTTAAAAGCACTAAAGGCTTTTAGCAGTTCTCAAGTACTTTTCCCTAACCTATCCAGGTCTGAAAAACAAAGTCAACTTTGATTTGAATCCAAAAGACAATCAAGTACCAAATGTCAAAGCAATTTTACAAATCAGAGTAACGTGGGTGATACAGCTGGGAAGAATAAAAGTAGATTTGACTATCTGTTTACAAATTAGAGGTTTCATCTCCAATGCCTTCTGATCCACTGCAGTTCTTGGAGACCAGAAAATAGCTTTGGGTACCAACACAAATCCTGCAGCAAAATTAGGTTGTGGCTGGGTATTTTCCCCCCACACAAACACTTTAAACGCACTCTCAGATACAGATTAACTTTAATAACACTGCATTCACAAATCACTCACTCAGAATAGCCTTTCAAATGTGTAACATATGACCATAGCCCTAAACAAAAGGAGTAATGCATTTATACAAATTCAAGCATATCCGTAAGGAAGCAATGTTGCAGCCCCTTTAAAGAAATCCAGTAGGAATCCATGGGATTGATTTTGTTGGTCAATTTTCTCCTTTTTGCTTTGTTTTCTTTTTCTTTTTGTTTTTTTTTTTTTTTTTTTTTACAGGGGAAAGAACAGTAAGTAGAAAGCATAGGCCTTCTTTAACTAGATAGATACACCTCTTGTTCCGATGGCACCAAATCTTGGCAGGAGGTAGGACAGGTCAATCTATTGACTGGAGCTGTATTCTCTTTCCCAGTGACTGACCCATTCAATTAAGTCTGCAGAACCATCGCTTCTCGTTAGGCATCCTGAACTCTGCTGAAAGCCAGTGACACCACACTAGCCCAAAATGGTGACATTTACATGTAAAGTCTACTGCTCTACTCTTAACACTGGATTCTGGGCATACTTTCAGCTGGAGCTCTCCCTAACCCTAGCACGAAGAAGGCTTATGATTTTCAGTAGTGTAGAGAAGTACCCCCCACCAGCTTACTTTTCATTTTCACTTCTTTTGACTCTAATTGTAGTGTCATCAGGAAATGTTAGTGCAAAGATGAACAAGATGTTGACTTCTCTTCTGAGTGCATAGATGTAAGGGGTTAAGATACAATAAAGGAAACTGTAACACCAGTGTTCACAAAATTCTCCAATTAACTGAACAGAGTTACTACAACTGAGTCAGGAAGTTAAAGATCTCCCCCATTTAAACTTCTACTATGATCTGCCCTCAAGTCATGCTTTCAAAACTATTCCCCTTACTTTTCCACAGGAGTTGTCATAAACTACCACAAATACACAGCCAAATAGAGGCATTTAGGTGTGGATTTATGCTGGGAGCAGCCTTGAGATGTATGTACCTCCTTAAGGGAACCTCTTAGATGGATGAGCCCTGTTTAGTCCTACCTGACAGAGACAGCTACACACATTTATCACCTTATGTGACAGCACAGCTCATTCTGTAATTGTATTTATCTGTTGTTGCCTGTTGCTGTAAAGAAAATCAGGTCACAAGCATGACTCTGTGAAGCCCTCTTGTCCCTGGACAGACTGCTGCACCAGGCAGGCTGTTTGTGTTGTCTTCCTTTCACATTGAGTGCAAGAATGCAGCCAGCAAAACAATATGCTAAAAACAGTCTTCCCAAAACACATTTGCAGTTTATTTTAGAAGAAAAAAATAAAAATCATAGGAGATAATGAAGAACCTTTCCCAAAACCCAGTATGTCAATAAACAAAAAAATAAAAGTATACGGTTGTAAGCAATGAAATAATGTAACAGAAACAAATAATGGTAAGATAAATAAATCAGATGACTGAAATGAAGACAATCTTTACAAATTGTAGATTTCATCCCTCAATAAAAATAAAATTGCTTTAAGCATTTAATTGCTTTTAGGGTCCAAAAAAAAAAAAGGATTCAATAACCAACCTTCCTTCAGATTAGATTTTTACTGTCAGTACTTAATGCAGTTGCAGAAAATGGTTGTAACCTCCTTCTCAAAACAGTATCTCATCATTACTTTGGTCAAAACTTAAACTTTCTCAAACGTTCCAATAACTGCATAGTCCTTTAATACTCAAACACCTTTATTATGCCTGCCTGTACGAAATGAACACTTTAGAAAAAATACCTGCTACCATCACCCTATCCATTTAAGTGCCACAAATCCAAAATGCATATGCTGATCCTCTCACTGAAGGTAAAGGATATTTTTATATGAATTTTGGTGCAAGAAGACATGAAAGTAATCGTTCATTTTCCTCATTTCTAAAGACCATTTTGAAGGTTCCAATTTCTAGTTTTTTGAGTTTCCTCATTAACCACTAAGTTAATAAAAGCTGGAGTCTTCAATATATTGTGAGATCAAGTCCCAAGGGAAGAGATTCTAAGGAAGAGAGATTCTAGGTTTGCTGCTTTTTATTCCTTGAAATCCTGACAATCTGCCATCTTGCAGTCTTCACAACTTTTAAAGGAAAGAAATTGCTATGACAGACAGAATATCCTTCAGAAAATAAAAGGCAGCAGTTCTAGACATGCGAAAAGAAGCTTCCAGGTTCCTCAGAAGTTTCCAAGTGGGACTCCAGGTGGAAAAATCAGTAAAAACTGCATTGCTTGATTATGTAAAATCAAATTAAAATGCCTCTGACACATCTATCCCTCAAGTTTTCAGGTATGCTGAGTGAAGCAGTTCACAACAGAACAGACTACACACCAATCTATCACATTTAAATGCAATCACAGTCAAGCATAACATCAGCTAGTGCCTGAACTACAGAAATGCATTTAATACTCCCCAGTCAGCAATCAACCTTTTCCACATTTCTTCATAATCACAATGAATTGTTTCATTTTAATGCTTTGTTTTCCTTTTCTTATCCCATGGCAGTTTACCACGCTTTTTAAATTCGATATTAAAAAAAAAAAAACAAAACAAAACCCTTTTCCAATTTTATTCCCTTGTGTAAGCAGAAAGCATTTTTTTTAAAAAATATAAATTACTGAACATATTTTCTTACCTGTTGCAGTCCACGTGGAGCAGAAGGTGGGATGCACTAAGTGACACGGCAATCTTATGCCACTGTCCATCTGCCAGATGGTACGGGAAGACCTCTGTTCTTGACTTCCCATTAAACCTGTAGTGATATTTAATCTCATCCCGTAGGCCACTGCTCTCCAGTTCAAAATAGCTGTATTTAAAACATGAAGAATAATCAGTTCAATTTTTTGGTTTATCCATTGCTTCTGTCACTTTCCTCCTAATACATAGACTTCTTTAAGCAAACACCACACGGTCACAATCTAAAGAGGTTACTCAGCATGAATTAGCTTCTACTTCATTTTTTTAAAAGAGATAGAGACACAAAACTATACATTTAGTACATCACAAAAATAGCAATACCATTTATGCAAAAACAGCTCACGTTCAAAACACCGTTTGATAGTCCTGGAAAATGAGGCCTTCTTTTTAGCCATAGAACAAGGTTAAACTATACAAAAACTACCCTTATTCTTTCACCAAAATGTTTTGTATGAACACAGGATTTGTAGGAAATGCAAAAATGAGGACCTGTACATATCATTACCAATGTTCACACAAAAAGCCATTAAGGTAAGAAAGCACCAGGTAATCATTAAATTTGTATTTACTGTTTGCAAATTCACTTTTTAAAAAACTGTTTACTTTTAGGACTCCCCTACACGCAGTTGCGCTTAGCTCCTTTTCTAACTTTTATTCTTACAGCAGTAATTGTTCAGCTTTGCAAGGGAACAAAACCCCCTGACTGGATTAGGTGTCTCAACATCCGGCACACACAACCAAAACCTTCCCCCAGTTGTCACCAGGGAAGAGTGACAGGAGAGCTAACGAGGTATGGCTATTAACTGGCTTCATGCCGATGGGAGGAGCCAATTCTTCCGGGGTGAATTTAGCCCTTTTAGGTGGTGGCACATCGGCAGCGTAAATAGCCAAGCCTTCTCTTGGAGCTCAGATCACACAGAGTATTTACAGCTTATCAAATCAAGGTGCTCTTTTTCCTGTTAAAATGAAGCCCTAGATACAGAGAGAAGGAGGTGCAGACCTCCTTTTTATAGTAGAAATACCTCCACAACTAAGTGCAGATGTTAGGATGTCCAGTTAGTCCCTACCCTCATCTACCTCCACAGCGTCACGTTTTGCCCTACTGGACAATGCCAATTTAATGCAGCAGTTGAAAGATGGGTCCTAGTCAGGGGGGTGGGGAAGAAAAGTTACAGGAATGAAACCCACTTCCAAAAAAATAAATGCAACACAAGATAAAAAATAGCCAGTTGCCGGTTTCCATTTCCGCGCAAGCCTTTTACGCTGCTGGGCTGTACACTGACCTTAACAGCACAACTTGGTACATGTCTGTGAACTTCACCAAAAATAGCTCTTACCAGTGAAGCGGAGGCTTTTTAGATCATAAAACCTAAAAGACAGAGTTCTTTGATAGGAACTTAATTATGAGATAAAAGGCTAGCTGGGAACATGGAAAAGGTCGCAACAGACCGGGAAAGGGGAACGCCAAGACAATAAATCCTGACCAAAACAGAAACTCAAACCCTCCTCCCTCCTGCCAATGCCTTGCCATTACAATTTTCATGCAACATATGAGCGTTATCAGGTCACCTGAACCAAAGACTCAAGTGGCAAAGTGAAAACAAGTCACAGGCAGAAAAAGGTAAAAGCACAACTGAATGAAAACCCAGCAGGCATACGTACAAAAAAAAAATACATGCAGCACAGACTGCAAAAAATAACCAGTGCTGGTGGTGTGCTGGAACTGGCCTGCTTCATGCACTTAAAGGCACAAGGAAGGCAGAGAAACAGTTTTCTGAATGGGAGAGCAGAATGCCCATTAACAACTACCACCACCACCACCCATTAAAATACCTAAATTACACTCATAGGAGATTTGGGGACGATTTTTTTATTATTTTATTTTGATGCTCGGTAAGAGCACAGTCAATATAAAGAACATACTGGCATTTTCAAGCCAGGAAAGCACTAGGACAAGTACTGTCAGTGAAGTCGTTCTTGCAAGTTAAATGCTTCATAATTGCCACCTGCTGTCAAAGCACAAAAGGAAGTCATTAAAGAAACTTTCTTTCTCTTGTGTTCAAATAAACAGTAGTGAGGCAGAAAACTTCCAAAAAAAAAAATGAGGGAAAGCTACATAAGTCTAGTATCTCTCTCACACACAAAGTATTTGTATAAATATATATATATATGTATATTTACACGGTTGATCATAAAGGCTTAAGAGCCTGAGAGCGAGACAAGCTCATCTTGCAGGAAACGCATCACTTTCTGCAGTGATTCTTCATAATCTTTTACAGCCACAGAGCTAATAGCTTACTACACAGTGTTTCATTTGTTAATAAAAAGGCAACAGTCCATCACTGGAAAGGTCAGTCTGATACTGCATTTAATCACACCCCTGCTCTATTGTTTGAACAGCACAGGGAATTGCAAAGCAACATAGTTTCTCATCTGACAAGCTTTAGCGCTAATAGTTACTTCAGGACCAAAACCCCCTTGCTGCTTATGCACTGAGTTTGTTTGACTAATTTATATAACACAGAAGACACTAGTTAAAATTTACTGTAAAAGCCAGTATTAACATAACTCCTAATGCAGTGCTAAGTGCCACTAGACTGTACAAAACACCACATTTTACCTCTTCAGTGATAGGAAAGGAGGATGACAGCAGACATATTTTTCACCACCCTTCAACAAGTGCAAATCAAAAGCAGTGACGCTCAGACAAACATCAGCAAACAACAGCTAACAAAATCCCAACAGAGGAGACTGGCTGAATTAACTCAACATATAGCTCTCTCAAGTATTTAAAAAGCACAGGGCAATGTAAATCAATGCTCTTGCGCTGATTTTTTTTTTTTTTTTTTTGAAGAATTCACATCAAGATCTTGACTACACACATACTTCACCACGTTTACAGTTCAGATGCATTTGGCTTTTCTCTACCAGAATATGATTCATGAGCAAATAGCTTTCTCAATAGCAAACATCATCTTTTCTTTCCTCCTCCCACCAGACTCTGGAGGAAAGCCTCTTCAATAGCAATGACATAAAGGCCATTCACTCCTGGAAAAAAAACACACCTGCTCTGTGTTCAAGTTCTGATCTGCAAATTGTGGAATGGAAGACAAATGAGTAGAAAAACAGAAGCTTCGGCAAGAAATCATCAACCAGTGAGAAAATAATTAGTAAAGCCAGAAAAAATAAATGTGGTTTGTTTGGGTTTTGTTATTATCTATCTCATCTTTGACTTGAAATGCCATCACACAAGTTTTCATCTGCTACAAACCAACAGGTAAACAATGGGAGAAAATTAAGAGAAACTACCATGCATGAGGCAAGAAAATGAACTAATCTCTCACAGGGGTTTTGTAGGTACTTCCCAGTATTTTGCGAGGAAGAAGAAAACATAGGAACAAAGCAAGTCAGGGCTCCTGAAAGAATTGCAGCATGAATAAATGTATCACCAGCAGGCAAGTGGGGCTTCCTCATTGTTGCCATGAGATCCACGTGGAAACCCAAGGGAAGTCCTTGAGTATTACAACTACATTTTCTCCATCACATCTGCATGAAGCCTGTGTGTCAGCTTGCCACTACCGTTGGCCCGTGCTACTGGCCTCAAGACCTCTTCTGAGAGAGAGAGAGAGATGCAAGACAGTGATATACTTGTCAACACGTTAGCACCCAGTGAGGGTTTCTTGTTTTATTTATTATTTCTCAATGAGGATTTATTTTTTTTTTATAAACAGGTGCGATCCAAAGTAACATGCATTCTGACAGATGAAATTCTCAGAACACATGTATTAAGAAAGCTCGCTGTTTATGGAACAGCGATACAATATGACCTTGGCTAAAAGTTTCCCACTACTAGAATTTCCATATTTGTTAAGTATATAAGCTACTGCTGGCTTCTTTGATACAATTATAGAATTCAAAAGCTTTTTATAGGGTCTGTCTGCAGCCTCTCATTCAAATCCCAATGTGTAAGAAAAAAACACGTTGCTAAATTGAGATTAATTTTATGCACATCAAAAAAGTCAGGATAATTTAAGAACAGGCAATGTGTGTTACAGAAGGACAATATTGTTCCACAATCAACTCAAGATGTTTTCCAATTCTTTCTGACAACTTTTGCAACCCCTATGTACCCTCACACACTGATGTTGTTATGAGAGGATAAAGTCTGACTCAGTGATGTTTAATGCTTTCTTTTTTTTCTCCTTCTTTTAGTCACAACCATAATCAATATTTAACTGGGTATTTGAAAGGTCATTTCACTTCCAGATCAGGAGGAAAAGGTGTCTAAAAGTATACGGTAAGTTGGAAACAGCTGCTGTGGATGTAATGATCAAAAAATTGGAAAAGTCACTATCAATGTTAAATAAGAGCATATAAGACACCTGACAGAAAAAGCAAAGTATTTCTATAAGGTGAATTGGCTCAATACATCACCTGCACTAAAGAAACATATTCATCATACCTACCACAGCAATGATCTTCACCTGTGACAAGTAACACCACATTCCATTCAAAGATTTTACTGCTCTCGGGTTGTGGAAGTGACAAAAGGAGGGAGAGAGGGAGGGCTCAGAGACTCCAAACAAGACACAACCTCAAGAAGAGCTCTGGGATACACGTCCTTGTGAACCTCCTTAGTGTATATAGCACTTTTTGTTCTTATCTTTACGATGCTAACACCTACCACGAGACACTAAAGTATCCCACAGTGAAGACAGGGCACCATCCAGTAAGCACAATACTGATTATATGCTCTGATAAGAGCTGTAAGAACTACAGCAAAACTACTTTTTGCATTCAATTCTGCAAATTTCCTTTATCACTTTCAAACATAAACAAACCAGAGTTATTATTCTGACTTTGCTACTTCCGTCATCCCTGATCAAGTGCCAAATGAAGCCCCACAGCCTCTTTCAAGGAGCAGCACCAGCACTTATAGCAGATGCTCTTAGAGCTACTGAACAGATGTCCCAGGGCAAGGCAGCAGGCACAGATGGCATCCCTGCGAATATGTACAAACTTGGGGTTGCCATCTAGTCAAAACACTTGTGCATCTGCTTAACATCGTGTGGGAGAAGATCACACAACCACAGGAGTTCAAGGGTGGAAGCATCGTTCAACTCGCACGTGCTGCGGCAGCACTATGATCTCAGATGTCTCAACTGCTGGAAAAAAAGTCACCGCCATAATAAGAATCAGGCTGCCATTGAACAGAAGCTCCTGGAAAGTTCTGCCAGTCTGATCAAGACGCAATTTCTTATACTTCTTTTACAAATTCAAGGCAAATTCAGAGACCAGCCCATTTCATGTCATCAGCTCAAAGTTCAGGAAGCTTCTGCCAAAATTTGCCTATTTGGACATGCTTGAGCACACAGCTTTTTCATTTCATAATTCATGCCAAGCAAAATATCAGAACATTTAATGATGTTTAATGATAAAGATGGCTTCAGGCAAGACTGTGCTTCAGCATCTTTGCACAAAGACACTAAAGCATCTTCTTGATGTATTCAGAGACAAACAGCCAATACATCTGCATCCATTATCACACAGATCTCAGCATTTTCAGTCTACAGAGATACTGTGATGAATCACAGATCATTACACTTTTGGCCTTTCACTGCTTCTTACCACTGACTGAGCCTGTGTGCAGAGTGGTACACACAGCACATTGCTGTTTCGGTGGTGCTGCCAAGTGGCTCAGCCTGGACGGCAACATAAAAGAAACTGAGATCTTGTTCTAACTCTCCCCAGTGGACAGCAAGTGGACAGCAAGAGCATGCACTGGGTACACTGTGCTGCAGATAAGCCAGTGTCAGTGAAGCCATCTAGAGGAAAGCAGTGCCTCTGAAACAAGAGAGGCACCTGACTTCAAACCAAAGTAAACGCGCACCTTGCAGTTGTCACCACAGTTCCGTACGGGCGCAGAACTAGAGCAAGTTACAGCTGCCAAGGCAAGTATTTCAGTCACTTCCACAGGCACTGATTTTATACCCTAGTTACTATAAAGTGACAGGGTAAGATCCCAAGCTCTGAAGCATCACATGCTGTCAGACACTGGATTTTGAAGAAACGCTCCCACACGTTCAGCTGTACAGATCCGGTCCTCCACTGCACATGCACACTTACAATCCATACAAAGCTACTTTTTACAGCAAGTTTAAATATGGACAGATTGAGAGGCTGCACAGAAAAATCATACGTGGCAAATCTTCACTTACGTGGCATTAAAGACTTACTACTGTGGCAGAGATTACATACTGATAGCATCAAAGCTTGATAAGCAAAATAAGACCGACATCAGGTAGCACAAAAGGAGTCATGAATAGAAGGATGATCACCTGTGACAATGAAGGTATCTCGCTGAAAAATCAGATTAACTTTCTACAAAAGAAAATGCAAAAGCTGAATCCCATACGTTGCACAGACAAAGACTCTATCATCACCTACCGCATTCCAAAATTATTCCTCCCATACAGGCAAATCCAAAACTTAATACTAATTTTTTTTCAAAGCTCTCAAGTAAAAGCCTGAAAGTTCAACTTCACTGTGCTGTTGGCTACCTAAAAAGGATTTCTGCAGACATTTGTATCCTTTCCTTTCAAACAAAAGGAACTAAATCCAGTCAATTAAATAACTTTATTTTTCCATTCTGACCACTCTGAGCACAATGGGAATCAGTTGTCCTGATACATCAGCCGAGCTTGAAACTTTCAGTAATAAGAACCTACATGCTGACATTTTCTACAACAAACATTTTGTCTTTTGTTCTACAGATCTTCTACACAGCAGCTGGGCATGCAGGCTGCAAGGCATTAAGCATTTATGATGCTCAAAATATGCATTTGTGTACTTGCAACTAGGTAAAGGTCACTCAAATACAAATTTACTTTCCCCTTTGAATGCAAAGAAAAAAATTAACGCCGACATCTGCCTGCCAGCTAAAAGACAGCTTGAGTCAGAGCTGGTAGAAACCAGCTACTCATTTTCATGGCATGTGTCGTACAGATTGACCTTAAGCATTCTTGTTTCCATTTCATATATCAAAAAATCTATCTTCACTGGGGTTGCTACCTGCCTACTATTCGAAAAGGACCTGATC
The DNA here is from genome assembly GCA_033628505.1 of Tringa tobata. Taxonomy (NCBI): domain Eukaryota; kingdom Metazoa; phylum Chordata; class Aves; order Charadriiformes; family Scolopacidae; genus Tringa; species Tringa tobata. The sequence continues at coordinate 19,671 of JAHREE010000318.1, read as the reverse complement.
TCTTCCCTATTCACAGAATCACAGAATGATATAGGGTTGGAAGGGACCTCTGGAGATCATCTAGTCCAACCCTCCCGCCAAAGCAGGGCCACCCACAGCAGGTTGCACAAGAAGGTGTCCAGGTGAGTTTGGAATGTCTCCAGAGAAGGAGACTCCACCACCTCCCTGGGCAGCCTCTTCCAGGGCTCTGCCACCCTCACAGGAAAGAAGTTCCTCCTCAGGTTTAGGTGGAACTTCCTATATTCAAGTTTGTGCCCATTTCCCCTTGTCCTCTCACTGGGCACCACTGAAAAAGACCGGCCCCATCCTCTTGACACCCTCCCTTGAAGTATTTATAAGCACTAATCAGATCCTCCCTTAGCCTTCTCTTCTCCAAACTAAAATGACCCAAGTCCCTCAGCCTTTTCTTGTAAGAGAGATGTCCTAGTCCCTTAATCATCTCTGTAGCCCTCTGCTGGACCCTCTCCAGAAGTTCCCTGTCCTGCTTGAACTGGGGAGCCCAGAAATGGACACAGTGCTCCAGATGGGGCCTCACCAGTGCAGAGCAGAGGGGGAGGATAACCTCCCTCAGCCTGCTGGCCACATTCTTCTTGATGCACCCCCAGGATGCCATTGGCCTTCTTGGCCACAAGGGCCCATTGCTGCCTCATGGTCATCCTGTTCTCCACCAGGACTCCCAGGTCTTTTTCCTCAGAGCTGCTCTCCAGCAGCTCAACCCCCAACCTGTACAGGTGCAGGGGGTTATTCTTCTCCGGGTGCAGCCCCCTACACTTGACCTTGTTGAATTTCATCAGGTTCCTCTCTGCCCAACCCTCCAGCTTGTCCAGGTCTCGCTGTATGGCAGCACACGCTTCTGGTGTATCAGCCACCCCTCCCAGTTCACTTAAGATATCCAGTTTACTTAACTGATCTCTAACTTGATCCTCCTCGAGCAAGGGGAAGTCTTCCTTTGTCCAGACTTTCTCTGTTTCCTCCAAAGTCTGGGACTCCCAAGGGCCGACCTGAGC
>JAHREE010000318.1:7432-18286 GCA_033628505.1 Tringa tobata | reverse complement strand
CTCATTCAGAGGGACAGAAGTAAGGCTGGATCTTTATATTCTCTGTACAGCTTTCCAGTTGAGCAATTCTACATATAAATATTAATGAAGATGTGACCTTTACCCTAAAAGAAAAAGGTTAATGGATACATTTGCAGAGTTTTTCCTTCCCGTTTTGAATACTGGGCATCTCAGAATCCAATATGCATACACACATCTTGCAGAGAATAATCTAAAATACAGCATGGAGTAAATCCAATCTTTCAGCTTTACAACTAAGGTCAGAAGTCACTTGCATAGATTTTATTTTCATTAATTTGGTTTCAGTGTTTAATTTAATTAGCTTGTTACCTTTCTGTGTTCTTAATCAAACATATTATGGCCTGGCAGCCTTCCAACTGCTATTTGTGAACATACAGCTTTCTGTCCACTCCTCAACAGTCTCAGAAGCTGTTCATGGTTTAACTGGGGGGAAGTATTCAACAATACAGTAGAGAGTCCCATGTCTGCTTCCCTTCCCCACCCAAAACTGACTTGCTAGGAATAAAAATCTTTCACTACGAGCCTAACATATTTACCAGAATCTCCTTGAATATTTATACCAATACAGCTTGCTGTTACATAGTGAAGGGCCAAAATCTCCACTCAATAAATCATTTCACCACAGTAGTACCGTTAGCTTGCAATTTTCCAAATATCTGGCGTGGCAGAATTTCCTGAAGTTCAGGTCCTAGACATCAGTTATAAGCATAAAAACAAAGAAAAAAAAAAGCTCAGAAAATTTAGGAGGAAAAAAAAGTTTCTTGTGCTCCCTGTGAGAAAATCTCAGAAACATTAATCTTATGACTCACTCCCTAGTTCCATCATGGTGGGATCTCCCATTTTGAAACGCTCTTCAGAAAGAAGGACAACACATGGATAGAAAGTTAGTACCAATAAACATGAAGCAAACAGAGAAGACTGAGACAGGACACACACCAAACAGTAGGTAGGAATAAGCAACTTAGCATTTTACAAAACAGTTAGGCTTTCATCCTGCCTCTTTAGCAACTACTGAGAGTAACAAAGGCAACAAGGACTTCTTTAGGAAGTCAAGGGGCTGGGGGGAGGACAACACACACAACAACACAGAAGAGTCAGGGAGCTTGGAACATGCACATAAGGAGACCTTGAGGAGAAGGTTAAGAATGGTATTATCCTCTTTCTTATGGGTAATGGCTCCTCTGCTTACTAGGAGATCTTATTAGTTTTAGTCCTTTACTGGGAATTTTATTAGTTTTGCATATTCTACATTACAATGCCCAATTTCTCTACTTTCCACAAAATTAAATACATGGTTAAGAAAATCATTCTTTGGAGGGCAGCTTTTTACAGAGCAAGTAAACAATATGCAACAGGTTGCTTTCAAAAAGTCATAGGTAATTTTGCCTGATGAAAGATTACAAAACCTGATGCAGAGTTATTACCTCCCACATCATGACAGCTTGGTAGCCAGCTGCCAGTTACGTATAACATACTGTAAAGACTGTATTTCCTCTTACTTCCTTTCAAGTAAGTACCAGAGTCCCAGGTGATATGTACTTGTACTACTTGTCTGATTTGAGGAGGTTCAGATCATACATTAGCAGAAAAATCACTGATACCTTCAGCCTACCATGCTTAGACATAAGTGGTGCTTCAATGGCGGCTAACTCCAAAAAAATCACCAGCAATTAAAAGGTCATTATTGAAAGTTTGGGCAGTACGTGATTTTAAAATGTTATAAGCTAGTCAGTGGGGTGATCACTCACCAAACGAATGCTCATCGCCGTTTTCCAGGTGCCTTACCCATTGTTTCTGAGCACCAAAACCATTAGAATGCATTCTATGTACACAAATGCTCTCCTTTCCCACCCACTGTAATTCATTATTTTTATAGACAATGTACAGGAAGAGTTTATGGCTAATTTCTCTTTTTTGGGGGGGAGGGAAAAGGGGCACAATTGTCACACCAACAAGAAAAGAAAATATTGCAGCAGTCAGTTGCTTTTAAATTGTGTCCCAGAGTAGTCAGGAAATCATAGCCAGCTCCTTTGATGAGGGCCAGTATTTCAAAGAATGGGTATCTCAACATCCTTGGCAGATTTCTCCAGATACCAATCTTGGCCAGCGGTGGGAAGGAACCATCAATATACCCAACCCAGTAAGTAAGCAGCACAATGCCAATGCTGACACCATCTAGTTTATGTTCTTGGGCTTCAGACCATGCAAGGCCAGAGTAGGGAAGGAGCAGGCAGACAGCTTTGGATGAAACTGTATTAAATCACTGCTGAAATAAAGATTCATTATGGGTGGGATTTAAAATATCTTGGATATTTAAAATATCAAAGTGTCTTGGCAGTCTAAAGAGCCAAAGGTTCTGAACAAAATAGCTCACAAAGATCTTCTAGGAAGAGCTGGCTAGCATAATTCTCTAATAAAGAAAATAGTTGCTCCCTTCTGTATCCCCAAGTAACACGCTTGTTCATCCTCTATTACATTTTGTTATCTACAATTTAGAAAAAAAATATGTATAATCTTCAGATTTACCAGACAACTATGTACATAGCCAGACAACTATGTACATAGCCTGCACATACTATCAGAGTGTTCAATTAGACTTAATCCATGTTAATTAAGCTTTCCATTTTCCAAGCTGTATTTTAATACATCTGGATCATGAAAACAAAGTTTTTATCATCATTAAGCTGATTCAACAAGATAAAGTATTAATAAACATGCATTTATCATCATTGTAGTATAAATCCTGTCCATCAAATGATGATATAAACTAACAGCAACCGTTGCAAAACATCCATTTAATATAACAAAACAGCAAGTCTGAATTACTGACTTTAAGAAAAATTGTCTTCATTTTATATTAATAGCTTTAGTTGCAGAGTTCCATGCTATTAATGGAAAATAAAATCCTGCTAAAACTTAGTATAGAAATTAAAAATAAACCAAGCATTCTATGTATGGCAATCATCTCCACTACATACATCATGCAAAACTGTCCTTTGAACTAGTTATGCTGTTATGCTGGAATAGGTAACTTAGAATATATATACGTGTGTGTGTATGTACACATATACACACACCTTTTTGTTGCTTGGAATAAAACTTAAATCTGGGCACAACAAAAAAGACATCTCCCATAAAGATATGAACTCTTGTACTAACAGCTAGCACAGCTTCTTTTATTCAGGTGTTGTTGACCTCCTGCATGTTCTAAAACCTCAAACTTTTAATTTTGCCACTTTTGGTATGCCAATAAGTTAAAAAAAAAATTTTCTTTAACTACAATATCTCTTATTTGGTGCATAACGAAAGAGTTCTTGGGTTTTCCATAGTCAAAACCTTTACTGGTTAGGTAATAAATGTACCCTTAATACTTGTTCCTATAGGACTTAATCGTGCTGAAACATAACGATGTTTCTTACTATTCTCTTAGCATTGTCTATTTTCATAGACACATGGAAGGTTGAAAAAAGTTTGCAAAAAGCCTGGATGTCACCAGAATAGAAGAGATGATTATCAAAATCTTAGTAGGAGCAACAATTTAAAAAAGGCTACCCCTGTGTCAAGGGCCCGCACCCATTTCAGTTCACGTGCAAAGTTAAAGACTAGAGTGACCTGAGAAGTTCGAGCAACATCCAAAAAAATACCAAGCTGAAAATTCTGATCATAATGTAAGGAGGGTCCTCTTCAGCAGTGCCCCAAATCTTTGCCCTCTACTCCTCATCAATGTTAAAGAGCATTTTCTCCACTGTCATCCACTTTATTAATTTCTGTCATCCCAGACCCAAGGGTTTGAATGCACTATGCTTATCAAGGTCCAAGTAGCAGCTTAAGAAACCAGAGAAACAAACAGCGACTCTGTTTTAAGTGATATGCAATGAGTGCAGGAAGGAAGGGTAACTGCAGTAATCCATCTGACATTCAGAACGTAACAGCAGTCAACCAGTCATAGCAACACTGGCCTTGCCTACTTCCATTCTCATATAGAATGACACAGACTGAAACTACCTCAGTTACCACAGAAGGTTCAAGCGAGACTAGCACCCAGTCCTTCAACTATATCTATTTTTAAGCAGATTGCTATTAATTTGAAAAACTAGAGATAACCTCAGTGCCAAGAAGGACATCAGCAGCACATTTTGTTCAATCAAGATTACTCCTGCATAGCACATCTCTCTATGAGCCTCTGTCTCTGCCTGTCAAGATACAGGACTTAAGTAGCTAAATTCACCAGAGGCCATATCTAAAAATCCATGTGCCTTGCACTGTATAATCACCACTGCCTGTCTAGTTTGACCTCAGGTTTTGCTGAGTGCATGCACGTGTCCCTACATGTGACAGCGTTCCTCTGTCAATGGCTCTCCTCAATGTCCTCTTTCGCTTAACATGGCAAACTGATCCTGTTAACCATGACTTCGGAGACCTACGATAGCCTGGAAAAGCTTGGAGGAATTAAAAATGACAAAAGGAGTGATAGAGCAAGATAAGGAAAACAGGAGGAGCTGGAGGGAGGGATCCTTGTGTAATGTAAAACAATATTCTTATCTATTGAGCCTGGAAAATGAGGACAGGAATAAAGTAAAAGAAAGAGACCAGTAAGAAAATAGAGATGACAGAAAAGTATGATCACAGACTAAGGAAGTAGCAGATTCCTCCCCTAAGCTATCTTTATCCGGACGTCTCTGCCATTGCACTGGCAAAAACCATCATTGATAATTCGGTCATAATAAAGCTACTGCCTTCTCCTTCGTATACTTCCTCAACAAAATGCAAGGCTAACAGCTGTGTATCATGTACAGGATTAACAAAATTAAATACCAATAAGGTATTTTTATTTTCCTAAAAGAAATGCTGCTGAATGACTGGTACTAGATTTGAAATGGGAGCAACCAAAGAACGTCCTATCGCTTGTATTAAAACAGAAAGGCAGACTAGACACACAGGTCCTTCAAGCCCTAAGAAATTATGAAAAAAGCATTCAAAAAGTAATTCTTTGGAGACTATTTGATGCAACGCACACTTTGAAACATCAAAACATCATTGGAATTGTGTTATGGGAGATAATACAAGGTACACTTTATTTTTTTTTAAATTGATGTCTGCCACCATAATAGCTAATGAAAAGACCTCTTTTCTTCCTCCTATACTGACAACAAAAAAGAAGGGGAAAAAAAAGAGACACACATATGAAATAAGAATATACTGTATTTATGCCAGGAACAAAACACACACGTCACCACACGGAAGCAAAAGTAGCTTAATTGCTGAATCTCAAAAAAGAAAACATATTATTTTACAATGTTATAAAACACAGTGAAGCAGGAAACACGTAAGCTTAACTTTTATGAAAAAGCGAACTCCAAAGTGCATATGATAAACTAGTAAGGGAAATTGCATTACAAGGTTTGTAACTTCCAAAGTGCATTGCATCAATACTACATTGGTTTTGATCTTTCCATTTAAGTTATTTTACAGACCAGGATACATAAATAATGCATTCCTCCTGTAACAAAAAACAACTAGCAAAAAGTAGCAACTTGTAAACTATGAAGAAAGGCTTTAACTTACATGTCAGATTGTACATCTACCCTTTCAACATATCATCAAAATGGACCACTGAGCACTCAGTATCTTTTATGTTGCTACTGTTACAAGAGAGAAACAATTTCCTCTTACCTGTGCTCTAACTCTCGGATGGATAGTATAACTCCAGAAGTTGATGCTTTCTGTTGCAGGGTAGCCAGAAACGTGAATTCACTTTTATTCCGGAAGAGCTGTATCAACTTCTCACTCACATGGGGCGCTGCATGGATTTCTCTTTCTACATCTAAGAATTTTATTTGGGGAAAAAAAAAGAAAAAAAAAAAAGAAAAAAAGTCTAGTAAAAAATGCTAAGTCAGAAAGATTCAGATTACATTTTTCATTTTCCCATCAGTATTTTTCATTTTTGAGAGTCATCTACCGTGCTCCACCACTGCATTTGTTCCATGAAAAAAACCCAAATGCCATCTCTGACAGCATGCCCCCTTGTCACTTTGACAAGTTCACAACTGGTCAGCTACTGATTTTCTGACAGAATTTTTAACGGGATGCTGAGCCATTTCTGTCTGCTGTGAGCAGATTAAGTTGCTGTAAATAAGGTGTGCTGCAGCCAGATAAATAGGCTCCTAAATTCTGAGAAATCTCAGGCACTGCCTCTCCCAACACAATTCACCAAGCTCCAATTTCAGCTTTTACCACTGACTTTGTTACCGCCTCTCCATCGTACATCAGAGGAAACCTGTCCTTGCACTGTGTAAGGCAGAGATGTATTATTCCTAATAATGCTATAACGGCTGTGCTTCTGCCCGAGAAATAAATACAAGACACGCTTGCAATCCACGACGGTTTCAGGGATATCTCAGTTTAAACAAGCAAAGCGTGACAGCTCATACAATATTTATTAAACTACAGCCTGACCAGGCGGATCCAGAAATATTTTAGTCTCACTAATCCTGCTGATGTCCAAGTGGCAGCACGCCTTCTCGCGTTTGATCTTCTATGATTCAAATACGCAGCCTCCCACCGCATCCATTTTTATCTCATCTTTTTATTCACAATGGATCGTCACTACGCAAGATGATTAACGACAAAAGGGAGAAATCGTGGCATTCCACCTTCCCACCCCTTGCCACGTCTCTCACGCTGGGCCTTTGTCACACGTTTGCAAGACCTGTGCCGCTTGCGGTTCCTGGATGTCACAACCAATTAGAAGCCCGGCACGCATCCTTTAGAAAGGTTCACTTTGAAGCCAGAAATGCCAGCACACATTCTCAGCTGGTAGAAAATCATAAAACTCTACTGAATCCTGAGAATCCGGCCCAGCATGAATGCTGTAACACACAAAGGAGCGATGAGGTTTACAATTCAGAATTTCACCGCAGGAAACAAAAACAAAAAATGAAAAAAAAAAACTCCATTGTGTCATTAAATGAGGCTTTGCAGATGGAAAGAGGAGAGACTGGCTTGAAAAACAACCTGAAACTCAGAAACACAACTACTGAAGGCGTGCCATGGACTGAAACCAAACTCCAAGGAAAAAGTATTCAAGCATGTTTTGGTAATTGGGTGTCTCAATTTTTCCTGTGCAGCTTAAAGCCCTTCAAATGAGCCTATGCACTCAGAATCCTTAACACATTCTAAAAAGCTCACCTCTGAAAAGTACAGCAAATTAGACGTCAAAAATCACTAGTCATCATTTAAAAAAAAAAATCTTTGCCAGAGGATCAAATTCACCTGAAAAACAAATATAATGCCCACTTTACAGCACCAAACCACTTGTCTGTCCAACACCACTTTTATCATAGCAGAGGATAAAGTTTCAAAAAACACAAATAATTTCCACTGCCATCAATGGAGGAAGAAGCAATCCAGAACAGAATACCAGATTTTGTCTTTACCTACAAGATTGCATTATCTGTATTATTATCTTCACCTAGCAGGTGTTATTACTGCTTGTAAATACTGTCTAGTTTCTTTGAAAAAAGCTGATGCAGGAGACATGAAACTATGTGTCCCGTACACCAGTAAGTTCTCCAATATCTAGTTTGCCATCTACACAGGCAGACCAGCCACTGGTACTAAGTTCCAAGGCACAGGTAAGACTCAAATAAAATGTTCAAGAGTTAACAGTTGAAAATAATTACCCTTGTTTTGAAGATTAAGAACCTTACTATTTTAAAAATTGTATTTTTTTCTCCTCGTTACAGTGTGACCCAGATCTAAAGCCACATCTTGCCATCCACCAAATTTTATGCAAAAATAAAGGACTCTTCGGTCAGAATCATGAACGCTTCATCAGTGCACTGACTACTTCAGTTAGAAACATACTTTGAAATATTGTGCTGTGCTGTGCTCCACCATGTCTTCACAGCCATGCATACACCAAAACCACATGCAACACCTTATATACATTCCCTGTCGATTAGAATCAGCAAGATCCAAAGTTCTGAAATTCCAGAATCCTGTGTTCAAATAACTAGATAACAAACAGCATTTACATACTGCCTTGCAACACTATTCTAGCATAATTCGTACAAAGGATGTTATATAACCAGGCTTTTAAAAATTAACACATTTCTAAGTATGGCATTTCTTACTTGGAGTAGGTCTACTCATTACCAGCACCTAGGAACAAACCTTACCGCTAGAAAACCAAAAAAAAACATACTTGCAGATGCAAAAATGCCTACAGAAATGCTGTTCTACATCACTCACCCTCAGTAGCTACAAGAAGGGGAGTTTCCCAGCAATCCTGTGCCGAGATGGCAAATGCCACCTGAGAAAGCCTGCGAATGGACTCGTAAGCTGAGGGACCTGCCAAGGGTCCAGGGGGCACGCGACCGGGCACTACAGAGATGACAAACCTGTTGGGGTGCTGAGCGCAGCGCTGGGCTCACAACCGGGGACCCAAAAAACACCAGGAAGGCATGAGGCCTCGCTGAGGGCACGGCCCAGCATCACCCCAGCTCCCGTGCCCCGTGGGGCAGCCCCCCTGCACCTCCCTGGCAGCGCCCCTCTCCTCACGCCGCGCTTTGCTCCATTCCTGCAGAAAGTACCACACAAATGAACGGGGAGTACGATCCATTTAGAGTAAGAGCTTTCTATTTTCAGGTTGATTTTCACACTTCAAAAAACCCAGAAAAATAGAGAATGCATACACCCCCTCACCACAGGTGCCTGAAAGGGAAAATACTTTTTATGCTCTCTATAAAAATAACTGTCTGCTCGTAATGAAATGTTGTATTTCCTGCATAATATAGAACAATATAGCTTTATACAGTAATCTTCAGTGAAACATCACTTCATGCTTGAATGATAATGCAATCTCAGCAAAATAAATAAACAAACATAGATACAACTTTCATATGCCCTTCTATGCGATTACATTTTCTTAATTTGAAATACTGACTGTCTAGAGGGTTTTTCTAAACATACCAGAGCGTTTCTAAAATAAAGCAAGCCCAAAAAAAAGCAAGCATACACAGTTATTTAAAAGTACAAGAGATACAAATCATCTCAGACCATCAAGTAAAGGCAACTTTCTACCCTCAGCAAAACAGAGAAGCAGAACACACATCTATGTCAGAGAGAGAGCTTATTTGTTGCTTGATTTTTATTCCTTTTTTTTTTTTTTTTAAGCCACAGGCCAAAGGAAGGAGTGCCAAACACAAAGCAATGGTGCAGTTTGCCAGGCCAGCCAAACCCCATTTAGCCTCTGCCATCCCCACATTTCCCTGCCAGATGCCACATCCCCCATCCCCAGGGACACCACTTCGCCTTCTCCTGACTGCTGTGTCCCACATGAGACCCTGAGCAGCCCAGCCCCACCGAGCCAAAAGGAGCTACAAGAGGAACCGGCACCAAGGGCTACACTTACGCTGGGGCTCAGTGGCCACAGAAGGGCCAGGATCCACAGGGGAAGGCCACAGCGCCCTGCTCAGCTGCCGCAAGCTCTTGCACACTTCAAAATAAGTCTCAAGAGACTTCAAAATAAGTCTCAGATTTTCATTTTTGCATGGGTGTGTTTTCATTTCATCCTAAGATGGGTCCAGGTGAAGGGCAATGCTGCTCTGGGGCCAATGCAGGGCAAGCTTTACCTTGCGCATACGAAACGTACAGGTATTTTGGTATACACTAACCCTACTGACAAATGGAATTAAGAAGGTGCAATAACCCAGGACTGGGATCACTCCTTACAAACCTGATTTAGGCCCTCAAGTCACATCTTCCTGCACAGATCCAACTTTTCTATGCATCACTAGCTCTGGCAACTAAAAATTAAAACCTCAGGGCTTTTGCCACCTGTAGCCCAGAATATACGAGAGGCATCAAATAAGAGAAAGGGAGAAGTCGGGTCCAGCTCTATTAGAAACAGTGTAAGAAAAGTGTCACCACACAGAAGCAGACAAAATGAGTTAGAGAAAGAGAAGAATTGTGCTAGGAAAGCAGGCAAAGTTCTTTCTAAGATTGCTTTGATGATAGTGTCAGCAATCCATGGGATAAAGGGAAGGACCGTTTGGGCTCGAATTTTAAGCAATGAAAAACATGCATTGGGTTCTTACAAGCTGAATCCCGATGCTTCTCAAAAAACTGCTATTCTTTAATAGATGCTTCCATTAGAGAAAAATACTAAAATTCAATTCTAACTCAATTCATGTTTTCTAAAGCAACAGATATGTTTCATCATTCACCAGCCTGCTTGAATACCTTTTCCTTTTACTTCCTCACTTTGGAAGGGAACATACTGCAGAACACATTGCTTTATTGGTACCTTCAATCATTTCAAAGCTATTTGTTTCAAGCTGCTTTCAGGAGAACCTTTGCACAGTCACTCTGGAAAAGCAAGTAGAAATTAACCCTGCAACAACAGAGAATCTGGGTTTCAGCTATGGCAATTAAAGAATCAAATATTGCAGCATAATGGCTTTTACCTCGCTATGGGCAAAAACCTATAAAACTGAAATCTCTATTAAATCACAGAATCACATGGGGTTGGAAGAAACCTCTGGAGATCATCCAGTCCAAACCCCCCTGCCAAAGCAGGGCCACCCACAGCAGGTTGCACAGGAACGTGTCCAGGTGGGTTTGGAATGTCTCCAGAGAAGGAGACTCCACCACCTCCCTGGGCAGCCTCTTCCAGGGCTCTGCCACCCTCAAAGGAAAGAAGTTCCTCCTCAGGTTTAGGTGGAACTTCTTCTATTCAAGTTTGTGCCCATTTCCCCTTGTCCTGTCCCTGGGCACCACTGAAAAAAGACCGGCCCCATCCTCTTGACACTCACCCATTAAGTATTTATA
>JAHREE010000317.1:179499-209623 GCA_033628505.1 Tringa tobata | reverse complement strand
ACCTGCTCTGGGTGGACCTGCTTTGTCAGGGGGTTGGACTAGATGATCTCCAGAGGTCCCTTCCAACCCCGTATCATTCTGTGATTTTTTGATTCTAGTCTGCACGTGGTCTAGGTACGAGCAAAGCAAAGGGAGTTTGTGGGGTTTGCAGGGGATTCCTTGAATCTTGCCTGGCTGCCACCTCGGTGCTCCCAGGGAAAGGGCAGGTACAGTTAACGAACTGTAGTTTATTAACTGGTTAGTTTAGTATGTTTGAGGACAAGGTTACGGTCCTGAAAGAGCTGCAAAAGGCAACGCTGATGGAAGTTTTTGAAAGAATGCAATTTTCTTATCTTCCATGTTGTTCATGTTCATAAAGACATAATAAGAAGGGCCACATCTCTGTGACATGCAAAATGCTTCACTTAACTGTACCAACAAGGCTGGGTCAGAGGGGCACTAGTGTATTATGAATGCCCAGAACTCTACTGTCGTTGTTACTCTGAAATACTTATTTATTGTCCGGAATTAACCTCTTGCTGACTCCCATTTTCTGCGTGCTTCTAAGAAGCCTGTTGAACTGGATTTCCTCCCAGACATTTTTAGTAAACACCAAAAATAGGGGTTTTTTTCTCTGACTTTGCCATGTGTGATTAAATAAGACACTGTATCTGTATGCCCATTTATAATGGTGTCACTCAAAGAGTAGTATTAGTTTCCCCCATCTTCTAATGCTTTATAGTAGCAAAAATGTTTCTTTACAGTAATCATTATTACCTCTATTAAAGCATCAAAAATAAAGCAAGTTAGAAGCCTTCATCAAAATATCTACAATTGTTACCAAAGACAGGCCTCTGCTTTGTTTATAACCCTATGCAAACTGAGTTAATTACTGAGCTTCTTACTATGTGAGAAAATAGTTGGTCAGGGAGCTGATAGTGCTAAGGGTGGGATAACAAGGAGGAGTCAATCACTTCAAGGTTCTCTCACATGTCACAGTATGTCCTCCTCTACCAACTAGGACAGAGCTGGGGCTACTTCACAGGACATCCTTATCCTCCTCAAGAAGTTGGCAAACTTACAGTGAACTTTTACTGTCCTGAGATGACTCAGTCCCCTTAAAGGATAATGTGAGGAAGGGTATCCCTACCCCAACGGCCACCGAGGAGCTCATGCCTGTGCAGCAGTATTTTGCAGACACTGCAATATTTAATATGCATGTTCAAAAGGGCTATTGGGTCATCCTGATGAATATGTCAGCCCAGGTGGAGTTATGGATTAGGTAGGTGGAATAATGAGATTCTCATGTGGATAAATAATGGGTGACTGTCCTCAGTAAGGTGTGCCAGATTTGTGGATTTCCACCCAGCACCTGACGTCGAATAAAGCAGCATCTCCCCTCTAAACTGCTACTGGTTTTGAGAGCTTCTGTTTCAAGTACCATAAGCAGTAAGGTTTTACTGCCTGGCTGCTGGGAGCACATATGCCTATAGATGATTCAGCTGAATGCTCATAAAAATGTATATATAATTGCTCAACTTAATCATGAAATTCATGGGACGGTGAATGAAATATCTTGGTGTGGTCTAGAATGTCTGTGTTTATGATGGCCTTCAGAAACCATGACTTCAGTAACATCAGAGTATTTTTCTGACAAGCCATAGCTGCTTTTAAGCCAAAGGCATGGTATTACAAAAGGAAGATAGCCTTTGATTTAAATACACATTTGGAGATGATCCCGTTTGCATTTGGGATCTACTTGCAAATGACCTGTGCATGCTATGTCCTATTTACAAAATTTTTGTTTAATGAGTTTTGTGCACGTGTAGCCATTTTTTAATGCTCTGTGTGTACCAGGAAGGGAGGCTGACAGTGGGAGGCTGTCAAAGAGTAAACCACTTGAGGTGGTGGACTAGCAGAAATCTGTGAAAGTGAGCCTGACCAGGTTTGTTGATGGGGAAGAAGTAATGTGCAGTGGCACCTCTGCGAGGAGAGAAGTAGGTCACAAGGCTGATATGGCTGGTATCAAACTGGGAGCTGCATGGAAAATTGAGACAAATGCCAGAAAGCCTTGGGCAAGAAATGCAAAATGATGAGCAGTCTGAGCAAGGGTAGGAGAAAGGAAACTGAGCTGTAAAATTGCCGCTGTTCAGAAAATGATCTATGAACTATGCAGAAAAGGCTGGACTTCTATAGGTGTAAGGATCTTGTGCACGATGAATGCCCTGGGGAGACGAGGAAGCAGAAACTGGGAAGTATGAATTGGGGAGTTTGTTGTGTCTTGTCTTGGGATTAGTGTTCCTCAGGGTATTCAGCAAGGAGCAACTACATCTGTATTTCCTTTAATCCAGTAGATGTCTCTGAGCAGGTAAGGTGTCACAACCACAGGGGCTGACTGAGGGAAGGTAAAAGTTGTTAATATGAGAGGAATCTAATGGTTCTGCACTAGGCCCATGGGAAGCCCCATAGTGAAGGGCATTTGCCTCTTCAGTCCTCTCTCAAATTTCTGTTCCACTGTTGCTCTTCTCAGGGCACTAAGGATGTCTCTGAGCCCTCCTCACCAGAGCAGCAAACTCAGTTTTGTCCCATGTTTTTGGAAAGCTCAGGACTGTTTCTGCTGAAAGAGCTTCAGATTTATCCGTCACTAATCAGATACTAGGACTATTCTGGGAGATTATGGAACTCTTCAAGCTCTCTGCATCTTCAGGAAACCAGTTTGGGAAAGTATCACCTTGCAAAATGAGATTTTTATCAACAAAGGTGGTAGAAATACAATGGGTACACAGCCAGGAATACTTTGACATAACAGTAGCCTGAAGAGATAAGATGCACAAAATGCTTCGATAGTTTTATGCACAGATTTGAGAGAGGATTATTAGTGGGATTGAAAGAGATTTTCTGATTTATTCAGGTATGTTTTCTTTCACTAAAGATTTCCGATATGCTACCATTAATATTTCAGTCTGTGTTTATACAAAGATGGTATAGGTAGGCAGCTGGTCTGAAATTATTTGTAAATGTAATTTGTAAATGTAAATGGAGTCACTCAACAGTTTAATGAAGCGCCCTTGGCTGCATGCCTTTGGAGAGCCCGTGAGGTGGTGACATACAGATCTCCTCCAGACAGGTTGTGATACTAGCTAGATACTAAAAAGCCCAAGTCATCAAGAATATTCTTTGTTGCATTCTCTGAATTTTTCTTAATCTCTAACGTGTCGCAACTTTGCCTGTGCATTAATGTGCACTGTCCAAGCAGATTTATTTCTATTGCTGTCCCAGTGACTCTGGGGAGAAGGGGCCGGGCTGCTCCAACCTCTTATCTCTTTTTGCAAGCACAATGCTTTTCAGTGAACACAGATTTGTAGCAGCAGAAATGTACGTGAGCTCTCCCTCTATTTGCATTTTAATTGTATCGGGAAAACAAAACTTCAAATAGCATTTCAAAATCTATCTTAAATAATTAAAGCAATCGTTTCTATATATTGTTGAAAGATATGAGGAATCTAATTTGAATTCAATTTCAGCTGGCCCATGCTTGCTTTTAGTGTCCCTCTGGCGCTTGCTTATCTCTTCCAAAAGTTGATGAAATTCTGTTGAATTTCTTCTTTTCTTCCCCTCTCTCTATTTTACATTGGATCTTTTTCTGACACTGTCCTAAAGAGGAACAATGCGGAGGACTGCAAGACAGTCCTATTGATTTCAGTGAAACAATTGAATTAATCTCAGAACTGCTGCTTTTATTGCCAAAAGGGTATATTAATAGATAAAGCGTAAGTCTAGCGTACTCTGTAGTGCTGTCCTAGCGACAGAAGAAGGCCACTGAACATACAGTATTGCTTACTTCCATACACGTTTGATATTTGTAGACCAGACTCAGTGCTGCTGCACTTTCTACTGAGAACTGCACGTGACCACCAAGTGTGTGTTTTTCACCTTCACATCACCCCTGCAGAAAGTAGTGTCCACGTTCAGCGTTTCGGTGAGAGGTGGAGAAGGAAGGAGATGCCTCCTTCAAAAGGTTTTATCTCCAGTAAAAGCAAAAACTGGTAGGGGGGTGTGTGATGTGGTTTGGGACAAAAATGCTGTTGTCTCAATGGATACTGGTGTAGGGAACAGCGGAGAAGGGGACAGTAGCACACTGTACACAACCTAAAGCAAAAACAGTTGGTGTGATTTGGATTAGGGAGGGAGATAGTGCAAGATCATTTCAATCAAATAACTGAAAACTTAACCAAATCATTGAACTCACATAAATAATACAGTGAAGGAGATGAGCTGGGCAGCTGAGAGTTGAATACGGACAAGACCCTTCTACTTAGCTGGTAGTATTTCTTATGTCTAAGTGAGATTCACATAAGAGAGAGAACTGTGCTGAATCATAGAATCGTAGAATTGTCCAGGTTGGAAGGGACCTTGCAGATCATCTTGTCCAACCATCAACCTAACTCTGATAAAAACCATCACTAAACCATGTCTCTAAGCACTATGTCAACCCGTCTTTTCAATACCTCCAGGGATGGGGCCTCAACCCCTGCCCTGGGCAGCCCATTCCAAGGCTTAATAAATGCTTAATGCTTTCAGTGTAAAAATTGTTCCTAATATCCAATCTGAACCTCCCCTGGCACAACTTAAGGCCATTTCCTCAAGTGATGTGCTCTGGGCAACCCTGCTTTGGCAGAGGAGTTGGACTGGATGATCTTTAGAAGTCCCTTCCAACTCTGACAATTCCATGATTCCGTGAAATATATCTGCTTACTTAAAGCCTAGCTTAAGGAGTGAATAGTTTTAGTACATCAGACCAGTCTTCTCATGTCCCGCAAAATAAAAACAATATCTGGGATACTACTGGGACAAGCTGGTGTTTAATAGTTCCTGAATATGGAGCTATTACTCCAGAACTGACAGCTGCCAGAGTTTTGAGATATGGAATCAGACATATAATGAGAAGTCCTCTAACAAAACTTTGCCTTTTTCGTTTGTTTGTAGTTTGTTTTGTTTGAGGGGGAGGATGGACAGGACAGGGCATGACATCACAGCTCTCCTCCTCCAAAAAAAAAAAAAAAAAAAAGTACTGTTTTAGTCCTCTGAAGCTCCTGGAATAAAGGATTTAGGAGGATGTAGTTGTATATTTTTGATCACCCCCTATATGTTTTCCTTTGGTACTTCTAGCCTCAGCCACAAAGTCCGGAGTGGAAAGTGTGAAGTAGCGTATCAGATGGGGATGAAAAGACTGGCTTTAGAGACATGAACAACAAGCAGGAGGGAAAGATGAGAGTGAGGGGAGAAATAAAAGGACAAGGTGTGAGAGCCAGCAAGTGGGGGTGGGAAGTGGAGTTAAAAATGGGCAAAACTGTCAGGGGCTGAAGGGTCTGTTGTACTGAAGAGGACTGAGAGGGAAAGCCTGAGCCAGGTAGAAATCTTTATAATCAATACTGTTTACCTTCCAGCTGTTCTCACCAGTAAATACATGATTGTAGACAGACATGAAATAAGGGTTCCATTGGCTGCTGTGGCTCCTGGCAATCCATCATAAGCACCTCTTGGGAGTGGAGACTTACAGTCTGATGTAAGCGAGTGAGGAATGGGATGAGAACAATAAATAACTTGGTTTTGTCTCTGATTGAAATTAGAATGAAATGCTGGCCCAGAGATGACAGACTAGCGTCTATCATGCTATTCAGACCCACTGTTGTTTTTCACCTTTAATTGTATGATAAAGCAGCAGGATGCTCATGGAAGCATAAGAACTCTGGCAAACTGTGCAATCCTGGCTATGAAATAGCAGAACTGAGAGATGTTGTACGTAAAAATCTAGCGTTACGATACCTAGTTTCCTTTTTCTGACCTCTGAAAGCTGCCTGACAGTGGTAGGTTGCTTAGTGCAGGTGTACGAGCAGATCCAAGTACTCAGAGGATTAAATATCTGTCCTTGATGCTTTTAGCAGGCAAGTGAGATTTGTGAGGTGGTCACTTGTCTGCACTGAGTTCCCTTTTGGGCAGCGTCAGGCTCCAGGACTGCCAGTCTGTCACCTTGCGGGAGCTCTGCATTAACAAAAACAGAAACTCCTTTTTGAACACAAACGCATACTTAATAGAATAATCCTTAATTTCAGGGCCTCTCTGAGACGGGATCTTTGTCTGAATTCCTTTGACAAAAGAAAATTGAGGGTTTGGGGTTTTTTTTGTTTTGCTGTGTTTTTGACTAGGGCTCCACTAATTAAGTAGCAATTTAGTTGCTTACACTTTGAAGTTTCATTCATTACCTGTCCTGTGTTAAGTCAACAAAAGGCTACATCTAAGGCAGTGAGTCTCAGGCCATCACTTTTTTGGCTGCCTAATTAAATGTAATTACTTTATTTTGTGCCAGGGTTCATACTTGTAACATTGCCTTGTAATAATTTAAATTGCATGTATGCTGCAGGGGGACTGTTTGACGCCAGAGAGGAGACGTTCCTGCTGTCCTTCCTTGCAATAGCATGCAAGTCAAGAGCACAGAGACATCATTTTCCTACCTACTTATTAGCTGCCCTACAGGAGAATCACCAGTAAGGCACTCATTTTAAAGGGACAGGATGTATAACGGACCCTCTATTGTGCCTAAAAATAGCCCACGTTTGGGACATGCTGGGATTAGCCACAGAGGGAATCCTGGACGTTTAAAAGTGAGTGACCTTCCTGTGGCACATGAGCTTTGCATCCGTTCTCTTTTATTTTATAATTATGACAGATCAAAAGCATTACCCTGCCACTCATTATCTCTTTAGAGGGATTTGAATAATTACTGTCCTCTTGACAAGCAAAATACTCCTGCTGCTTCTATTTGTTGAGATCAAGCAGTAAACACTCCTCAAACAGAAAAATCACCTGTATTTCATTTTTCCCCTCATGCACTAGGAAAACAGTTGTTGCAGAGAGAGTAAATGAGTAGCCCAGCGCAGTTAATGAGCTCTGGTAAAGCTCCCTGACCCATGGAGTAAGTACAAGCCAGTCTGAATTTTGAGTCAGACTTTAATGATTAATAATATGGTAAATCTAGACTCAATAGCACTAATAATAGGGGTCGCCTTTGGCTCTTTGTTGGCCACTGAAATGAGCGCATCTTGGTGGTGTGTCGGAGCCCTCCCTTTTTGTCAATGGTGCCAGCAGGTCTACAGTGAAGCAGTTAAAACTAATGTGAGATCTTAAGTCTCTCAAGCTGCATTCAAGTTTAAAGGGAGGGGGGGAGCCAAACAACTTCTGGCTTTCTAAGGGCTAGATAATTTGTGGAGTGTTTGTAGGAACATCACAAAGAATACAAATGGAAAAACAATTAATCAATTTAATGTAAAAGATGAATGGGACTGTTTCTTTCCAGAAGCAATGTCATATCAGTATTTGGGTACAAACAGGAAGCAGGAGTTCATTTATAGTGTGTTTTGTTCAATATAAAATGGCTTGGTGGGGGAAGACTACATTTTTATGGCAGTTTTTTGAGGGGCAGCAAGATAAAAATCAAGCATACATGTGTTTGCTCTGGGGTTTTGGTTTGCTTGGGTTTGTTGTTTGTTTGGGTTTTTTTAAATACTGTTAAGAAAATGTGATTCCTGCCACATGCTGTTTTAATTTAAACACCTTTAGAGATTCAAGTGCTGGCTGTGCCTGAGCTAATTCTGTATCTTGCTGCATGCACTTGGCATCCAGCCCACTAATTTTATCCTGTCTGTGACAGAGAGCACATGTCACTTGCGGAAGATGGTGGGAGATACTGGGAAAATATTTGCTCTTTGATTATGGTAGTAGTTCATCAGGATTTTAGTCTGTTTCTTAACCTGCAGGAATACAGGGAAGGGGGACTATGTGTTCAGCTGATCTTCTTTCTGGTTTAGGTCCCCATTATATATATGTTGTATCAAGAGAGTGTTTTATATGGGGGATGAAGATGTTCATCTCCACAGAGCAGGCCAGACAGCAGGAAAAGCATTTCAGTTTTGGCCCAGTAGGTACATAAGCTCAACCATATAATTGACTTTGCTCTTTTAACTTATGTTTACACCCACTTACAGCCCTGTCCATGGTTAGGTGCATCTGCCCCTATGGACATTATGGGCTATGGAAATTTAGTGTCAGAAGTAGAGTTTGTAATCTGCAGTGGGGTGCTTTCCTGTAGAGCAGGTTGAGATGGTCTATCTTGCCCCCTCAGAGGGGCTATCTTAGATGAGCAGGCAAGTGGCAGAGCTATTTAGAGCCAAAGAAAGGAGGAAAAGCTGAGAGCTGCTATAAAATGTAATCTGCTCTGTGTTTTTTGTCTCCAACTGAGAAAGACCTGTATTAAGAGAGACTGAGGTGGTCCCCATCTTACCTCCATGTTTCTTGCCTCTTGCTCTGCCGAGATTCAGGGCACCCAAGTCTGGCTGTGTCCTGCCAGAGAATTACAATGGAGAAGAATTTTTACATTGTACAAGAGAAGCTAAAGAGAAGGAAATCACTCGTGTGACAATCATAAGCCAGTCTGCAAAAGAACAAGTATCACTAAGCAACTGTGCAGCATATTAAAAAAAACCCAACAAGCCAAACATGGAAGTATTTGCTGGCTTAAACCATGTTTTACTATCGCTTAGATTAACGTTCAAGTTCCAATTTGCTTCCCACCAGATGGTTTTGAGTACAGCTTCCTCTTGTAGTGCTCTCGGTGGGCACTTGCAGGATGACTGGGAGAGTTTCTTTTCCAAACTGAAGAGTCTTAGTCTACACTGTCCTTCCTTGTCCCAGAGCCATTCTGTATTTTTTGTAAACTGCTCTGACTTACACCCCCAGCCTTTCCTGAGATAAGGGGACCAGAGTGTTCAGGTTGTGGGTAAACCATGGATTTGGCAGCATAATAATATTTTTGCTTTCATTTGCTGTCTTCCTCAGAGTTCCTAATGTTTTAATTCCTTTTGGACCTCTAATGAACACTGAGATGATGTTTTTGTGGACCTCTTGCCTATAACATCAAAATTTGGAGATAATGGTAATGGTCAGCTCAGCTCTCACTGTTCCTGTATATTCAGTTAGACTTTTTTTTCCCTTATGCATCGTTTTTCAAGCATCAATGTTGAACTTGATCTGACATTTTATTGCCCAGCTTTTCAGTCCCATGTGGTCCTTCAATGATTCTTATCAGCCCTTATTATCTTAAATTGCTGAGTGTCATTAGCAGACTTTCTCATCTCTTCGCAGATCATTTTGTTAGTGCGATGAATAAGGTTAACAATTCAAGTACAGCTAGGGCAAGTCAGTTTGCACATAAACTATTTGTGAGACTGTGCTTACAGTGGGTGTAAGTACTGTTTGGCTCCCTTAACACTACTTGGATTATTACCCACCGTTACATTTGAAAGACTTATTTGGACCCAGCGTGAAACTTGTGAGACCCTAAGAAATCTCCCCCAGCTGTGATGCTGTCGCTCTCAAACAGATTCCAATGGATTTGGGAGAAGCAGTCACATCATCTCCCTCTGATCGATTTGGGGGCTGCGTACAGACAAGATGTGAAGCCAACAGCCAGATCTTTGTTTGCCAGGAGCAGATGAGGCTCCACTTGAACATCAAAAATACCAAAACAAAATACTTGCAGCCCCTGTGTCCTGTTATCAACAGATGGTATTGATAGGCTGTTCCACAGTAAAACAACAAAGGTCTAACCAGGATCTTTAACAAATTGCCAGCGGGGAGGAGGGGAGGGAGGATAAAGGAAGAAGAAAGATGGTGCCTTTAAATAGAAAGGAAGGAAAGGGAAAAGATAATACTTACACTTTTGTAATTGCCCAAGTCCTGCAGCCAAGAAGAGAAAGACTCCATCCTATGGAGGATGCAAAGGCAGGAGAGTGAGGAGAGGAATGGAATTGCTTACAAAATTTTGAAGCCTTTCCAGTGTTAGAAACCTTAAATGCTATTGTGGCACTACCAAACCACTCAGCAGTAAGGATGATTTAGGTTAATTCCATTTTCTTGTATGTGCAGCAGATATCCCCAGATCTGTTGTTGTCGCACTCTGTTTCAAAAGGGGAACTACATTTTTTTACAAAACGGTAATTTAAAAGTAGCTTTGTTATTCTGCCAGCTCCAAAGACATGACTTAAGGGCACCTAGTCTTGAGAAGAGGGAAAGCAGCGCTACAGGGACCTGCAGACTGGAAAGCCTGACATCGAAACTGGGCAAGTCAGGAAGGACTGTGCTCTAGACCTGATGCTTTGATAAACATCACATACCTGGGAGGAGCCAGTGGGGTGCTCTTTGAGGGAACCCCAGGGCTATGTGGTCCTGACCCCCAGTTAATACAGATTTTGAAGAAGTGTTTGGCAATTAAATGCACTGTGGCGTAAGAGGGAAGGTATTCACATGGTAAGTAGTTAGTTAAAAGACAGGAAAAAGTGAGCAGGAGTGAGTAACCAGTCTTCAGAAAGGAGAGAGATCACCAGCAGGTTGTGCAAGGATTTGTACATGTTCAATATACTGAGAAATGAGTGGGAGAACCATATGGTGATTAAGTTTGTTGATGATACCAAGCTTTTCAGGGAAATAAGGTTGAGGATCAACTGCGATGGGCTGCAAACAGACATTGAGACAAGACATAAACAGCAGCGAAAGTGGGGGAAATGCTCTGCTCTTTACACTTGGAGCTGTAAGCTGATTCTTTCCACCTCAGTTATAGCTAATAGCGCCGTAAAAACACTGGCTGAATGCAATAGTAGTTGAAGGAGGAAATCAAATGTTGGGATTGGGGATGATTTTAGCTCTATAAATCTGCTTTAGGTCCGTGTAGAGCAATCTGTGTGGTTTTGATGCCCACATTCCCAAAAGGATGCGGGCAACTGGAAAAAGCCCAGAGAAGGTTGATGGGATGGTTGATGGGTCTAGCATGACTTCTGTGTAAGCAATGACTAGATAGGAGGATTTGGCAGCCTGGAAAAACACTCAGGAGGATAGGATAGAATGATATGAAATAAGGAATGGCACAAAGAAGATGACTGCAGGCCGACTGTTCAATGCCAGTAGAAATATTTCTTGCCCTTTTCCCTTTGTAAGTTGGTGTCCAAGTTCTGATCAAGATCTCCGAGTCTGGGCTTGGTCTGCTGTTGCCTTTTGCCCATGAGTGATGGCACTGCAGAGTGGAATGGATCACAAGCAAAAAGCTGGTCTGTCTATAAGAGTTTTAAGGTTGGTGCATACTTTAAAAACCCATTAGCTGAAATACTGTCTGTACTTTTATGCAGCAGAATATAAATGTATCAGTCTCTGAACACTGGCAGAAGAAAGTACTTAATATTGAATTTTCTTGCCTTTAAATTTGAATTATAATGATATACTCTTGTGGCTTTGCATTTTACAATACAGCTCTAAAAATACTGCACAAACACTTTACGATACTTTCCTTATGATTGTAATGTCTTGGCAAATGGTGTGCATTATAAAGATATACTGTAGCTGTATTGAAGGTACATGTTACACCAAAAAAATCCTCCTTAAAAACAGATGATATATTAATTATAAATGTATGTTCTTTTTTGAAAACTGAAATTGCTCTTAAAGCACCTATCAAAAAAGTTCAAATAGCAAACCTTTTTTTCACTTATATATTTCATCCTCCTTATCTATAGGGGAAAAAATTCCAAACCCTATGGGGTTTCAGCTGCAATGCTGTTGCTGTTTTCTTGAAGCTTTTGCTGAACTAGATGTTGCAAATCAAATTTTGGTGTGCTGCATAAGGAACTCTGCCTTTTCTCTCCCTATATAGCTTTTCCATCTCAAATTTACTAATGCATGTCAGAATAGCTTCTTCAGAGAGGGTTGTGTGTGTGGATAAGAACAAGGTGGTGCATGGAGATCTGAGGAGAAATTCTGAAGAGTAGATTTATTCTAACTACACAGCCTGGAGATTGTGCTAATTTAAAAAATATGTCTTGGGGAGGTTATAAAGAACCTTTTTCAGGTATAAGGTAACGCTAATAAACAATGGTTAGCAGAACTGCTGAAAAATACAATGTCCATTTAAGTTGCAAGAGAATCCTTTGAAATGGAAGAAATACATGATAAGAGTTGCTGTAAAGTGGGGTGAGAACATGCCAGATTTCCTCTTAGGCAAACACTTTGCTCCCAGTCAGACAGAGTGGATGCTCAGGATCTGAAATAAAAACAGTGCCTTCGTAAGCCACCATCAGGACCTGACTCACTCTGTCTCTCCACGTACCTGATTCAGTCCTGCGTCACACGTCTTCAGTCATGTGGGTTCTCCCTATTCAAACCCTTTCTTTCATCTCTCCTGCTCTGGATTCGTTATTTTTGCTCTGATGAACTGTAATCATCAGACTCTTGGTGTCTCGTCCTTCAATTGCAGTGTATTGTGTCATCCTACAGCATTGTAACTGCTGCCGTTTTTTCTCTTGCTGTCTCTTGGGCTGTCTTACCACTGTGTTTCAGATGCTTCCATCTGGAATGTTACTGCCCAAATTCTTCTTTCACCCCTGGTTTTGAGTGGAATCATTTTCAGCCTTTGAGGGTTTTGGACTTGGAGTGGTCTGTGACACAAGGCCCCGTTTATGCACTCTCAGTCCCTCTTTCACATGCATGTGTTTCAGATCCTAGTCCAGACTCCTTCAGTCCGTAGTGCCATCCAGGACCACTCGTCACCCCCTCAACTTCTTGATAGGCTATTCAAAAAATAAAAATAGGTCATTTTGTCAATTTGCTTAGAACATTTCCCCTGAATTTATCTTTCAAGCTACGTTTAGTTTTTTTCATGGATGACAAAAGCTGTGCTGATGACTGAAAGCCTGGCCCGTTCCATAGGTAAGCTCTGACCAAGTTTTATTGCAGAATGATGCAAATCTTTATGAGATACTCCATTTTATAAACAGTAGAAAGGAGAGAGAAGACCTACTGTACACTGAGCCAGAACAGAAGGAAGACCATTCAACTACTGGTGACATGTTTTTACTGTCATCTTCTTATTTCAGTTAATCTCTGGAAAATGAAGGTGTTTCAGCAGAGGCATTTGTAGATACGTGCTCGATCACTGTGTATGTATGGCCAATATTTCTGTTCTTACACTGGGGTAGATACTGCAGTTAATTAGCCACTGCTGTGCTTTGTTGCTTTGACAGCTGCTGGGGACAGTCAGCAATGGCATTGCTTTAGGCTGGGAGGGAAGTGAGGAAAGAGGTTGTGCCAATAAGTGCCTTGCCTCCTGTTTGTAGCCTGGCCCGTTGCATCTTGCCAGACACACAGACTCCTCCAAGCACTTTCACAATCATCTCTTGTCTCTTCAATGACTACTTCCTCCTCCCCCTGCCTCTCTCTTCCGTTTGACCTTCTGGTAATTCCTCCGGCGCTAGTTCAGAGCGACGCAGTAGGCTATACTACCCCCTCCAATTAAAGAAACGAGTATGTAGCACATTAGAAGTTACCTAACAAGCCTCCCTCAAATGAGAGCCCCCAGACTCATTGATCTTGCTTGACCCACTTTGAATCCCAGATTTTTGTAGGCTCCAGTTAAGTGTCTGTCACAGCAATTTCAGGTTTTGGGGACTTTGTTGTTGTTTCGCTTTTTTACTTTGTGCTGTCAGCCAGGAGTACTAGGCTTATAATTCCAGATTTAGGCAGAGACTGATTTCCCAGGTTCACATATTACACTCGGGGTTTATTTTTAATTCATAAAGACCACTTGATGTAATGATCAGCAATCAAAGAATGTGCAATTATCACTCTTGCAAACTTTCCTGTGCCTCAGTAATTAAACCAACAAATTAGTTAAAGGCTCCAATGCGGAAGAAGATTGGTAGACTGTGGTCAAGACACACATTTATGGATTTTCCCTTAAGCTGCTTTTCTTGAGGAAGCTTTGATAAAGACCATATGATATCAATTATCATTAACTCTGTGTGGTTTCTCTACATTTGGAGCTCTCAGACGCTAGTAGACAGGAGCCCTGTGTTAAGTCTTTAATGTATAACTGGTATTTATGCTGCATAGCCTATTCTCATTTTGATTTGTCAGCTGACATTTGAAAGGGAAGATTTGAGACAATTTATATGTGCAGACTGTGGCCTGTTGTGCTGAGTGACACTTCCTCCTCTGATCTGATTTGACAGAGCGCTATTCGAACAGCAGCAACAACATATTTTAAATGCCAGATTCAAAATCAAACATTTTAATTATACCTCGTGTTCAGTTACTGCCTGAAAATCGAAGGATGCGTTTTGTTGAGGTGTCGCTGCCTGAGCCTGACAACAAAGTCAGCGTGATTTAATAAATTGATTTAAATCTTCTCTTCAGAGAGCGCACGCTCGTACAAACTCCCTCAACATCAAAGTCCCTCTTGTCTTGAGCTCTGTTCTACAGTCCGTCAGTGTGAGCCTTCCTTCACAGGCAGCAGAAGGAATTCAGCAAACATGTAGATGTGATTCATTCTTAAGATCTTCAAATATGTGCATGAGTCACTGATAAGTACATGTAAGTTGTGCTGACCAGATTGAGAGTGCAGCAACCGGCACTGGAAATTACAGGATGTAGCTGGGAGCAGATGAAGGAGCCTGAAAACTCTTATAATTGAGGAAGTACATCTGAAAATCCACAGCAGCCTCAAGAGTTCATTTCAATGGGAGGGAGGAATTCTACATAATTCATTTTACTAGAATTTACAGCCAAATTTAGGCCTGGCAGTTCACACCTCTTTGCTTTTTTTTCAGTTTGAGATTCTCAACAATTTGGGGGGAAACAAAAACAACCCCAAACCTGAAATGTCTTTATGCTGTAACTTTGTGGAGGTTGAAAGGCTGCGTGTGATTGGCAATGTTGGCTTGTGTTTTTGCTCAGCTTAACCTCCATATCTGATTTGAATGCTGTGAGCTGGGGGGAGTGAGGGTACTGTAGCATGTGTGTGGATAGCCAGGAGGCAGAAACATCTTAGGAAATTATATTTTCATTATATTTTGGGGGTTTTGTTAGCAACAGATAGAGCTAGATCATAAAAGCTGAGGGAACCTTAAAAATTTGCTTTTGACCTCTTGTTTATGTGGCAAAGCCCATGGGTTGCTGCTCTACTTCCTATATAAGAACACCATGATTTCAGGGACTAGGAAGGGGGGACTCTGAACAGACCAAAGGCTCAGTCAATGCTCTTCAACCCAGAGCGTGAAACAGCGTGCAGCATTTTATACTCTTGTTGGCAGAGAAATCAACTTTTGACTTCCAAGAGAACTTTGGAGACTTCAAAAGACACTTCTGTAGATTACCTTAGTCAACTTGACTGATGACTACATGGGGTTCTGCTATTTGTCTTTCTGACTTAGCACATCCTTTTGAGATACTCTGATGCCGCTGTGCCTTGTGTCATGTTTTACTTAGGGCTTTTCTTCAGTTCATCTAAAGCTTGCGTGGCTTTTGTTAAAGCTACAGCAGGCAGTATGAAGTAGTACAGGTGGTGTTTTCAAATGTCATAACATAAAACTTGTATATGTTTTGCAGCTACTAAATATGCAACAAACCAGCCTGTTAAGCAGCCAGATTCCTGCTTGATGTCAGCGCACAGCGGGGCTCCACCTGCACAGCAGGCCTGGACTTGGCCTTGTGATTTTTCACGCTGATTCATTGGCAGGTTATTTGGCTGGGATGTTGCTGCAATCATGGGGTAATTGGAAAAATCTTACGCTGTTCAATCGCCTTTAACCACCTACTCTTGT
Source organism: Tringa tobata (assembly GCA_033628505.1). Taxonomy (NCBI): domain Eukaryota; kingdom Metazoa; phylum Chordata; class Aves; order Charadriiformes; family Scolopacidae; genus Tringa; species Tringa tobata. The sequence goes on along the minus strand of JAHREE010000317.1, from coordinate 193,946 downwards.
AACTACATATGAGCAAACATCTTCAAGGAGAACATGCCGGGGAGCCAGTTTCCCATGGCTCTCAAGAAGAATTAAGTGAGTTCTGTTTTTTCTCAGAAAGTATCAGAACTTTTGGGTTATTGAATGCTACAATCGAAAATATCAGTGCAACAGCTCTTTAAAATACCATCACCTTTTTGCTAGACATCATCATAGCAGTGCTGTCCTGGTGTTCCCAGGTTTTCAACATTTTCAATCTTTCTTTTCCCCAGCCATCCCTTATGATATTCCAAACACCTCAATGTTCACCTTGGGTGTTTGCATTTTAACTAAAGATGTCTAGTAGTTCTTGCTTAGTTGATTAGAAATGCTTATCCTGTACCCCTAATTTCTATGATTTTTCTCAGCCAAAGCTAGTGGGAATATAGCCAGGCATAGATTTACCTTTTCTTCCCAAGTTTTCTACAACAGGTTACATACTTCATTACACAGAAATGTGAGAATGAGAATCCCCTATTTCTTCTGTGAAACTCTAATATTTGCAGTGTCCTTTGACCCAGGCAAGATAGAAGCCTGTGACACATAGCATAAGCTTCACAGATTACAAGTTTCTGTAGTGACCCCTGATGTTACTGAACAACAAAGCCTAGGTTTTTTACTTGAATTATTGCTAATTTCAACCTTCAGACTGTCTGCATTAAATTTAACATCCTTGCACCTAAAGAGCTGGTTTCGTGCAAGCTTTCATCCCTCCAAGAGGGTGGCAGTCCAAAATGATGCTAAATTGAGGATGGGACTGAGCTGAGTCATTGATCCCGGGGTGTCTTCAAGAGAAGGACTCTTCACACCCAGAGCTCATTCCTAGAAGAAGTTAGAGCCCAAGCACATTGCTGTCTGATTAGATGACAAAGGCTTTTGATAAAACCTCTCCCAGGTAGTGACGCTGCAGGATCAAAGAGTGAGTGGTGGTCTAGAAGAAATGGAGAGAGGCAGAGGAAAAACAAGGAGATTTCACCAGCCACTTGAAAACTGCTCCATCTTCTAACAACTGTGATGGGCAGCTCAGAACAAAACCTGGACAGGAGAGATGAATATTTCCACCGGCAATCTGAGAACAAGAGAGTTTGGAATGCGTGCTCGTGTTAAACAGAGGGTGGCCCCTGGCTTAAACACAGTCCTTGCTTAACCAAACCTAGCTAAGAAAAGCTTGTGGTGCTCGAGACGTGCAATTTCTGAGCATGGTTAGTGTTGTAGGGAGAGCCACCAAAGAAACAAAAATTCAAATACATCATGACAGCAGAAATGTTGTGTTTTGATGGATTAGTTTTGCTATTTTGCCATTTGCTATTGTATTAATGGAAATAAATAATTTCCCATCAAAACTTTTCATTAATTACCCCAGACTTCCCATTTTAATAGCAAATGAAGGCAGAAAAAAATTTCTGCATCAGTCTCACACTGCTACTGAGGTTATATTTAGTGAAGCTAGGAAATACTTGTATTTACTGAGGTACATCTTGACCATTCACTGAGCTTTTTCTAATTGCGGCATTTTATTAATCTTCCTCAGCAAAATATGCTAGAATTACATTTTCTTGCCCTTTATCTAGGCTTTTACCATTTACACAGAGCCATCTCCAAACCAAATATTACTCATGCACTGTAAAACCCTCAAAGCAGTACTCTTAATCTGCTGGGTTTATGCAATGAAAGTTGAATACCTTACTGAAATTCATGCTGATTCTGTCACCTCTGCTCCTTAAGCTAAAACCTATTGGGATATATCCTGCCAATGCCTTTTTCTCAATTTTCAGGGTCTTATGAAACAATGCTTAAAAGGAAGTGGGTTAGCTTTAAAAATCCCATTAGTAAACTGGATTAACATCCTGACAGTGCGTGTCCCTGAAGCAGACGCTGGGAGGCTAAAAATAAGGTGCTGTTTTAAAGACTCTTGTAGAGAAAGCAGAGAAAGCACGCCCTCAAACTTATCTTAACTCACACGGACCATCTTTCACTGCCTCCCCGTGTGACTGTATTAGGAGATTAGGCAATTATGCTGTACGTTTCATTACAGGTACAGCTCTGCCAGCCCTGCACAGCTTGCACTCTGGACACTACCAAAAAAAAAAAAAAAATTAAATGCACTTTTTGTTTGTCTTTTAAAAATAGATTATTTTTAAAAAACCCTGAAACACACTGAGGATTAATTAATTAATTGGTAATGTGATCACCATCTGAATAAGACCTAAGCAAAAATCCTCCAGTAGAGGGAGTGACCAAATTAAAAATCCCATCTAAACTGCTTCTGAATTGCATGTTGCTGGTAAACAATTTTATTCCTCAAGTGTATGTGCCCTGGGAAGCAGGAAACTATCTTCACAGTTCAGGCACTGGGGCTGCTGTCACCCGTGTTTTCTGCCCTGCATTGCAATACTCAGTATGTCCCAGACATGCGTGACACTAATCACACTGCCTTTCCATTCCAAAGAAATAAAAAAACTCCCAGCTTTGATCATTAAAACTCTCACTGAGCTGAAGTCCAAATATGAGTCATATTTGCTTCTCCTTCTAGAAAAACATTCTGATTCATCAAAAGGATTAAAAGATTGGTTAGCTTTCAGGTAGCACCTAAAACACGGGTAGCAAGGTCTTTGAGGTGCCTGGGTATTTGCCTCACGATGAGGCTAATCTGTCCTCTCTCACATCCACATTTATTAACCTCCCACACTGATCCAGGCATATGCACCTAAAAATGGCTTTTCTTCAGAGGTGGCTCAGAGACCCTAGTCCTTACTGGGGTGATGAAGAAACATAAAAACCCCTTTCTCAGCAAACTTTGTAAATGCATGTTCTTCCGTTGCTTCTCAGTTTGATGTTGGGAGGTTTTTTTGTATAAAGTCTTTTTACATAAGGCGTTGAGTTCTCCCAACTCGGATCTTTATGTTGCAAGGCATCAGAAAGTGGAGATACAGTTTTAGAAGCCTCTCTACTGACAGTCGTGAACAGTTCTGAGCAGTATCAAAACCTGTCCCGATAAAAAATAGTAGTATATATTCTATTCAAAAATGTGATTGGAAAAGCAGTGTTTAGGGGTGCTAGGGAAATGCTGCGCTTGAGAAAAGGATTGAGGGCAGCAGGGGGTAGGAGAACCCCCACCTAGAAAAGGACTTCCAGCATTGAGTTTAAATATACTTTTTGATGGACAACTAGTTTTTTAAATGATTCCTCACCTTTGTACTTTCTTGCAGCTTTCAAATGTAATTTTTTCTTGTTGTACCCAAGCTGAACTCTGTGTAAAGTAGCAGTCCCATTTCAGGTGAATTTTTAAGTTCTATAAATTTCATAATTGTAGCACACAAACACTTTTTCCCAAAGACAAACAATATAATATCCTCTGGGGAAAACAAGAGGTCTCCAAGTTTAGAAAACAGGCTGGAGTGATCATTAGTGAAGCACAATTTCATGGCAGGAAGTCGGCTTGGATCCCGTCTATGTATCCCAGACATTTTATGGTCTGGATACAGAAAGCTCATATGGTGAATGTTGGGGTTTTTAACAGCCATATTTTGGGCCCATAAAATAACCAACTACAACAGTTAATTTTCACCCACACACCCAAATTGCTAGTTGGTATCACAATTTCAGTCCCCTGACACCCCTTACACAAACATACACTATTCACCACCAAAAAAGTAAAACCAGGAGGGTAGTCTTTGGGGATTGTGATGGAGGTTAAAAAAAACACACACTCCATACACACAAACCCCAGCAGCAGATGACTGATTATACCTTCCAGCGAGTCGCAGAAGGAAACAGTTTGCAGAGCGTGTTGCCTCACAGCTCTTCCATCTCTCCATCACCTCCCTGTCCTTTTCCTTTCTTTTCTGCTCTGCTTTCGCTCACCCTCCTTTCATAAGCTGTTGTAGCCCAGAGCAGAATCAGCGCCTTCCAAGAGTAACATTAAAGTTTGCTTCAACTCTTTCCCAAACAGCTCCGTGAGTTTTAGCAGGAAATACAACGGATAGGTTGCTACTGGGTTGGTTTGTATTGTGAGAAAATGTAAGTGGGCAGCTAGGTTGTCATCTGCTCATCCTAATGATCAGCACTTCCCTCTACTGCCACGCTGCAGAAGGAAGAACTGGTGATCCTCTGTAGCTCATCAGAAAAGCAACGGCATGACCGAGCTGAGTTCTGAAACACATTAAAGCTTGTTGGTCCTTGTGTTCAGTAAAAATAAAAAAAGGGAGTGAACACCTATTAAGATGGAGATTTTTTTCCTTAAGGTATCATCTGAAGGATTTTGCTCCCAAGTGCCGCTAGAAGTTAGATAGAAGTAAGCCCCAAGTCCCAGAGGTGGTTTTGAGAATCATGTTTAGCATAAGTTGATTTTCAGGAGAGACATGTTGATGTGTAAAGAGGTATCTTGAACTGGGATCCACTTGTTAGGAAAGATGTGGGTGATTAGGGATGCTTGGGGGGTGTCATCTTTTTAGGAGAGAGGTATTATTTCATTAGTTGTGTTCAGCTACTCAGTAACTTCAAATGGGTAAAAATTAAAATGGAAGTTTTCTGCATAGTCTGAGATGTATGAAATAATGGGCAGGATGCTGGCTCAGCAGGTTCTGAAACAAGGAAATGGGCAATGGACTCGAAAGGTGCAGATTTATAGACCAGTCCTGCATTTACAGAATGAATTATATAGATGAATTGAGACCCTTACCTTTTTATGTCCTGAGCACTTTCTATGGGAAAATTATATCAAGCATACAAAGAGTTCCAAAAACTCTAAGGTTCTGGAAAGACTAGGTGTAAAATACAGATTTAAAATGGCCAAGCTTGTCACCTTTCTGTCTGCCTCATCTAATCGATCTCGCCTAAAACAAGCCGCACACTGTAACATGTGGCATCTCCTTTGACTGTGTGCTCACGTTGGTCATCTTCTCCTACCCGGCTGGGCCAGAGGGGAGCTCAGGGCACAGCTTGTAAACACAATTCCTTTGGAGTCTGCAGGGGAGAGGTGGTGTTTCTCCTGAAGCCACATCCCAGGAACTTCTCTCCTTAAATCGCTTCTGTAGCATCATTTCAGAGTTCCTCATAAAAAAGAAGGTGGTGTGAGAAAAGCTGCAATCCTCTTGACCTTTCCCCCCCCCAGAAGGTGCTTTATCCTGTTGAGGGACTCAAATCCATTTCCTGGGTGGAAACTTGCCCACACCTCACACTTCAGTGTTCAGAGCTGGTCTCTCCCCGCACCTTACCCTACGATCCCACCGCATCCTTCCGTTGGGGTCACCAGCTTTACCCCACACACTAGTTATTTGCAAGAATTTGGCCTAGTTTCCAGTTGCCAAGTGTCTTCAGTTGCTTGGTTTGTATCTGGCTGCAGTCTTCCAGCCGCAATTGGTGTCTCCAGGAGGTGTCCAGCCTGCACCCTAACAGCATCTTTCTCTGTTTACCTGAACATGGGATGAACTGCAGTAGCTCTCACCAGCATCCTGGCCTAGAGGTTCTTTTACTAAAAATATGCATATTACAGGTCCTACTGCTGCTGGTGAGCCAGGGACAGGGAGGTGATTTGCAACTCCCTTAGCATCAGCTCTTTGATTTATTTTTTATCTTTTTAAATGCAGGTAGTTTGGCCAGAAGAAGCTGTTGCTTGAGAACATTTGAGAAACACCATCTGGGATCAGTGGGCCTTGTGAGACTGGCTCAGCAGAGAACTTTCACTGGTACTGTTTTAAAGCTCTTTAGTAGGGTTTGTGCTATTCACGCTGGTGAAATCCCATGTAACGCGTCAAAGAGAAAACATGGAGGTTTTGCAGACTGCAACATTTTTCTGGTGGTTTTGAGAGAAGGGTTACAGCCAACCTGAGTTCGAACAGAATGTTGTGTAGCATGTCCTCATCTTGAAACATGACAACTTTGTGGGGTACAATGAATGTGTGACGTTACAGATGCATGGAAATTCAGACTGTAAATCCACTATTCTAGCACATTGGGGAGAATAGTGAAAAAATAGCTATATACCACACATCAAGATTATGGCATACACTTATTATTTATCTACAGTCTTGCCTCTATTCCTTTGAGGAGGGCCTGAAATCCATGTCTAAAAGACAGTAGAGCTGAAATATTGTTTTATAACATGCAGACCCCTTATTTTTTTAAGTGTGATAAATAGATATAGCAAATTGCAGCTTTAAATATGTAACAATAGCAACACCACTCTTGAACTAACTGTTTACACCATTGTGGAAAACGGAGAACTTCTGCCATTTATCACTCAGCTTGAACCAATACTTTTCCATTTCGGAGTCTTGGTTGGGCAAACTTTTTCTGGCTTTAATTTTCAAAGATTTTATTTTATTTCTGATCAAAGTGATACAAAATGAGCCACAATGAACTTAGCCAATATAGTACCGCTCGAACTGGTTTCCAGATAGTTCATTTTACTTTTCTGTAAATCAAATCACAATAGTTAGGCTTTATTGTGTGGTTTGCATGATTGCAAGAGAATTTAAAAGCAAACTCCACCACTCAGCAAATTCATGGAAATCCAATGACAAACTTACTGAGCTAAAAGCAGCTAGAGAATGTTGAGCTGGAGACTGCTGTCTAACAGAGCACAGCTGGCAGCCTTAGCTTAATGATTCATCTTAATAATTACATAGAAAATTAAAAGATTTAATCCTCCTATAAGAGGCACCTTCCCAGCATTTGATGTTTTCTTCTAAGAGCATATCACTTAATGCAACAGGGTGAAACCTGAACCACAGTGGAGAACCATGGAAATACCTGCTCAGGTCAGGGAGTACCACCATGCATTAAGAAAAGCTTTGGAGTTGCTAATATTGGTTGGAATTGTTTTTTTTAAGAATTATTCCTCTGATGTGTAATGTGAAGTACTAATCTAAACTTGAAGGGCCATGGTCTGCCATCAGCTCCACCATCATAAAATCTCTGCAAGTTCTGTTACACACTAGAGTGGTGTCAAGTGGCAGAAGCAGAATGCATACTTGCATCAGCACAACTGTAAAGAATTTAGGTTAAATGTTTGGCTACTGCTTCTGTTCTGATGTCCACAAAATGGGATATATAAATAGCTGCCTGCAAATTCGGTGTTCCCAAGTGGAAAAAGAGACCTGCTTTTCCATGGACAATGTTTCAGATTGTCTTGCTTACCAGTGCCAAAATTGCCATCTAAAACTGTGCTAAAAATTGATATTTGGATTTAAACACACCTTTCAGCCTTGCATTGGTTTTACAAGGCAATCCTATGTGTAATTCACAAAGTAAATTGGATATAGCCTCAGATATGAATATTAATTAGTTTTACTTCTCATATAAGGGTATCATGATACTCTGAATATGTATTCAGATCATGAGGTTGGTTCCTGCTGAAGCACTGTTCTCAACTATTTTAAGCAACCATATTTTACGCTTTCATAGGCTGGGTTTGTAGCATAAAAAGAATGCAACTTCTGCTTTTAAAACAAATCATTACATGTTTGCTGCTATTTTTCCTGGAGCCCTTTGCACACCTTTTTCTACCAAGACAGGAACAATCTGTTCTCTCACAGAATCATAGAATGGTTAGAGTTGGAAGGGACCTTAAAGATCTTGTTCCAACCCCCTGCCCTGAGCAGGGACACCTCCCACCAGACCAGGTTGCTCCAAGCCCCATCCAGCCTGGCCTTGAACCCCTCCAGGGATGGGGCAGCCACAGCTCCTCTGGGCAACCTGGGCCAGGCTCTCACCACCCTCACAGGAAAGAATTTCTTTCTAGTATCTAATCTAAATCTCCCCTCTTTCAGTTTAAAACCATTACCCCTCGTCCTATCACTCCACTCCCTGATCAAGAGTCCCTCCCCATCTCTCCTGTAGCCACTTTAGGGACTGGAAGGTCATTATAAGGTCTCCCTGGAGCTTTCTCGTCTCCAGGCTGAGCAACGCCAGCTCTCACAGCCTGTCTTCATAGAGGTGCTCCATTCCTCTGATCATCTTCATGGCCCTCCTCTGGACCCATTCCAACAGGTCCGTGTCCTTCCTGTGCTGAGGACTCCAGAGGTGGACACAGCACTCCAGGTGGGGTCTCACCAGAGCAGAGCAGAGGGGCAGAATCACCTCCCTGGCCCTGCTGGCCACACTTCTTTTGATAGAGCCCAGGATGTGGTTGGCAGAAAAAAAAATAGATTAACCCTGATGAGGGTGTAGTCTTTGCAACTGTTTACATCCCAGAACTGTCCAGCAGAGACAAGCTGTGGCAATGTGCTGGAGCCAAGGGATGCATTTCCAAGGCCGGCAACTTGGAATGCACACTGGGGCTGCCGAGGCTCTCCCACATCAGAGAGGGATCAGGCTGACCTGGCCCAGGGGCTGGTTGCATCCGTGGAAGATGGGGGCGAGTCCACACGGGAGCGTGTTTGCAGGCAGCGAGGCAGTTGTGTGCAGCCCTGAGCTCGGGAAGCTGCGAAGCTCTGGAATGCCAAAAGCTGGGAGGGCAGCCCAGGGAAAGGCTGGTGCTAAAATTGCTGGTCGTGTTTTGTTGAGGCCTTCAGTGCTGGGGCCAGCCTGAGACAGGGGCTGGAGCAGGTGGTTCAGGAGGGCTGTCTCAGCGTGGCCGTTCCTGTGTCGTGTTCGGTGCGTGGCATTTAGCAGGTGTGAGCTTCCCTTGCTTCCTACACCCTGTTTGGGCAAGTTTCACTGACCCTGGGGAGAAAGAACCAGCCTGGGTAAAAACCACTCAGCCAGTGACATTTATTCCTCTGTGGTATTTTAGAAGCCCAGGTCCAACTAGTGCCAGAATTGCAGGGCACGTTGTAGGTAGTGGTGTGGAGAACCCCATTTTTTGGAATGTAAGTGGGAGAAGTCCTGATGCAGTGAGTTGTACCTTTGCCTTGCTGAGGGTGAGAAGACTCTGTAGCTCTCCTATCCTGTTGTTCCTCCTATCTACCACAGGGAGCAACCTCATCTGCAGTTGGGTCTTTTTTGAGTGTGTAAAGCTCAATCTAACGAAGTTTTAGCAAGTATTTTCTAATCAGAAAATACTGAATTAAGTAGTCTCTCCTACGTGCTTACTCCTCCCCTCTTCCTCACACCCTTTCTCCTACTGTTCCGTCCTGCAGCACATCTCTGCCCAGCTGTGCCCAAAAGTGTACCAGAAGACTCCCCTCAAAGCTACCCCATTTTCTTTTCTGGGCAATTATTCCACCAGAGAGGTTCCCTAGGCTGGCAGCCCTCTGTGAAACTTCTCACGGAGGGCTTTGCATGGGGCTGGGAATGACAATATGTTTTAGCAGTTTTGCTGACAAATGTTTTAACCCCGTCTGAACACCGTGACCCAGGCAACCTACGAGCACAGGGGTGCCTGCCCAGCGTCTCACCAGGTCTCTCGTGTGCAAGAGAAGGTCCGCGGAGCAGTGAGAAACATGTTTTGTTGAACTTTTCCCAGTATGTAGGCTGTGTCACTTCAGAACTTTCAGAACTAAAAAACACTAAAGGGAAAAAAACCCTCCCTTTTTATAGCCTACTGTCTCGTTGAAAGTGATTTATGAAATGAAGCTTCCTGCCCACCCAGTGCACAGAACAAATACAGACAGTGCTTTGAAATAACTATAGTACTATGCTATTTTCAGTAATATTTAGCTCAGACTTAGCCAAGAAAGCCCAGTAAGCTTAGCAGACAGACATAAAAAGAAATGCTCTTTCTGCATTTTTGTGTGCACATGCGTCTATTTTAGGTTTTACTGTTTCTCCAGTTGCAGAGCTGACTATCAATGCAGCAAAGCCCCAGCTCAGGAAAATGCTCTAAGCCCCCTTCTCAGTACAAGTAACAGCTCTTGAGCACACTCCTAATTAAGTACCTTAATAAACGTAAGCACGTGCTTACATTGAGATACTTTTATTTACTGTAGTGAAACTTGTTGAATTCGCTCATTTCAATAACAGTAGAAAATATCGTAGTCCGTGTACTTGCATAATTTGATTTTGTGTATGTGTGTTTAGGAAGTACTTTTACCTTTTCTATGACTAAGAGGTTTTATGTTGTCACAAGATTATTACCTGTCATAGTTGGCATCAGGAGTGCAGCTGAGGAGGAAGCTCTAGCTGACATTGCCTTGGCTGTCACCCAAGACATTTTCTTTATACCCTTTCTATATATTTTCTTTACACCCCTTTCTTCCCTATCTGCAAATTTTGAGCTGTATCTTGTTTTCACAATTACATTTGGGAGAAAAGACAAAAACCAAGTCATTTAGGTCTGTCAAGTCCATTTCTCCTGCCTTCAGCAGTGGGTGCCTAGGGAAGAATATAAAATCAGATTGAGAATACAGTGGTAGTTCTCCAAAGTACTCTTCCCTTTTCCCCAGTGATTTGGAGGTTGAAGGACTTGCTAAGCTAGGAATATTATTTTTGCATTAGGTGGACTTTTATTTGAAACAGTCTAATGCTTTTGAATGCATGCAGAGCTCAAGCATCCACTCTTGCAGCAAGGAGTTTCACAGTTTAATGGGACGTGGTAGGACAGAGCATCTCCTAGGCTTGTTTTGAACTTGCTGTCTCCTGGTTCTGTGTGGCACTGCCTAGCTTGTGTGGCATGAGACAGCAGATGACAGTTCCCCTTTCCTCTTCATGGTGCCACTCAAGCAGTCACAGCAGCACTCTGTCATCTCCTGCCCTCCCAGGTATTTACTTTCCTTACTAAGAGTCCTCCTTCCTGCAGGAAACTCTCACTTGAGCAGTTGTGTTGGCATCGATGAAAAGGCTTGCAGGAGTGAGCGTTGGCATTACTCAACACCAAAAAGTAGGGCTTCACTTAGGTATTGCAGGTACTGTCTGTAGCAAGCATTTCTGTCTGCATCTGGGTATCTGGCTCCTTAATGTAATCCAGTGTTTGTCGTAACTCTGTGGAAGTAGAGCTCCTGCCACTTGGGTTTCTACTCTGAGGTTTGTGGGATACACAGGCATTTTAGTTTCAAACTGCTCCATCGTGATGGTATCCTCTCACGTAAACCTATGGACAGATAATTACAGAAATATCTGTAAGTCTTACCAGCTTATCTCAGTTCACTGCCCGCCTGCCTGCATTTTCTAATTTTCTTGGTTCAAGTTGCTTTTGTTATTCTGACCAAGCTCTGGGATCTATCTTACTGATGAAAGAGACATCAGTGGTACAAAACTGTCTAGAAATCTCATCATGTTCAAAACACAGTAAGAAAGGTCTCTCTTCTTGGTGTTCCCACGCTGTTAACACGTGGTTTTCTTATTGTGGTTTACTTTATAGATCAAAACCATGTGCTGTATTAGGAAATGCTGTGGAAGGTCCGTTTCTCATGCTAGTTTATCAGACAAGATCCTTTAGAACATACATTGAAAATACATCAAACAAAATTGTTATTATAGTTCACTATCTCATACTAAGGGAATGGTAGGGAAGCACCACCAGTGATAAGGACTTGGACTTTGTGTCTGTGTTTCCATGTGAGCAGATAAACTCCTCTACCTGAATAGGTCTGCAAAGAAATCTTATAAAAAGATCTTTTAAAATGAGAAGTAACACATCTTTTTAGTTTAATGATGTTGCATAGTCAGATTTTTAAAATGCTGAGACTCCACTAGATAGAAAAATAAGTAGTATTTAATTTATATCCTACCCGTGACAGTACCCGTCACTGTTTATTCTTTCATGGTCAGCTAAGGTAGACATTTCGATGTGCTTTTTCCTCATTTAAAACCCATTTGGGATGATTATGTCTTACAGTCCTAAGACCTGAGATGGTCTGTGACTTTTACTGCTCTAAGGAACAGGATAAACATTTCAGAGTCAGTAGCTGTGTGCTTTGCAGAAGAGATGAGCTGTAATAGGATGCCTGCTCCTCAGCCCTGTAACTACAAAGAATAGTTCCTTATCAAAGACTAGGACACCGATTTGCAGACTTTCTGGTGCATTACTCATTGAGACGCGTTGCTCCTTTTATATAGCTTGGCTTTCTTTTTTCTCCTAATTCAGGAGAGACTCCGACCCAGCACTTTCTGTCATGCATTAGTAACTCTGAAAACATGTTTACTTAAGTACAAAACCGCATTAGCTCAGCATTATTGTATGCCTCCAACACACATAAATTACAATATATTGCAGGGTAGGAACTTTGATCAAGAAGAGCCCACACTGAATTAACTTGGAGGTGGGGAGGATGGTTGGAGCATTACATGTTCCTTGTCTCCTTTGCCTCTCATCCCTACGATTCTCACTGCCAGTCAGTCTTTTCTATTGCTGGCTACGTCTGCACTGCAGGCTACAAGAAAAGAAAGCAGTAACAATAGTAGCTCTAGAAAATTCATGCTATTTCATGGATCTGGTCTCCTTCTTTAGCATTCATTTCCATACACAGAATCTCAAGTGTGACTTGTAGAAAATTCTCCCTCATTCTCCCCAACATCATGTCTCTCACCCTAACAGCACTGGGCTTCTGGAGCAGAAAAGCAGTTTGGGGAAGGGAAAACACTATAAAGACAGACCCCTAAAAAATGTAACCTGTAGCCAAGATTTTGTCACCATCTTATGCTGAGATTCTTGCCCCATCAATACTGCTGGAATCTTGTACAGTGCTCGAGACAATTATCTAGCCTGGGTAGTGAGGAGGGTGCTGTTTGCATGTGCTGTTGTTGGTAGAGAACATGGTGAAGAGTGGCCTCAGTGCTCCAAACAGGGCTGCAGCATTCTGCCACCAGAGATGCCAAGTGCCCTTGCTGATCCAGCCTTCCCACTCACTGCAAAACAGCCTCCGGATGGGAGATGAGCAGAGCTGAGGAACACAAGTAGCATGTTTCTTCCTTACAGACCAAATGCATTTGACCCAGTATGAAACATCTTGCAGGTTGACAAGTCTAGAAATCATGTTGTCCCCATCCCCTGTCCCCCCCATCTGATAAAACAAAGAATAATTTATTTTCTGTTAGCTCTTCTCAACCCCTTTTGGAGGACTTTTTGACTATCATTACATGCTGACTGAAAGAACCAGTAAATGGCTGCTCTCGAGCCGATTCCATTGCTGTTGATGCCAGCACCAGAAAGTAGGCAAGAAACACAATCACTGCCTGGGTGTGATTTAAAGATTGAGGAGCTAATACTGCTTCCATTGAAGGTAGAAGAAGCTTTGCCTCTGATACAAGTGGAAGCAGAAAACAGAACTTACTTGTACTTGAAGTGTTGTTAATTGATTTTGTTGATTGGGCAGCATGATACACTGTTAATCAAGTAAGTACAAGCACAGGTTCTTCCTGTGCCAAGTATTTGATTTTTTTACTTAGTATTTGTTTGTAAGCATAGAAATCTAAAGCCATGTGAAGTTTGAGAAACTTACACTCAAAGTGACTTGCTCATCTATTTATATATACACAAGTATACAGAGCATTGCATGATAGTTTGATACTACCATGTTTTCTCTGTTATTCCTCACTTGTTTTTTGCAAGTTAGAACATCTTCCAAGCCCTAGGCTATACCTTGTGCTGTACGTTTACAATAAGAAATTGATACTGCCGTTGTATACAACTCCTTTCTCTTAAAGAGTTTGGATCCTGTAAGTGAGTGAAGTGTCTTGTGCAGCAGTCCACCCTTGCTGCAAAAATCTTGAAAAAAATATCTTTCCTTCTACTTAGTTTGGGAGCTTATTACAAAAAAGTCTATGACAAGAAGTATAAAGTTTAGCAATGTGTGAAAGCAGAGAGGAAGAGTACTAAGAATTTTTTGTGCTTGTAATTATCAGACATCACCTCCCTTTCCTTGCTATGGCTGCTCTACGATTTGTTGTAAAAATTAAGCTATTTTACACAATAAAGATAGCACAACATTTCAGAGAAGTTATCACTGGGGAGCGATACCCTAGATGTCACCTAGATTAAAGGTGGTGTGTCTCTTGGTCCAGAAGTCTTGTTTAGAAGTGGACCCAAAGATAATGAAAGGAGGTTGGGTTCATTGCAACTTCACAGAGGTTCAGGTCAACGTACCAGTGACAAAATGAGCAATAGCTACTTGAACAGTCCTACAGTGTACCACATACAGTCCACAGGTGAATGGAGTTAAATCCAGTTGGCAGCCGGTCATGAGTGGTGTCCCCCAGAGATCAGTAATGGGGCCAGTTCTCTTTAACATCTTTATCAATGATCTGGACGAGGGGATCGAGTGCACTCTTGGTCAGTTCACAGACAACACCAAGTTGGGTGGGAGTTGAGGGTAGGAAGGCTTTGCAGAGGGATCTGGAGAGGCTGGATGGATGGGCCGAGGCCAATGGGATGAGGTTCCCCAAGGCCAAGTGCCGGGTCCTGCCCTTGGGTCACAGCAACCCCCTGCAGCGCTCCAGGCTTGGGGCAGAGTGGCTGGAGCTGCCTGGCAGAAAAGGACCTGGGGGGGTTGGTGGCCTGTGGGCTGAACATGAGGCAGCAGTGTGCCCAGGTGGCCAAGAAGGCCACC
>JAHREE010000317.1:116662-145401 GCA_033628505.1 Tringa tobata | reverse complement strand
TTGCTTTAGATGGACTTTGTTACAAATTGTAATATACCTCTTCCTTCTGAGCGTTCTCGCCTCAAGCCCTTCGATAAAGGCACCGAGTCCCAGAGCCCAGGTGAGATTTAAACGCTCAGGTTTTGTGCAGGAGCTGCAAGCCCTCATGGGTGCATCTTCATAGCTGCTGTCCTCCTCAAACCGGGCTGTACACCTAAGGGGCTTTAGATTCTTGTGGAGGTCAAGTTAGGCTGTGGCTGTCCCAGAAGAGGGCAGAGGTGTTCCTTCCAACCCAATTTGGCATCGAAGTGGCTTCAGGAGCCACCAGTACCTACCACCACCTCCGCAGCCTTTGCAGCACCTTATCTGACACCTTTGGAAATGCGTGACATTCATCATGTTGCTTCTCCTGCTCCCAGTGTGTTGCAATCGAACGGTGTGGCCCATAATAAAATGACTGTCACTGAAGAGAAAAAGGATCCAAAAATTGGATAAATCTTTGGGTTGCAAACATACTGGTTAACTGCATGGCTCTGTATTTTCATGAGCAACAGGTCAGATCTTCAGTGGTGACTTCTTAGAAGTAGTCCCATGTCTGGGAATGCTATCAAGAGATTTATTCAGGCTGATATTGTTCAGAGAATTAAAATGTGCAACCAGGAGTGTTGGTGCTTATGTATTTGTTGACCTCTCTTGGTCCTTATGTATTTGTCCTCAATAGCATACGATACAGATAAAGGTGAAATATGGGTTATACTTATTTTTAAAGCATTTTCATGTAATTTCTTTTTATTTATTTAAATGTCTATTTAGTTAAAATCACAACAGGGAAACAAACCATTAGATGTTAAGCTCACTGACTGAGACATTNTTAAAATCAGAACAGGGAAACAAACCATTAGATGTTAAGCTCACTGACTGAGACATTAATCCTAGCCTCAAGGATCAGTGTTTTAGCTCACCATGAAAATAATACCTCACTGCCTTTTAAACAAACACCTCATTTATTTAAAAGTGAAAATTTTGAAAGCTATCATACAGATTTTAGGTTCAGTGGCATTTTCAAGTTGGTTGCAAGACTTAGTGGTGATGGTTTTAACCACAGAGGTCTGCAGGGGCGGAAGGGGTAAGGTTTGTAGCAGAGGCAATAGCATCAATCAGAGGAAGTGAGATTTGGAAAAAGAGAGAAGCGTTGGGAAAATTGCCTCTCCTTCTCACATTTTTCTTTTCCCTCCCTTGCTCTCTCCCCCAGGCCTCACTGTGTAGAGCATCCCACCCTCTGGAAATAAATGCTGAGTTTTATCCCACAACAACATCAAGGGACCGTCCGTCCCTCTTCTTGGGCGTCGTGTTTGCCCAAGCAGCAGGTGACTTCCCTGGTCTTCGTCTGCTTCAAATCCTCCCGTTCCTCCTTTTAAAGCACCGGTGCTTTCAGGAGGGCTGAGATGAAAGTCTCCATTAAAACAAGCCCCCCGCCACTGAATGAAGGCTAGCTGGGCCAGCGTGGCCGCCAACGTGCCGGGGGGATGAGCCTTTCATCTCCCAGCTGCCCTCCCCACCCGGCTGTTTGTCCCAGCCCCAGCAGCAAAGGTTGTTTTTCTTTGGTGCAAGACTTCAGCCCACGAAACTTTGAAGTTTGCTTGCCTGGCTCCTGTGTCACCTACTGTTCCTGTCAGCAGCAGCCAGATAAACCCGATGGGCTCAAGGTGTCCGCTCTAATGCCTTCGTTGACACGTAGGCTGATCTTCAAATGCTTGGGTAAATGGCTGAGCGTGGAGATAGCGATGCGTCATTAATCCCCTGCCAGATAAGCACCCTGCTGTATGTGCTGGCCCTGGCTTCCTAAGGCCCTAACGACCCCCAAACCTTACAAATCAGCACCTCACTGAGATCAAAGATTTCGCTTCCCTTTCTTTGTGCCGGTACCTACTGGCAGGGTTTAGACACCGAGCCCTCCCCGGCCCACACAAGTCTTCCCCCGGCTACAGAGCAAATGGTTAAATTACAGTCGGGTGAAGATTGGGGTACCTGTCCGGGGTCATTTCCCCAAAGGAATAATCTGGGAGAGGGCTGGGGGAGGAACCCTTTTCTCTTACAGGATGGAGATGACATACAGCAATTTAATTTCTTTTTTTTTTTTTTTCATTGCCCACATAAGCTTATGACGAAATCTCATTCCTCCCAAGGCTTGTGATTACAAATGCATTGCATTTTGTTCCAATTTTAAAGGGTACTTGATCCTAAACCACGTGATCTAACACGACGGAAGGGATACTGCTTCATCTTTCCTGAAAATGCCCTGGTTGGTCCGGTCCTGAGTGACAAACCAAGCCCAGAACAAGTGCTCGGAAAATAGTGTCCTCCGTGGGCAGGTCTGGAAAGTGCAATGCACACACACACACACACACACAGAGCATCTTAAAAAGAAAAAAAAAAAAAAAAGGTGGTTTTCATGGAAAGACTATTGTAATTTCTCCTTTGCCGTGGTATGGAAGACCAGCATGAGCAATAGCTACAGGTAAATACTGCCTTATATACATCATCTTTAGCATATGTATGAAGTGTGCAGTGAATGTGAATGCTGGCACCAGCCGTGCTGCAGCTCCGTGTTTAAGCCATCCATAGCATGTTCCGTGGTTTACGAGGAGGTGCCTGTCATTAAAGAAGTGCCAGAGGGTTCAAAACAAACAAAAAAATCGATATTGGGATGAAGGTGTTAGAGATCTCCCTCAACCAGCCACCTCAGCAGGTCCCACCTAGGGGTATCTGGAGAGGAGTAGATGAAGACTCATTTAAGCCAGCTGGGAGAAATTGGGGAAAAGATAAGTATAGTTAAGGCCTCAAAGAAATCAGTGTGCCTTTTCAGGCAGGGTTCATCACTCCGGAGATCTCAGGAGGTCTTGAAACTGCTGCCCTAACACCTTTTTTTTCAAGAAACAAAAAGCAGGTTGTTTCTTCCCAAAGGCACCCTCCTCCCTCTCCTTATGCAATTTCTTAGTGATTAAAGCATCTGTTTAGGATGTGGGAGATGCACAGTGAAGTTCCTCCTTGCCTGGAGGGGTTTGAACCTAATCTGCAACATCAGGAGAGCAGCCAGCCAGCTGGGCAAGCTGGCTTGAAGGAGAAATCTCCCCCACACCCTCCCAGCCCCACATCCCAGCTCCCGGAGGGCTGGGTAGCATAAAATGAAATTTAAAAACCCCTCTCTTTAAAATGAGAAGAGAGAAGAAGTGTTCCTTGTAGGTCATCCATGCCATTCTTTCAAAGAAGAGAGTTGGCATCTTCCTTTTCACCTCCAAAGGTAAGTAAGAAAAAGTAATATCCTGGTGAAACCAGGATTTAAATGAAGTTTCATGAAGTTTAATGAACTTTTCGTTTTTAATGAATTTACTCCTTAATGCTATTAAATAGCTCCTCCTACCCATGAGAGAGCTGCCAGTGATTTTCCCAGGACAAGTGAAGGGTGGTTTCTATACACGGAGGGCAAAGCTTTATCTTCCAAGGTTTGTGATATGATCCAGGTCCTTGGGTAGGAAAGCAGTTATTAAGGAAGCAAATTCTTGTAGCATGTTTGTGAGGGTGGTGAGACACAGGCTCAGGTTGCCCAGGGAATGCCCCATCCCTGGAAGTTTTCAAGGCCGGGTTGGATGGGGCTTTGAGCAACCTGATCTAATGCCTGCAACCAGGGCAAGCATTAGATGGACTAGATGGTTTGGACTAGATGGTCTTTAAGGTCCCTTCCAACCTAAACCATTCTATGGTTTAGCAAACACTGCCCAGAAATAAATGATGCTGGGTTTGGTTTGGCTGTGATGGCTTGAATGTGCCACTGCTTTCACCACAGAAGATACTTTACACCCTGGCTTCTCCTGCTCCATCTGTTACAATAACTTGTGTCCCAGACGTGTGGCAGCGTTAAGAGTAGTTAAAGCACACGAAAAGATTGCTATTAGTATTAATATATATATGCTATTAGTAAAGTGTATTATTTTAACAGTGTTTTAAGTCATTCCTTCCAAAATAAATCCCGACCCATTTCCAACATGCCAAACTGTTCCTACAGCAAGCTCAGTGGGTTTTCTAACTCTGTTTTATTCAAAAGTCTGGATAATGGATGAAGAAATAGCTCCATACTGAGTTGGAGGAGGCGATGCTTTGCATTTAAACTTTGCAGTAACGGACCTTCAATGCTGAGGTCCTTTCTTGCCATCAGCTCCTGGCAGGTCTCTGGTGAATCAGAGCTTTCTCTGAAGCCACAGACACAGTGGTGGGCTCTGGACCCACCAGGGCCCATTGCACCAAACTGGAATTTGGGGCAAGGTGTGTTGACTTTAGCTCAAAAACGAGCCGGGCTGTATCCATGGGAGTAGCCACACAGCTTTACACTTGGAGACTAAGGATGGGATTTGGTCACCTAAATGCAGTCATTTGAGGTGACGTGGGGCACGTGGAACACCTCCAGCTCCTGTTCTTCGGGGAAGAGGTCTCCTATGGGTCCTGCGTCGTATCCGTGGGTCCGCTTTGGCTGGAAGGGAAAATCTGAGGATCCTGAGAGGGTCTAGCAGGCGAGGAGGATGCTAGACCGAGCCATTATCTGAAGTCAGGCCGCGGCAATCAGCAAGTGGAAGAGCAGATGTGAGGTCTTCCTACTCCGTCTCCTGTCTTCCCTTTTGAAGTGTGAGATTAATGACCATATCAGATTGTTGACTTTACAGAGGCTGTAGTCGGGGCTAATGTCATAGTGTGATACTTCAATAGCAGGAGGATGATCCTCGCGTCTGACAAAAGCAGCTAATAAACAAAGATAAATTGAATGTACTTCCAGGTTATTAATGACTTCCCAGCACAGTAATCTCTAGAAACAATAGAGGAATGTTTACTCAGTGGGTTATAGTATTACTCCGGTTAATGACTGTTGAATTAAATAAACGGCAGCTCCAGGGATGCATCAGTGCGTGCTTCGCAGGGGCATCCTGCAGGGATGGATCAAATAGCGTGTTTTGGGTTGGGGGAAAAAGAGAGCTCAGCTGGGACCTGTCTTCTCCAGTACGTGGAGACACTGGGAAAAATAATTGGAAGTCCCCTTTGCCCAGCGCCGCGCAGAAGATGAAGCATCTGTTTATCTGCCCGTGTTTGCCTGGTCTTTCTTCTTCATCTTCAAAGCACTTGGTTGACATTATCCCATTAACGTTCAAGTGGGAAAGGTAAGCGATGGGCGACCGGTGTGAGGAGAAGCCCCTGGGCTGCTGACGGCCCCAAGTACTGCTGGAAGGTGGCTATGGGGGGCATCCACCCCCCAAAATGGTGCAAATTCCCCAAACCCGGGGCAAGGAAAGTCCAGCGCTGCTCAGGTCCTGCTCCATGTGGGGTGAGGATGCTGCCCGTGGTGTGGGCTGAACCACTGCTGCCCGGACCTGGACTTACTGGGAAAACTCTGAGGCAGATGTCTGGCCTTGATAAGCCATTTCCAACAGATGAAATTAATTATCCCACAGGGATTTTTTTGGAAACAGGAGCTGAATGTACACAGGTGCCCTCACCTGAGCTACGTGCAGTGACTGTCTGCCCATGGGGAGGGCAATACTGGTTTTAAATACAGGACTTTTTCCCATTAGAAAGAAATTGTTTTCTTTTTAGCCATGGTTGCCCAGTAGAAGTAGAGCCAGAACATAAACAGCCACTGAGAAACTGAGGTTTGTTTTTCTATTGCTTTTCTGAACAATTTGAAAACTGTAATTTCGGCATGTGGTTCAGCTGAAGGCGATCCCACCAGGATGCTGCAGGACATGGAGCAGTTTCTCCCTAGGCAATGGTTCTTTAAGGAAGAATTTATGAATCTCTTCTCCTTCTTCTTCTTCTGCCTTCAGAATTGCTGATTAAAAGCTCATGAGACTGGGTGCCCTGGAGGAGAGTTGGAGGGGGCAGCACCAGGGGTGAAAGCACCAGGTTTTTTAAAAGGAAAAGAGGTAAAATTCCAAATATTTGGAGTAGCACCACAACCCCAACACTGCTCTCAGCTTTGCAAATCTTTGGGTGTCGCTCTCAATGGATTCCCCAGCTGCTGCCAGCCGGAGGGCAAGAAAACCAACGTGAAT
This sequence comes from Tringa tobata, assembly GCA_033628505.1. Lineage (NCBI taxonomy): Eukaryota > Metazoa > Chordata > Aves > Charadriiformes > Scolopacidae > Tringa > Tringa tobata. The sequence goes on along the minus strand of JAHREE010000317.1, from coordinate 139,327 downwards.
TGCATCTGGTCTAGGCGTAGGGTCTTACCTTCAATTAAAATCTTCATAATAATTAAAAAATAATAACCCCCCATGCTTTCTTACCTCCCCGGCAAGGACACCACAAAGGGCAGCATCTCATTTCCCATGTGCAACATCTCTGACATTTCAGGGTTGTTGTTTTTTTGTTGGTTTTTTTTTTTTTTTTTTTTTCATGGGGAGCTTAAATTATAGCTCCGTCACCAGCGGTCACCTGCTGAGCGGCACCGTGGTTCGCACTCCCCATCTTCCTGTCTGCTGGTCATGTCAGAAGGTCGCACAGCGTGAGCGGGCTGATTTATGGGCTCGCCGGAGCGCACAAAGACTTCCAGAGGAAGTCGGAGCTCTCCTGCCAGTGCCTTTCAAGGCCGGCGAGTCAGGCGGCGCGGGGCTGCGGCGAGGAGCTGCCACCCAGATGAGGATGCCGCGCCGGCAGACCCATGGAAACGGGCTGCTTGCTTGCAGGGTTTTTTTTTTTAAGCAGAGATAAATAATAAAAAAAAAATCACAAAATCAATATCAAACAATAATTTTAAAAAAATCAATAAAAAAAAAATAAATTGATAATTCACTTATAATATCCATTGCTTCATCTCCTAAAGAGCCGGTGCTGCTCTTCGGTGACGCGTTGCTGCTTTGGGAGCAAAGCGCCTCCAGAAAAACCCAAACCATTATGGTTTTTTTTTAAGCCTGGTTTTCCCTCTGTGCGTCGGCTCCACATCTTTCCGGGTGATTTCATTGAATTTCACTGAATTTTTTAGAGTTGGAAGGGACCATAGAGATCATCTAGTCCAATGCCCCTGCTGAAGCAGGACCACCCAGAGCATGTCAGATCATGCTACTCAGGACGGCATCCAGGCGGGTCTTGAAAATCTCCAAAGAAGGGGACTCCACGACCTCCCTGGGCAGCCTCTTCCAGGGCTCCGTCACCCTCACTGTGAAAAAGTTTTTCCTCATATTCAAGTGGAACCCCTTATGTTCCAACTTGTGCCCATTGCCCCTTGTCCTCTCACTGGCAACTACTGAAAAGAGTCTGGTTCCCTCCTCCTTCAGTCCGCCCTTGAGATACTTGTAGGCATCAGTCCTTGCTTTCCTCCACCCGTTTTGCCCTGCTGGGTTTAACAGGTGGGCACCGTCCCGTCCCCGCGCTGGAGCCCAGCACAGGTTGCAGTAGCCCAGGTGAAGAGGGTGAGAGCCGTGCTGAGGTCACTGGCAAACATCCTGTGAGGTTTTTAGCCTCCGTTTGAGCATCTGCTGCTTGAAATCTCACTGATTTTTAAAATGTAGCAAAAGCTACATATATGCGGTGGCCCCGCGTGCTCCGAGGGGTATTTTACTTGTGAGGGAGGATGTGAGTCTAGAAGGCTGCGTAACATTAATCTAAACAAACCTGCCTTCTTTTTTCTTTTCTTTTTTTTTTTGTGTTATTTTATTAATAGGAAAAATGATCCTCTGTTGATTTACTAAGTTTTAAAATTTTTTTTGGCTGATTTTTTTTTGTGCTTGTGCACATCTCCCCAGTTCAAGAGGGACAGGGAGCTACTGGAAAGAGTCCAGCCTGGGGCAACGAAGATGATGGAGGGATTGGAGCATCTCCCTTATGAAGAAGGGCTGAGAGAGCTGGGACTCTTCAGCCTGGAGAAGAGAAGGCTGAGGGGAGACCTTATCAATGCTGACAAAGATCTAAAGGGTGGGTTGAAGGAGGATGGAGCCGGACTCTTTTCAGTGGTTCCCAGTGAGAGGACGAGGGGCAACGGGCACAAGCTGGATCACGGGAAGTTCCCCTGAAATCTGAGGAAGAACTTCTTTGGGGTGAGGGTGGCAGAGCCCTGGAAGAGGCTGCCCAGGGAGGGTGTGGAGTCCCCTTCTCTGGAGATCTTCAAGCCCTGCCTGGATGCCGTCCTGAGTAACATGCTCTAACATGCTCTGGGCAATCCTGCTTCAGCAGGGGAGTTGGACTAGATGATCTCTATGGTCCCTTCCAACTCTAAACATTCAGTGAAATTCAGTGACATAGCAAGTGTCCCCTCAGCCTGCACCCAGTGACACCTCGTGTATGGTGTCCACCCTGTGTGAAACAGGGGTCCTGCTCCGTGCCTCCACGGCTGTGCTGATTTATTATATTAATCTTTATTATCTTGTTTTGTAGCCTTTTGTTCTTTGGTGAGCATCCTGATGGAAGGTGCTCTCGTGGCTCATTAAGGAGAATGGGACACTACCTTCTTTAGGTGAACACACAGGGGAAAGCATTTAAATTTGTGTGTCGATATCATGTGTTCTCACCATAATAATTGTAACTCTCTTTTGAGAAAATAATTTTCTAAAGCAGAAGATATATTTATTTTATGGCTGAGAGTGCCATGGCCAGAGCAACCACGAAGGGCAGTTATTGTTACATTAATGTATGATGTGCATAAAAGCAGTGATATATGTTGATATATAAAGAACACCATTATGCATTTTCTCTTTCACTTAGGAATGACAGGGAGGGTAATGCCAAAAAGCTTCTCTGGCCCTGAAATTCAATGAAAAATTGCACTTCAAAGTGTCCAACTGTATTAAAAGGGGACACACTGCAACAGTAGTTTTTCTTGCGCTGGTTCATCATGGGATTGGATGCAGTTAAAGGGAAAGTTTGCATGAGTCTCACGCAGCAAATCAAAATGTTTCAGTGAAAGAAACCAGCTTTGAAGGGACCACCTACTATAAACATTATTCTGAGAGCCTAAGTTCTTAGCACAAGCATCCAAAGAGTAAATGATACACAGATGAGAGAGCAAACTGAAATTTCACAGAGTTGTAACTTTAACTTTCTGCATGTGTCGAAGAAATATGTCTTTTAAAAGAGCAGTGGAGCTGTTTACTATTAACAGCATCACTTTATTTATATACAGAGCACCCGGCACCGTTCTGATCCGCTTGGTCCAACACTCAGATTGCTCCTTGGCTGCCAAACTACAGTCTCCTATACTGTAATATCACTTTTATTTTTGCTGGTCACTGGTGTATAACTGCATGACAGTGATCAGATTGCAGCCATTTATACTTTGGTTTGGTCTTTAAGTGTTCCATACAGCATATTTCCAGGTGCATACAACTTATATTACTCCCGCACTGGGAACAAATAAATCACAGCAGCTGTAATGAAAATGTGGGCATTTAATAGGCCTGAATTGCCTTTTTTTGTTACCTTCCTCAAAGCTGTCCATCACTTTCTGACTATGCCAGCAGTGCTCAGCACGCACAGCATCTGCCTGCACTCTTTGGTCAGCAACACCACCCACTCTGCCACGGCCCACCATTCCCAAATGATTTCTGCTGGTTTAATTGTTTATAAAGTGGTGACAAATGTATAGATTAGTTTAACAAACAGCGTTTGGATGTGCAGCTCCAATATATAAAACAAGCTGTGTACAGAGGATATTTATGGCTGAGACCAAAAAAAGAAGAAACAACCAAATATATTTTGCTGGCTGTCAGGTCACTGTGAAAATCCTGGAGCGGTCTGAAAAAAAGCCACCACCTGAAATATAAGAGGGCAGTGATGTCTTAGGCCAAGTTAAACACACCCACAAGACTCTTTTGTAATAAATAAACAAGTAAATAAAAGGGTCTAATGAACAAACTGTTTACCTTTCATAAGATGCTGTGGAGCCCTTAGAGCCTGAGCACTGCATCCCAGTCACATTCCTCCCGGTGAATCATCCCCAGCATCTAAAAATACATTGCTCAACCAGCAAGTTGCTGGCTTCCCTGGAACAACTGAAAGAAAACTATTTGGTCCATACCCTTTCAATTCTGGAATCCTCACATAGAACCATAGAATGCTTAGAGTTGGAAGGGACCTTAAAGATCAACGAGTTCCAACCCCCTGCCCTGGGCAGGGACACCTCCCACCAGACCAGGTTGCTCCAAGCCCCATCCAGCCTGGCCTTGAACCCCTCCAGGGATGGGGCAGCCACAGCTTCTCTGGGCAACCTGGGCCAGGCTCTCACCACCCTCACAGGAAAGAATTTCTTCCTAAGATCTAATCTAAATCTCCCCTCTTTCAATTTAAAACCATTACCCCTTGTCCTATCACTAAGCTCCATGATAAAGAGTCCCTCCCCATTTCTCCTTCAGGTATTGGAAGGCCATTATAAGGTCTCCGTGGAGCCTTCTCTTCTCCAGGCTGAACAACCCCAACTCTCAGCCTGTCTTCATAGCAGACAGGCTCCTGCCCTCTGATCATTTTCGTGGCCCTCCGCTGGACCCGTTCCAACAGGTCCATGTCCTTCCTGTGCTGAGGACTCCAGAGCTGGACACAGTGCTCCAGGTGGGGTCTCACCAGAGCAGAGGGGCAGAATCACTTCCCTCAACCTACTGGCCACACTTCTTTTGATGGAGTCCAGGATGTGGTTGGCTTTCTGGGCTGCCAATGCACATTGCTGGCTCATGTTGAGCTTCTTATCCAGCAATACCCCAAATCCTTCTCCTCAGGGCTGCTCTCCAGCCATTCTCCACCCAACCTGTATTTGTGCCTGAGATTGCCATATCCCAGGTGCAGGACCCTACACTTGTTTTGGTTGAACTGCATGAGGTTCACATGGGCACACCTCTCAGGCCTGTCCAGGTCTGGATGGCATCCCTTCCCTCCAGCACGTTGACTGCACCACACAGCTTGGTGTCATCGGCAAACTTGCTGAGGGTGCACTCAATCCCACTGTCCATGTCTCCAACAAAGATGTTAAACAGCACTGGTACCGACCCCTGAGGAACACCACTCGTCACTGGCTTCCACTTGGATATTGAGCTGTTGACCACAATCCTTTGAGTGGGGCCATCCAGCTAGTTCCTGATCCACTGAGTGCTCCATCCATCAAATCCATGACTTTCCAATTTGGAAACCAGGGTGTCATGTGGCACAGCATCAAACGCTTTTTATCAGTCCAGGTAGATGATGTCTGTCGCTCTCCCCTTGTCTACCAAGTCTGTGGCAGTATCGTTAAAGGCCACCAGATTTGTCAGGCATGATTTGCCCTTGGTGAAGCCATGTTGGCTGTCACCAATCACCTCCTTATTTTCCACATGCCTTAGCAGGGATTCCAGGAGGATCTGCTCCATGATCTTGCCGGGCACAGAGATGAGACTGACCAGCCTGTAGTTCCCTGGGGCTTCCTTTTTTCCCTTTTTGAAGATGGGGGTTATGTTTCTCCTTTCCCAGACAGCAGGAACTTCACCAGACCGCCACAACCTTCCAAATATAATGGAAAGTGGCCTAGCAACTTCATCTGCCAACTCCCTCAGGACCCATGGATGTATCTCATCATGTACCTTCAGGTTCCTTAGAAGGTCACATATTTGTAACAGTCTTACCTACTTGGTTAGCTTTGTCTTGTATGGAGGAAGCCAGACTGGTGGTGGTGGTGACTGGTGTCAACTTCTAGAGACACCACCATGGTCCAGCAAAACTGGGATTCTTGTGGAGAACGAGGCTTTCTGTGCTTGTGGTGCAACCTTTAAGTTCCTAGATATAAATAAAGGAAATTTGGACTGATCTGAGGGTTTAATACCTTCTTGGCCCAAAAAATTCAATTTGTATTTCTGAGGCAGCAGGTCCTGGATTCTTCTGTACCCGAGCCAACAGCCCACCTTCACTGTTCAATACCAGTGAATCAAGCATTTCAAGTTTGATAAAAGCCGTAGGGTTAGCTGCCCAAGGACACTTGGCGTGCCCATGCCCTACTAGTATCCCTTTCTTCTATATAATCTTTTAAAATTCTTTGTCTCCTGTGCCTATTTCAAAATGTGCATGAACACCACAGATCCATGGGCATGGCCAGACACCCTGAACCCTACCTTGGACATGGCCTCCCCTTTCCTCTCCTCCATGGGTCCCAAAGTGAAATTAGCTTGCCTGGTCTCTCAAAGAAAAATTAACTGTGCCAGGTAGGGGTGCAGCTGAAAGGGAACATGGACTCTTTGTATTTGGGAAGAAGGAAGAAAGGCAACAAGCCTAAGTCCAGAGCATTTCATGGTCGAAACCCCAACCATTTCATTATGGGAAGCCCAGGTCTCCCGTAGCTCCTCCTTGCGCCACCATCCTCACCTAGTAAAGGGCAAAGAGTCAACAGAAGGTAAGACTTTGGGGTGCTCCGCACTACCGGCTACGGCTGAAGACCAGCGGGACTAGACTGAAATGGTGATGGCATTTCAGTGTGGTGGCCAAATCTTTCCACCGCGGGTTCCTCAGCAGCAGGGTTTGGAAACAGCTACCTTGTGCTCCACGGGATTCAGTTTGTGTGCGTGTCCATCCAAGCTTTAATGAAAGGATCCCGGATGAAATCCATTCATCTGCAGCCTCTCATTTCAACGCATCCCTAAGTATACTGTGTGCGCTCCGGAAAACTGGTAACCTACTATCAAGGGCCTGATACTGCAAAATGTGGAGCAATTCCTGGGAGGTGCTGAGCATCCACAAGCCCCAGCAGTCCCTCCGTGCTTCCCAGCACCAAATAAACAGGCAGAGTTATTCCAAGGCCTGTAAACCAAAGGAAGGATCCAGCCCAAGCCAGGTCTTGCCCTATGTTATTTGCATCTTGCTATGTTTAACTCCAGATCACAGTTTTTAGTAAATTGGGCTCAAAAATTATTTGAGTGGGTTAGAGTTTGGCTGGCAGCTGGCAAACCTTGGGTAGCTATTTCCTGTTCCTGTTATTTAGCTACTTTTACATTTGTCAGAGTTAATGCAGTAGGCTTTCAGCAGCAGACATCTCTTCTTTTAAGGCTGGAAAGTCTGTAAGGGAGCGGGAGGATGAACCGTGACCTGGGGCCACCAGCCCTGCTGCTGCTGGAAACCCCAGGAGGGTGATGGGCTTGTGGTGGTGGCCAGGACTGGGAGGTGGGCTCCCCAGTTCATACCTCTGGATACCAAACCTGGAGGCACTCTGGCAAACAATACTTATCAGAAGAAGCCAAAGACTCGTTTTCCAAGATTTTGGCCCTAAAAAAAAAAATAAAATAATAAATAATTAATGTGTGCTCACCTGCAATTCTGGTCCCATTGTGTGCAATAAAATAATTTACTTTTTTTTTTTTTTCTAGCTCGCCCGGAGATACTTGCCAACAACACAGTGAGGCAGAGATGGGTTTGTGCCACAAGGCAGAGGTAGAGATTGAGCCCTCTGGACCTCGTAGTGCCAGAACTCTGCAGAAACAACCAGTGTTGGTGGAGCAGTGTGACCACCCAGCATGTGTCGAGGCAGCATCTGTCCTTACCAGCAGCTCCCGCAGACACTGTACCCGGCTGGAGGATGGACCCTCATGCAACTGATTCACTTTGCTTTCTTGCCAGCTGTTGCATGTCTGGGCTTGTTGGTTTTTCTTTAACTCCTGTAATTTAAAAAAAAAAAACAAAGCAATTATTTCAAACGGGACCCTCCCTGGGTGTCAGTCACAGAGCGAGAGTGTCACCGCTGCGCTGTGACGCTGTGGCCAAAAGCATCCCTTGGCTAATCATCAAGCTGTGCTTAATCTAATCATTATTGCAATTCTGTACTTTACTTCAGTTTACTCGCAGGGCATAATAAACCCAATTTCACACCTGCCTCCCAGAAAACCATAAAACCCCCCAACGGAAGAGGTATGAATACTTAATTATTTTTTTATTAATTACGATGAATCATCTGATGCAGTAAATTAAGAGATATCAAGAGATATCTATTATATGTTAGAAAAATGGTTTTTTTAAGGGGATCAAATGTTGCCTTGACTCACTGCCCTTCTGCTCCTTACACAGGGCTGCCTTGTGGTGTTAGCTATGTTATACATGATTATTCTCTCAAAGCTGTGCTCTTCTTATAGTATCTTCATTATTACTGAGCTCGAGGACAGCTAGACATTCGCTTTTGCTTCTATCAGGCACTGTGACATAGGGAAAAGTTTCGCTTTCGGTGGTGTAAGAATATGGCCAAAAAACCCCATCGTTGTCGTCATCGTTATCCCGCCCTGTGCGGGAAGGTTGGGTAAGCAGACATCACTGGTGAGGAGTCATAGAATCATAGAATCATCTAGGTTGGAAGAGACCCTTGGGATCATCGAGTCCAACCATCTACCCTACTCTACAAAGTCCTCCCCTACACCATATCCCTCAGCACCACATCTAATCGTCTCTTCAACACATCCAGGGATGGGGACTCAACCCCCTCCCTGGGCAGCCTGTTCCAATGACCGAGTCAGGTAATTGTAGGTCTGAACTCCACTCAACAATGCAAAATTGAAACCGTTCAGGCCACCGTGCTTTCTTGCTGGAGTGAAACCTACTCACACGAGGAAGGGCTGGCTGCTGGCACAAGGTTTGGGACAGAAGGGCTGACTTTAATTCCAGCCTAACCAGGCCAAACACGGTGCTATTTGTGCTCTCTGCCCTGGTATGGAAGTGTAAATGCTTTCTTAGACAGCCCCTGGAGTGCAGCACTGGGGAAAGACACACAGATTTTACCTTCAAACCACGTGTAGAGTATATTGTAACCCATGTGCTACTTTTACTTGCAGAATATGTTTCTTTTTTCTCCTAAATTGTCATGCTTTCCTCCAGTTAAGTCATAGTCACATGGGCAAAGCTTTGCCTTGGTGATCGTGGGACTATAATAGACATATTTTCTGTGAGTGATGAGTAGGGGGGAAAGGTGGCTCGGAAATAAGGAAAGGACTATTCCTGTGTCCTGGGAAAAAAGGAGTGGTGCCCTGGCAGTAGGCAGAGGCAAAGGATCTTGCATTCTTGTTGGGCACATGAGTAGCTCTATCAATTTTTGCTGATGTATCCTTGAAATCCAGCTCTCAATCCCACCACAGCCTTAAAAAAGCTTTATCAGCTGAAGCCACCACAGGTCAGGACAGAATTAGATTCAAAGCTCAGCTAAAATAGGGTGTGAGCAGTAGTGTGGTCTTGCCATTCTGCCAAAAATCGGGCCCTGCTGCCATCCTCCTCCCATTCTGCACCCAGCTTGATGTGCTGTGAGGAATAGCAGGTCATGCCAGCGTCTGGCAGATGACTCCTGTGGCCCTGAAGGTCACTTTGTGTTACGTGTGTGTGTGTGTGTGCCACCACATGAAACACAGCACAAGTTTTGCTGGGCACAAGCATCGCTTCTTGATGCCATGGCAAATCACACACTGAGGTCTACTGCTTCCAGGCAGGGCCAACAAGAAGAATGCTATTGATAAAATTTAAGGGAATGAAAAAAGTAGAGGCTCTGCTGTTGCTAGCTGAAAGGAAAATAGGTTTTGGACGGCGGCTACAGAAATCAAGATGCTCTTGGGATGCCTGAAACCGCTGGTCCTGCAGTACTGCTCCACGAGCTGAAGCAGGAACCAAATCTAACCCAAGTTAGGTCAGAAGAACTTTGTGGGGCCACAGAAATGGAGCTGAGGAGAGGATGCAGAGCTGAACTGAAGTGTCAGGCCCACGATGGTGAGGCCGGCTGCAGAACAAGCTGAAGTGGTACACAAACATGCAAGTTCCTCGACATGCAACTCACAGGTCTCTTTTTTTTTTTTTTTTGTCATTTCACTTTAAAAAAAAATTCATTTTGGGTCCCTGTTTTGCTAGACTGTCAATTCTTTAAACACAACAGGGTTGGTTCCTAGTTGGGGAATAACCACAAGCCAATTAGAAGTTAAATTGTTGAGCAGTATGCATCTAATTGAAGTCTCTACTTTCTGCCTGCTATTTTTAGTGTTTGGACCAAGCTGCAGCTCCATGTAGGGTATAATCATGTTTATTTAAGAGCAACGTGTACCTCAGTGAGAAAAATAAAATCCAGCAGGCAGAGCTGTTTTTTTACCAAATATACATGGGCGGGTGGTACACGTCAGGTCTAGACTGCTGTGTCTCTCTTGTTGTAGGCTATCTCCCATCAAGCACACGTCCTTTTGGCTTCAAGTCTCTGCCTGTAATACATGCACACACGTGCTTTAATGCAAAATGCATTTCCCCAGCTCTTTTACTGTCATTTATTGCCATCTATGATCATCGTTTCCTGATCCTCAGGGGCAGTGAAAAGAGACTCGGGCTGTGCTGGAGCAAACAGATGATGGGCTGACACATTTATAACTTAAAGGGTAAAAAGCTGAAGAATGTGCCTTGAGTCAGTCCTGAGCAACCTCCCCTTACCCAGGGGAGTTTGAGAGTATTTTGAGTACACGTTTGAATGTTCAAGAAGTGATTTGAAGGGCAACAGCAAAGTGATCATTTTGGAGTTTCTGGGTAGCTTCCAGCAAGGGGAAATGGTTATTTGCTGGAAGTTTTCAATGTCTGAGCTCTAAACGGTCAGGGGCCTGGTAAGACTGGGATGGGACGACCTCAACATCAGGTTGGATGTCTTGAAAGTCAAGACATTTTTCTTCATGCTTGATAGGTGAGCAAAGGGCCAGGAAGGAGTGGAAAGAGAAAGAAGAACAGGGGAACCAAATCCCATCAAGAATAGAAGAAAAAGAGCTTTCCTCCAACTTCTCAAGTGGACATAAGAGGGTCAAGACAAGTCAGGAGTAAATCAGAGGGTTCACAGCCACCTGATAGCTGATGTTGGGTTGCAAACGAAGCCATTGAGTCAACGCTGTAAGAGGTGAAGAGTAGGGGATAAGGACACAACCACGTGGGACACGTGTTGGGAACCAGAGTGGAGATGAGCAGACTCGTGACATGACACACAGACTGAAGAAGGGAGGGCGAGTTGAAGACTAAATGATTTTTTTTTTAGCCAGAGGTTGCAACAGAAGCTCTGCTGGCTCTGCCAAAATATCACATCAGTCAGCTTTAATAATGATAAGAAAGGAGTTAGGGAGGCTGATTTGCACCTTAAAAAGCTCTGTCTGTACTGCGACTTCTCTTGTGACCTAATTGACTTCTTTCTTTAAAACACCCCGAGGAAGTAAACGAAAACAGAGGCCCAACAGAATCCAGTGGTTTTAGTCACATCTGATTTATCTTATTCATCTCTATTTTACGTATGCCTGTTGAATAGCTTGTGTGCAAGGCAAGTCGCATCGGGAGGAAAATAGTGGGTTTTTTTCAGGAATTTTGCATACATTCCTCTTTCTCACCACACAAGGGGTTTGAGTTGGTTTCAGTGAGGAGCCATAAATCTTATTCAAAAAATTCCCGCACGGATCTATCCCATCTCAGTGGCTCTGCAAAATACTAAAGCCAGTACTAAGCAAAACCCAGCAGTGCCCTTCCTAGAATACAAGTCGGGAAAGACAAGCCCCAGAACTTCATCTTAAATCAAGCAGCACGTGCCCTTGCTCCTTGTCTTATTTCACAGTGTCGGATGTGAAATCCTGAGATGGAGTCGATTTGAAAGTCAATGAAACAATGTTGACAAGGAAAAAAAAAACCCAAATACATGCAAACTGGTGTTCTGAGGTTCAATGGTATTTAAGGGATAAACTAAGAAATTGAGGTTGTTGAGTTACCCAAACACTCCTGTATCTTTGTAACAGGCAGATGCAGGAAACAGTCTTCAAGTTCTAATGACAGTGAAGGTTTCTAAATAGCAATAGGCTACTTACTAGTAAGAAGTGTTCAGGACTAAGGTGTTACGACAACAAAGAAAACTCAAGGCTTGAAAGCCTCTTGCTTTACTAATGATTTAGTTAATTACATCCACAGATTAAGACAGAGTCAGATGTAAGAAAGTATCAAGATGCCCAAATAAGAAGGCTCTGGCTTTGTAGGCCATTGTATTTCTGACACAATGAAGAGTTGCCTAAAAACAAAAGCTGAAAAACCCCATCAGGAACACAACACCAGGTCTGGTCACATCTCCAGGGGGGTGTTTAAACACTTCTTGAAGCTGTTTCGCCCAGCCTGATGACCATGCTTGGGTTGCATAGCCACGGTCACATCAATGCAGTCGGCAGGATGCCATGAGCTTGCAGGACGTGGCACCACCCATGGGTCATGCCAACAGGACCCTGTGCAACATCAGGAACTTCATGGGGCAGAACCTGGCCATTTCCCAAACCCAGAACAAAGTTCAGTAATGTGAACAGAGGGTCTGTTGAGCAGCAGAGTATGGGAAAAATGCAGACACGAGGGCTGCAGCTAATACCCGGGGTTGCTCAACAGCACAACAACGAGGCACTAGGCAGCTTTCAAGCTTTAGAACTAGTTCGCCACTAGTTTGCTGATGATTACTCCGTGAACTGTAGAACAAAAGGTCAAACAGCAACCCAGTATTCAACATGTCAGTAAACTTTTAAAGGGCAATGAAAGATCTGGAAGAGACAAAACTAATATTCTTCTGCCCACCTAGTTGCTGTTGCGACACTTTAAGATGCTATGGTACCATGAATCACAGAATGATATGGGGTTGGAAGGAACCTCTGGAGATCATCTAGTCCAACCCCCTGCCAAAGCAGACCCAGAGCAGGTCCCACAGGAACGTGTCCAGGTGGGTTTGGAATGTCTCCAGAGAAGGAGACTCCACCACCTCCCTGGGCAGACAATTCCAGGGCTCTGCCACCCTCACAAGAAAGAAGTTCCTCCTCATGTCTAGGTGGAACTTCTTATGTTCAAGTTTGTGCCCATTTCCTCTTGCCCTATCCCTGGGCACCAATTAGAAGAGGTCAGGCCCCATCCTCTTGACACCCACCCTTTAAGTATTTATAGCCATTGATCAGATCCTCCCTCAGTCTTCTCTTCTCCAGACTAAAAAGCCCCAAGTCCCTCAGCCTCTCCTCTGAAGAGAGATGCTCCAGGCCCCTCATCATCTTTGTAGCCCTCTGCTGTACCCTCTCCAGCAGTTCCCTGTCCTTCTGGAACTGGGGAGCCCAGAACTGGACCCAGTGCCCCAGATGGGGCCTCCCCAGGGCAGAGCAGAGGGGCAGGATGACCTCCCTCCACCTGCTGGTTACTTTCTTCCTGATGCTCCCCAGGATGCCATTGGCCTTCTTGGCCAATGAAGACTCCACTATAAATGCAATGAGCATTTATAAATAAGTCCACAGAGGCAAAACCAGGGTATTTTGCTGGGTAAGGGTCCTACCAGAATTGTATGCCATGATGATTCCTTGTTACAAAAGTTGTCAAAAAAAAACCCTCGATGTGCCTCCAAAGGGATCCAAGCAAGATTTACAACTCAGATAGAGGCTGGAGGCCTCTTTTCCTAATGCAATGCTTTGGCCAACCATTAAATGACATTTTTTTAGGAATATAATAGCTAAACCAAAATAATTATACATTATTTGCAACTCCAGAAAAGTCTTCTATTTAGAAATTTTCAATGGATGAGACATGAATTGAAGGAAGGGCTTTCCCCTCCCTGCTGATTACTCCAGTTTGCGGGGGCATCAAAATATAACCTGGGAAATACTAAGTTGGTTTCTCCAGGAACTCATCACACTTCTCTTCGCCGGTGCCTCCACTTGGTGTGGTAGGACCATTGCAGCCACTGCCAGCTTTCAGCAGCGTTGGACTTGTGCTGTCCTCAGTTTTTAAGCTCCCAGGAGAATATAAAATCCTACAACAAGGGTTAAAACACGTCAATAATATGGGTAACAAGGGGCTTCCCTTTTGCATTCCTGCTGCTTTCTAGATGATCAGACACACAGGCTGACAGCAGTTGCTACCAACAAGCACTGCTGGCTTTCTGATGGCAATAATATTAGACTGCTCAGGCAAAGGACAACTGGCTCGGGAATGGGATTAGCCCTTTATCACTCTGCTGGAAGTCAAGTAGATCGCTGGCACGTGGCCAGGTTTCATGGACTAGAAAGTCCCCATCTGCCTCCAAAGGGACTCCTTGCCAAGGAGGAGCTGGAAGTTCTCCCCAGAGCACAATGGGACAAAATACTTCAATGTTGCTCATAACAGTGCCTTGTCTTGGCAAGGGGAGCCAAGACAACATCTTGCACAAATAAGCCTTCTCTAAAATTCACATAAATACTCTGGGGCAATGTTGAGTTTGAGTAGGAGAGTTGCCCTTGAATGGTGTTGACCCCAACCGAGCCAGGGCCACAGAGTTTAGTCTCTTTCCTCAGCAAATATGCCTGAACAAAAGCAGTGTACACCCCATAACCCTGACAGTCTCAAAAAAACAAACAAACAAAAAAAAAAAATGAAAAGCTCCATGTAGAAGCAGATTTCTGCACAAAGGATTTCGGTTTTGGGTTGAAAGCTCAAGAGCCCATGAAATTAAGTGGTCCCTGTGGATGGGAGAGGAATAAAGTAGCTCCAGGCTCTTCCCTCACCTCCTCTCTGAACGCAGCCCGTGGGTTGTGGAATGCAAGAAGCCAGTCTTCCAAATAGGGGAAAGATCTGGGCTCATTGCTACCGTGGCCATCACTCATTGCCCTTATACAGGCTGGACTGTAGCCAAAAGAAATTACATTTCTTGGCTGATCATTTATGGTCAGGCATTCCTCCTGGCTAAGGCAGCTAAAGCCTCGCTAACCCCAGACGAGATGTCTGGGACAGCAAAGCCCCCGTGATAGGGAAGGATCCGTGCAGGCCAGCCCCTTGGGAGGATGGGCAGGTTGGGGTGACCTAAAGCCAGCAGAGACTTCCTCATATACAAGTTAAAGAGCAGAGAGGCCTCCACGCACAGCACAGCAGACTTTTGTGATGGAAAGCAGCTCCCTTAGCATTTCACTTCTCCACTTCCCAACCCCATGGACCAACACCTGCTCTCAGAAGCGGAGAAAGAGCTACCATTCTCCTGAACCCTCCCAAGCTCCTCCTGGAGACAGGTGATTTGAGCTGAGTAGTGGGGGCAAAAAGCCCGCTTTTCATTGAGAAGAAGTCAACGGAGGCTCTCCACACTTCTAAAAAATGGACCATGGCAGGATCTTTTATATCCTCCGATCTCATTCTGCTACACATCAATGGGGAGGTACCCCTTGAATGTTCAAGCTAAAATAAATGACAATTAATTATAGCTTTGATTTTACTGTTCCTTGTATGAATCCAGTTATTCTGAAAGAGAAGCCTGAAGTCCAGGTCCTATCTGACCAGAGTTATCTGACTTCTTACCAAGCTGTGAAGCTGTCATTTTCAAGTGCCACCTGTCCACCCAGAGGCTGGCTATAAAGCTACAATCCCCCGGCGGATCAATAGAAAACAGAGAATTAATGTTAAGGTGCAAGATGAAAACTATACAAAAATACTTCCATCTGTGGTGAATTGGCTCTCAGGACTAAAGAGAAAAGAGGAAGTGAACCGATTTTGGAACGTGTTCTTCCACACTTTGGCCTTGTGTTCATTAGTGATTTGTGATGGCCTCGATGTGTTTTTACGTCAGACTCATAGCCCAGGAATATCAAACAGTACAGTAAAATTAAATATTTAATTTTGGTTTGTTTGTTTGGTTTTTTTTCCTCAAAGAAATGCATCCACCTTTATGCAACAGGGGTTAGACAACCTGACCCACTACAAGAAGTCCTTCCTTGGGCACAGCAAATCTGGCTGGAGGATGTGCTGCTCTCCTCAGCCTGGGGTTTCAGGAACTCATTCAAAGGAGGACATCAGGGCAGAGGGTGAGACAAGGCTCAGAGTCCTTTGCCAGGCTTGCCAGGGTTGTTCTTCCAGTGATGGAGCTCTTACACAATCACTTATTCTTCTCAAAATCAGCATCTTGAACCAATTACGTGTTTTAGAGGAGGTTTAAGTTTAAAACTAAAATGAATGAACCAGTAAAAATAGACCAACACTTCCCTGTGGGTCTGACACCCACATACTTGCAGCCCAAGATCATATTCTCTAAGAGGCAACAGCAGGGCCTTAAGGAGCCAGTATTCAAGACAAACAAAACAAAAATAATAATTAAATAAATCCCACCCCCCAGACGCTTATAGTCTCATGCTTCCCACTGCCCACAATCAGCATTTAGAGATTTCCTCAGCCAGTAATTGCATCTGAACGTCTGTTGTCTATGAATTTGCCTTGTCCCCATGTGACTTAATTTATGAGTTTTCATTTTGTGGCCACCGGTTACACAATTTGGCCGTGTGCTGGGTTTGTTTTAAACCTGCTGGCCGAGTCGTCCATCTCTTTCTTGCATTGTGAGAAACAAAAATAACCACTTGGTCACCTCCTCAGCATTGTTTACAGCTTTGCAGACCTCTCTTGCCTTCCCTTAGTCATCTCTTTTCCAGCTGAAAAGAGCTGCCAAACCTTTCCTCGTATGGCAGCATGCCCTCACCTCTTTACCCTTTATTTTTCCTAATTTTGCTGTACAATAAGCTTCTGGAGTCGCTCGGTATTGCCATATCATCCTGCAATATTTTCCTAGGCTGCTACTGGGATATATTTTTTTTTCCAGTTTTACCTATCTGTCCTGACTCTAAGTTTGACCTACAGATTTACTATTAGAGAAATCTTAAGGGGGAAAAAAAAAAAAAAGTAATTAGAGCTGAAAAGCGCAGCACCCATCCTTGTAGGACACCATCACCTCCTTCCACCAGCAGCAGCAGCAGCTCTCTGTCCCCGTGGGCCCCTCCCCAGTTATTTCAAAGGAGGAAAACCTTTGTTTTCTCCGGTTTCATCCCTTTGGTGAGGCTCCTCACCAGGGTCTTTGCAATCAGCTGGATCACCTTCCTCTACCTCCTTGTTGATTCCCCTAACAGCTTACTCCAAGGCTGGCAAAGCGCCACTTTCTCATGCAAAACTCACGCTGAATCTTTGCCCACCCAACAACATCCATCCATTCATTCATCTCCAGCTGCTTCTCTCGGCTCACGAACTGGGATTTAGGGAGGTGAGGGACACCCCTGCCAGATCTCAGAGGGGGGAGGCTTAACGTCCCATTGTGGCCCAGTTACACCTCTCACCCTCCCCAGCCAGCCCTTTCATCGGGCTCCGGGCCGTTCGCATGCTGATGGGCTTATTACTCACTTAAATCACCTGCTAATGGGTCCCCTCCCTCACTGAAAGCTAGATTAGAAGCTCTGCCCAGAAGTGCCCTCCTTAAGTATCTCAGTTATCCTCACCCCCCTCTTAACGTGTTAATTAGGGACACAAGTCAGGCACTGGGAGGGGAAAAAAAAAAGAGGAAAGAAGAAGCTACTTAGGAGAAAAAAAAAAAAAAAGTAATAAACATCACTTTGGATTAGCAGGGATGAAGTATATTTGTTTGAAGAAGTGCGAGGCATGGAGAAAACCATACCTTTAGTGCTCTGCGAGGGGTGCTGAGGAGCTGGGCCACCTGGATGCTCCACTTCCCACCCCAAGTGAGATCAAGGTTTGCTTCACCAAGCCCTCAGCTGAAAGACTGACGACAAAGAACAGCTTAAGCAGGTGGGTTAACTCCCCACAGGAAAAAATCCAGCCCCCAACGTAAGGGAAAAAACAAACAAACAAACAAACCCCCAAAAGCTTGCTGTATTGTGTTACATCCGTACAGGTTCTCACTTGCTCACTCTCTTCAGGGTTTTAATCTTTCTGAGCCCAAACGTGCAGTTTTCTGCTCTGTGTCAAAAGAGGTGAATGATTAAAAAAAAAGGAGTTTTTCTCCTCCTAATGCCTGTGGATGGATTTCAGGACTTTCGTAACCCTTTCTTGTAGGAGCACAGAGAGGGGTTTTGCTCCCAGCTGATAAGCGTTTTTAACGACACGGGAGTCCAGTGTTAAATGTGATGTGAAAACTGGTGGGAGCAAGAACATATATTTTTAAATTTGTTTGTTTGGATTTTGTTGTTTTTTTCTTAAAGGGATGTTTCTTGTGCTACATCTTGGGGTGAAACTACTAACTGAAGGAACTTAGGAAGAAAACTGGAAGAAAATGATATTTGCCTCCCCAAAAACTCATTTAACCAGAAATCACAATAAAAACCGTGCCGTGTCCCCATCCTCCTGTGTAAGGTTAATGCCTTTATGCCAATATTGTCCCCAGGTGCAGCAGAGAGGGGCTCGCTGATGATGATTCTGTGAAAGCATCTCCTGGAAGTCTGTATCCACAGACCATCTCAGGGAAACCGTAGCGTCGTCGGAAGAGTGATTCAATTTTCTCTTTAAATCCCTGAAGCCATCTGTGTTTGTACAGCCCGTGTCACCCCAGGCTGGGGTAGGGCTGTGGGGTTCTGGGGTGTCACTGTATTATTTCAAAGATGATGGAGGTCATGGAGAACAGGAGAGGTGCCTGAAGACTGGAGGAAGGCCAACATCAGTCTTCAAAAAGGGCAAGAAGGAGGACCCTAGGAACTACAGACCAGTTAGTCTCACCTCCATCCCTGGAAAGGTAACAGAGAGACTCATTCTAGATGTCATCTCCAGACAAGTTGAAGAGCGGGGGGTTATTGGAAGTGGGCAACATGGGTTTACCAAGGGTAAATCGTGTTTGACCAATCTGATAGCTTTCTATGATGCTATAACTGGTTGGTTGGATGAGGGGAGGGCAGCAGATGTCACCTACCTTGACTTCAGCAAGGCTTTTGACACTGTCTCCTATAACATCCTCATTGGGAAACTAAGGAAGTGTGGGCTGGAAGAGGGGACAGTGAGGTGGATTGAGAACCGGGTGTGTGACAGGACCCAAAGGGTGATGATTAATGGAGCAGGTTCAAGCTGGATGCCTGTAACTAGTGGTGTCCCCCAGGGGTCAATACTTGGTCCAGTACTGTTCAATATATTCATCAGTGACCTGGACGAGGGGACAGAGTGTATCCTCAGCAAGTTTGCTGATGATACCAAACTGGGAGGGGTGGCTGACACCCCGGAGGGCCGTGCTGCCATCCAGCAAGACCTGGACAGGCTGGAGAGCTGGGCAAGGAAGAACCTCATGAGGTTCAACAGGGAAAAGTGTAGGGTCCTACACCTGGGGAAGAAGAATGTCAGGCACCAATACAGGTTAGGCATGGACCTGCTGGGGACAAGTTCCGAAGAGAAAGATCTGGGCGTCCTGGTAGACAGCAAAATGACAGTGAGCAAGCAGTGTGCTCTTGTGGCCAGGAAGGCCAACAGGATCCTGGGCTGCATAGGGAAGAGTGTGGCCAGTAGGTCAAGGGGAAGTCATTGTCCCCCTCTGCTCTGCACTGGGGAGGCCACAACTGGAATATACTGCATCCAGTTCTGGGCTCCCCAAGAGGGACAGGGAACTACAGGAGAGAGTCCAGCCTGGGGCAACCAAGATGATTCAAGGATTGGAGCATCTCCCTTATGAGGAAAGGCTGAGAGAGCTGGGGCTCTTTAGCCTGGAGAAGAGAAGGCTGAGGGGAGACCTTATCAATGCTGACAAGGATCTAAAGGGTGGGTTGAAGGAGGATGGAGCTGGACTCTTTTTAGTGGTTCCCAGTGACAGGATGAGGGGCAGTGGGCACAAGCTGGACCATGGGAAGTTCCACTCAAATCTGAGGAAGAACTTCTTTGGGGTGAGGGTGGCAGAGCCCTGGAAGAGGCTGCCCAGGGAGGGTGTGGAGTCCCCTTCTCTGGAGATCTTCAAGCCCTGCCTGGATGCCGTCCTGAGTAACATGCTCTAACATGCTCTGGGCAATCCTGCTTCAGCAGGGGAGTTGGACTGGATGATCTCTATGGTCCCTTCCAACCCTAAACATTCAGTGAAATTGAATGAAAGCGCTGCATCCTCATGCTGTGCACAGGGCTGTGATACAGCGGTGATGATGGGATCCTGCTTGTTTATGCCCTGCCAGGGCTGGAACCACCCTTCCACGGGCTGTGCATGATTAAGGATTTAATTTGAAGGAGAAACGAAGGGGAAGGGTTATATTTGCAGGAGGCTGTAGAGCTGTGCTGCCAGCAACCAGTCATTAGGGGAGGTTGCTTTAAAATATTCCGTTTTTTTATTGTTATAAATAACAATATTTAACTTTACAGAGCTTTATGGTTAGCTCTTCCAGCCCTATAACCAGGAACAGCAAGTAAAGAAGAGGTTCTAGCCCTCCTTGTCCACGGAACCCTGCTTTTTCTGTTGCTCTACAATTTGCCTAGAATAAGAGGGTATTTTCTGTCTTTATTTTCTTTTTTGGGGGGGAATAATTTCATTAGAGAGCAGAGTGGTCGGGAAAGCACATCCTGGGGTGCCTTTCACTATGGCTGTTACTGGATTGTGTGTCACATGCTAAAATAATGTGTTTTTTTTCCATATTTCTCTTGATCAGAGTGTGAGGTCCATCCAGATCTGGACACACCAGCCAGTTCCAAGCCAAGGGCTGGCCACATCCCATCTTTGCCAAGCCCCAATCTGTACACGTTTAACTTCCCACGCTCTTACTGTTTTTTGAGGTTGCAAGTATTAATTTGGGCATTTCTGAAATGCGGAGCACGTGCTGGTGGGGAGAAGAGGAATACAGGAGGGATCACAGTCACACTGCCTATTAATTCCTCGGGGCATCCTGACGCTCCTACCCATCTGTGCTGTTGGCACTAAATTAATATTTTCACTTCTCAGATTGCCAAAGCCCTAATACAGCTTCAAGTCCCAGGGCTGAATGATGCATCGGGGCAGGGAACACCGAAAATGTCTCCCTTAAATAAATGGGTGATACTGTCACGTTCTGTTTTGTTTTGGTCTTTCTCCCAAGGGATGTTACTAAATCCAGTTCCTTGGTGCTCTACTTGAAGAAGAAACCCTGAAAGTTCATATGGGGCAGAAATGGGAAGAGATCCTGACTGCTTGCTGAGATGTGGTATGAGGATTAAAAAACAACCCACAAAACCATTGCTTTTGTGAAATCTGGCCATGAGACTGATGATTCTGGAGATCTGCTGTGCTAGCATGGGCTGCGGGAGATGACAGAGATGCAGCCTGGGCTTTGGAGGTCCTTTATGCCTTGCGTCAGACACTCGGTGCTGACCTGAGCTGCTCCTCTTGCCTAAAAAGAACTGCTAAAAATGCCTTTTTTTTTTTTTTTTCCTCCCCAGACTGAGAAAGTGAAGAATATGAAGGCATAAGCAGCATAAAGAAGGTTTTGGTTAATGCGCAAAGTATGAAAACGGCAAAACCGCCTGAAACAGAAGAGGATGGAGAATACGGTACAAGAAATGGTACTGAAGGCTTTTCAGACCGAAATAATCACTTTATTAAGGCATTTGAAGTGCTGAGGAGTGTAGGGTGTCACCTCAAGGCCACCCCGGTGCTGAAAGGTGTCTGCAAGGATGGAGCTGGGTGGGATGATGTGGAGCTCCAGGTCCACCCGAGGGCCCTTGCGAGTAGGCAAGATTTGATAGAACGTGATTCAGAACCAAAAAAGATACTTAATTGATATTTAACGCATCGTGAGTGTATTTTTCAAAGGTGTCAAAGCTGTATTATTTCCCTCATGGAGGAGAGAGTGCTGTAACTGTGTGGCGAAAAACCCTAAACCTAATTATTTTATATGTACTAGGGATAATGTTAATTTGATGGTTAATGTCAGATCTAAATTTATCTAAAGAGTTACTGATGCTTTTATTGATAGCCAGGTACCCTCATTGTTCCGGTGCCATTGACTTTTACTGGGCATAACTGTAACGAGTAATAATAAGTATGTTATGAAATAGCAATTTTTTAAAGTATCTGTTTTTAATATTTTTTTATTATTATTTTTGAAGCCTTGCACAATGATTAAGGTGCTGAACTCAAGCCTTTGAGATGTAAACTTGCCTGGGGGGGATGCTCCACACCCCAGCTCGTGCTACAACCCCAGTAAAAGCTGTTCCCGAGCACAGGTTCGGGGTGGTGACATTTAAAGCCGTGCTGCCCGGCCATGTCACCACCTGCCACCCACCCAACCCCACCGAGCTTGGGGCACCCCCAGCTTCCCCGGCCACAGAGAGTTTGGTGGGCACTGACACCCCAGGACATTGAGGAGGTTTGAGGAGCATGAAGGGAGCTCTGAGGGAGCTGGGGGTGTTCGGTCTGAAGAAGAGGAGGCTGAGGGGAGACCTTCTCGTGCTCTATAACTACCTGAAGGGGGGGTGTAGAGAGGTGGGGGTCGGTCTCTTCTCCCAAGTCCCAGGCGATGGGACAAGAGGAAATGGCCTCAAGTTGCCCCAGGGGAAGTTCAGATTGGAGAGTAGGAAAAATTTCTTCATGGAAAGGGTTATTGAACATTGGAATGGGCTGCCCAGGGAGGTGGTTGAGGCCCCATCCCTGGAGATGTTCAAAAGACTGGTTGACATGGTCAAGTGGTTTAGTGATTTTTATTGCTTGCCTTTTTTTTTTTTTTTTTTTTTGGTCAGAGTTAGGTTGATGGTTGGACTAGATGATCTTAAAGGTCCCTTGATCTTAAAGGTCCCTTCCAACCTAGAGGATTCTATGAATGTTTTACCTTCTGGTTTGGGGCAGCTTTCTCATCCTGCATGGTGCCGCTCAGCCCCAGCCCTGAAGGAGCTGGAGGACAGATGTGGATGACCCCTCGCCTGTGCAAAAGGAAGGTTCCTTTTAAATCATTTCCCTCTACCTGGAGCTGTTTGCCCCCTCTTTTGCGTTTTCCACAGCTGCAGGCTTGGTTCAGCACCCCCTGGTACTCGCAGGTTCCTGCCAAGAGCTGCAGTTTGGGGTTCACGTTGGATAATCCCACGCACCGGTGCCATCCCTGAGGTCCCTAAATAGTCCTAGGGGCACCCAACAGGAGCCATGGGGTGGCACGTCGTGACCCTGCCGGAGCATCATCCCTGCAAATGGGAGGCGGTGCCCTCGGAGCCACCCCGGGGGGGGCTGCGCTGCTCGGGGG
>JAHREE010000317.1:78272-106765 GCA_033628505.1 Tringa tobata | reverse complement strand
TTCCCACAGCCCCTCTACTATAATGATCTAGAGACCCTCGAGGCCCTCCAGGTTCTCTACTTCAAGAGCAACTCTCCTACCCCTTGGTACAAAATCGGCAGAAGAGCCTTGGGCCTCACCAAAGCCCAGGATTTCCAATTCATGGCTCCAGGATCCTGAATTGGAAGCCAGGAGATGAGCCCCTGCCACCTTCGAGCTTCCTGACAAGTGTTGCTCAGCCTATGGAGCCTACCAGCAAAACCCATCTTCATAGGATGAAGGCCAAGTACGTTTCTTTTTTGGAGAGAATGTCATTTGAGATCTACTGTAGCTAGGTACTTTCTAATTTTTTTTTCCTTTACAATGATGACTGAAACTTTCTTACAATGACACCCCGATGCAGTCAGTGCAATTTACAAAAATGAAACAATACAAAACCAGACCAGCAGTTCTCTACACCAAAATAAAATAATCAGTGTCTTACTAGAGAAAACCAGAACTTTAAGCTGGCTGGAGGTGACTGCACTTGCCATCAGAGTGCTGTGCAGGAAAAGCCGTATCTTTTAGCTGTTTTACTCGTGTGGCTGGTGGAGAAGCTATGGCCAGAGCCCATTTGATGCTGGATGCTGCTATAAGCCGTGGGAAAAGACTATTTGATCAAGAAGAGCTCCAACTTCAGCTCTAAATTTAATTTGCTGCCCAGCTGCATCAGCATTTCTGGGCTGCCGAAAGCATCTTGGGGAAAATGAAGATTCTTGAATAGCCAATTCATTCTGAAAAAAATAACCAACCCTGCAAAAGCTTAGTGGAGTGCTACAGAGTGACGAGATGTTCCACCGTGTACTGAATGCTGTTTATTTTGCTGGTGCTGGCATGGTTGAGTTGGACAGCCTTCACCTGTGAAGGTCCTCACCCTTGGAATGCTCCTCACTGGGGCATCTTCACCTCCTCTATGGTGCCATGGGCTGGACCACATCCCTCTGTTTCTCTCAGCCCACCCCATGTGAGCTCTCCCTCTGGAAGCAGAAGTGTTGGGGATATACGTACAAGATACCGGCTATCGAAGTATCAAAGAGATGCAGTTGGTGTGGACAGTCATGGAGAATGTGCACAAGCTGGAGCTTCTTGCGAAGCCTCTCAGCAGTGGTGGACAATGTGTAAGTGGACTGCACTGGGTGAAAGGATCTATGGAGCTCTCTGGGGCTCATCTGCAGATGTCCACTCTGGGAGCACCTAGCAGGGCAGGCACGGTTTTTGAGCTCTGGTTAGATGAGGCTTTAAGGGAAATAAGTCCTGCTTTGGGAAATGGATTGCCTTTTGTGTTCACCGGGCAAAATAAAAAGGCTGAATATATACAACACCTCAAGTGTGGAGTGTTTTCTTAGAAGAAATATAATTTTGGGGAAGAAAGGTTGGATGAGCCGTTACTCTGCTGATTGACTTTATGTGATGCTGATGCTGTTGTGTGCAATTCCCCACATCTGTGAGGTCCAGGACACCTACACGGCACGCAGTCCTTCACTGTCACGGGAGACACGGGAACAAACGTCCCTCTCAATGCCCTCTCCAGCCAAGAAGTGACACTCTAGATTTACCTCCTGTCCACTCAACATCAGTCTCAGCTGCCTGGCTGCTTACCAGCATCAGAGCTTGAGATGAATTATGGTGCAGAGATCTGCACGTCTCTCTTAAAGGCAACAGCTACGATGCAAGACAGCAATGTCTTCGGAAGGGTCAAGAAGAAGGAGAAGCTTATCAGGATAGCTACTGTCACAGACTTAAGCGGTGGTGTGGAGGCTCAGCTGCTCCTGAAAGCAACGTCCTGGAGCAGGCTGTAAACTGAGATCTCCTAAAATCCTGTGGAATAAGAGCTAAGGAGCAGCTTTTGATTGCTTCCCCAGAAGAACCATGTAACTGCTGACGAGGGTTTAAGAGCTGGGAAAGGCTTTCCTCTTAAGAAAATAGCTAGTCTCTATGTTTAGCCCTGCTGGCTCCTTTCCAGCTAACAAAGAGAGGTGCACTGATTGAAGGAAAAAACTGATTTCTTCTCCCAGAGCTATGTACTTTAGGTCACTTTTCAGATAAGGCCCTTGCTGGCAGTTGGGACTTCTGCCAAAGCAACTAAGCTGGTTGTAGAAAACAAGGCCGAGCGGAACAGACAGCTTTGGGGTGGATGAGGTCCTCTAGTTAATGCAGGCAGGTTTCGGAGAGGATCTAAAGAGTATGTTTAGAGAAGATATTAGTCCTAAGAGCTCCAGGGAATAATGGGCTGTGTTGAATTGGGATTAGGGCAATGCATGACTGTCAACATTGAGTTGTCCTGGAAGAGGGATTCCTCTGAAGAGGAAGGATGCTCCCGCCTACTTCAGAGGATGACACCGCAGCCTTGATGGTGGTGTGCTGGCCAAAAGGGTGACAGCAGATCCCTCTCTTGAGAACAATCAGTCATGTTCCTTGGTAGGACGTTACCAGCCCCAGGAACATACAGCCTTGATGATGCCAAGAAAGAATGCCAATGAAGTGACCTGGCTGCTCACGCAACCCTCTTCTCCTACTGCGTTGGACCTCACTGAAAAAGCAAAGAAAATGTGATTTCCTGCACAACGGGCTGGAGGGCTGCCTTCCTCTAGGCAATGTCAAAGGAGGAGAGACCCTTTCTGGTGGTGGAGCAGCATCCCAGCTTGGGGATGTCAGGAAGCAATTCATGCCCACAGAGAGCAGACACTACTGAAGTCGCTGCTGCTTGTCGGGCTGTCTGAGGGTTAGACATGCAGGGTCCATATGTATATTGGGTAAAAGCAGTATTGGAAATGTTCTTACTAAACTAAAAATGCACTAAAACCAGTTAGAGAAATATACTGGGGCATTTTTCAGGCTCCTGACGTCCTGCAGAGGTAAACCAGGAATTGAAACTGGACGTAACGGAGCAGACTTGACTTTATCGTCTGACTTGAAATATGGTGAGCAGTACTGCTGACAAACTAATAGTCATTAAAAAGAAGAAAAAACACAGTTTTGATTTATAAAACATGTATATGATCTTTGGGCGTCCCGCTTTAGTCAGATATTTGTGAGGTTCTGCTTTCTTCCACTGACTGCCAGTAGCTTCTGCAGCCCACAGGGTGAAATGGGGAAGGGGGGGGGAATGAAAAACCCTCTTGCTCTTTCATAGCTGCTAAGAAGATCTCAGGATGGCATATTGAGTGCTGGAGCCATGCCTGCCACTGCTGCAGGAGGTGCAGGACCACGGGCGGACGGAGCAACGGGATGCAATTAAACACAATTGCTAATGTCATTCTCCTGGTGATCCCGCAGGAGAGGCACAGAGAGAAAGGGATTAAGTTGAAACAAGGAGTGGAGGCTGCAGAACAGAAGGGGCCAAGGTAATTTCTATCAGCTAATCCTGTTTGGCTTCCCTTTGTGGCAGGCTTTGTGGGTAAAGAGCTCACAAAGACATCAAAGGAAGAGCTTTGCTCCAAAGGAAAATGAGTCGAGCTGTCCCTCCGCGTCTGCTCCCAGTTAAACATAAACTAGGCGGTAGCAGGGCTTTTCATGTAGGACATGGATGCAGGGGAAAAAAAGGGTGAAGAGCACAAAAGAAAAAACAGAAGGAAAGGTTAATGCAAAAGAAAAGGGAGATGGCACACAAATCCCACTTACCTTGTCAAAAGAAACAAGAATAAAGAAGAAGAAAGAAAGAGGACAACATCTGAGAGAAGGGGTGAAAGCGGCAGCTCTCCACTGAAACGTGGAAAGTAGATGAAGAAACAAGTGGAGCAGGTGAGGAAGAGAAAAACGTGTAGTAGTGAGTGATTCTGCCCTGATATCCCGCTGCCAAGGGCGTTTTGTCACAGTCATGCCCTCCCCAAACCGCCTTCCCCTGGAAGAGACTGCGAGGAGACCAAGTGTAGCTGGAAATGTCTCTAATGTGACTTCCTCAAGCATCTTCAGAAGAAATAAAGCACATGCTGTCATCACCTAACTCCAGAGTATTAGTGCCCGGAGCTCAGGACGTTCACGTAAAAGAAACTCATTGGTCAGGAAGAAGAAAATAAGTAGGAAAACTTACACTTGGTATTATAGGAGGTGTCAGTGTCCCTTTTCGTAACCCTTCCCAGTTAAAGCCTTCAAACCATCTAGAAGGGAGGGAATAATGAAACAGTTAGACATAATGACGAAAAACTCTCTGTAGCACAAAATGAAATTGAAATTGCTTAAACGGTGGGTTTCATCTTCTTCAAATTGTTCAAATAGCCTTGATATTTTTTCCTGTCGCCTTTATATATGTTTTTTGGGACTGAAAATGAAGGTGTGTAGCAACTCAGTGGTGATACCACGGCAAGTATAAATTACCAATGCTTGGAAGAAAACCATTCCTCACTGCAGGTGTACTTGCAGCTGCTCTTTCCTTCTTATAGGGTTGATCCCTCTCATATGAGACCCCTAGTGTCCTTTCTTCATATGAGATTGGGAGCTAAGGGCATGCACAGGGATGTCCTCCTCCCAGTCTGGGCACTTTGTGTTTGCTCAGACTATGGCAGCTCAGGTGGATGGGTGAATCCTGAGAAAAGCCTTCAACCCATTCACCCAAAATATCCATCCAACCCATTTCTGTTGCTTTGGGGATGGGAGAAGAGAAGGACCAGCATGGGTGGATGAGACAACCTGCTTCTGCAATGGGTCTCTAACTTGTTCTCCAGCAGCGTGAAAGCTTGTGAGATAGCACTTAACAACTCTCTCCCATCAGATGAAAAGGGATTATGAATTAACACTGGGTAGAGAGAAAGTGTGTTGGGCAGGGGCAAAAGGCAAATGGAGCAAAAAACCTCGGAAAGTGATTCCACAAACCAAAAAAATCCAAGCAGGCAGTGTCTGAGCTGGATTGCTTCCAAATGCTCTTCTGCAATTAGAGTAGTTAAAGTGTAATGGTCAATGTACAATGCGTTTTGCTCACAGGCAAGGCTGGCATCTATACCAAAACACTGGGGAAAAAAAATAGCCTGATGGAAATGCAGTTAGAGTCTAAAGCACACTAGAAGGGAAACACCAAAGGAGCTTAAGAAGAGTTTGTTTTGGGTTTGTTGTTTTTTTTTTTTTTCAGAAAATTGAAGTGTTTGAAATGCATGGTTCTGCAGGTTGAGTCTGATAGATGGTGGAGAAGACACTTACTTGTGCTTTTGGATATCTTTCACTCCGTTTTTCAAGTTCCCTAATCTTTCTGATGGATTGTCCCTATAAAATGAATAACAAAATCAGTTACTTTCTTACTCCTTCTGAACAACTAATTTCTTTGCAGTAAAATCAAGGTGATTACATCTCATATGTTTACCTGCATAGTTTTTTAATTAAATTAGCAGCATTTTTGGCAATCTTCTTTGGAAATTCGATCATGTCTATTCCCCTTAATATGATGTTATAGGTCTTCATGGGGTCTGGGCCTGAGAAAGGGGGACTTCAGAGAGTAGAGGAAAATAAAGAAGATTAAAAGCTTGTCTTTAAAATAGCACTGAAGATGATTAAAAACAAAAACAAAAAAACCAAAGCAAAACACAGTACCCTACTGAAATGAGAAAAAGTCTATGGTAACTAGCAATGCTGGGCTTTCTATGATCTTAACTCAGCCAAGTGGCTCTGATACCATTTGGATTTCAGTGATGCTGGCTGGAGAGAAGCACTAAAGGGTAAAAGCATGTTTTCTGCAGCAGCACACCCTAAACCTCTCATTTCCAGGATGGCCCACGTCCCAGCAGCTTGAGGAACAAGGGACAGAGCAATGCTTGCTGGCTTATTCTCTGCTTGATGTTGTGACATGCTTTCAGTGGGGATTAATTAGGTTTCCATTGGTTTAAGAGAATAGGGGCCTGGGTCGAGCCCCGGAGGATAAGCAGGTTGAGAAGATGAATACTCTTCCAGCTCCTCTATCCCGGGAGTGAATGATGGGGGATGAGGTGAGGAAGGGCCAGGGAGCCACTACTGCCAACATCAGCAGTAATACATACATCTAAAACTAAATAAGGGAAGGGATGGATAGGAAAACTAAATAAGGCAAGGGATGGATACAGGGACTCGAGTTCCTGTGTCATCAGGTCTACCTTCTCCTTTTCAGACAACCCATCCCTGCACCTCCCCAGTTGAACTGCAAACCCTTTCCTCATCACGCTCAGCTTGCTCAGGGCCAAAACCGAATTACTGGTGTCGTTCCACGGCAGCTCCTAAAAGGCCTGCTCATGTCTTTCCCTTTGAGAGGCCAGCACGGGAGCTGTGATCTAAAGTGGAAAAACTAATTATTAGGTCCGGCAGCACAGCGCTGTGCTGCTACAGTGCACGCCGGCTCTGAACCTGTCCTTTGCCTAATCAGGGTGACAATGGCAGAAATATTCGGATCTATTTTCAGCGGCGGCGCCGGCCCCGATGCCCATACCTGCCAGTCAGGAGTTCATACATTAAGATTCCCAGTGACCAGTAGTCTGCCGAAATGTCGTGACCTTTGTTCAGGATGATCTCGGGGGCTACGTACTCCGGGGTCCCACAAAAAGTCCATGTTTTCTTTCCAAATCCTATTTTCTTTGCAAAGCCAAAATCGACCTGCGGAAAGGAGCAGAGTACCATCAGGGCAGAGCGCGGGAGGGGATGTCAGCCGCACGCTGCCCTCCTCTTGAAGTCAAGCAAAGCAGAAGGGAGGTTTCCTCGTGGGAATATTCTCTGAACTAAAGCACCGCAGGCCGTTCCAGAACCAGGCAACTGCAGTGACCTTCTCGCCCATTTATCCTTCGCAATATAAAAGGAAGATGCTCGTGAAGGAAGAAGAACAAACGCCAACAGGGAGGGTTTCTTGGGAGATGTAACTTCGTATCATTCACAGCTCAGGTTGATTTGTTTTGCTTGCTTTTTTTTTTTTTAAACTCCCAGTCTTTACCCGAGCAAGAAACTACTTAGGCTAAATACTGACCATTTTGGCATCTCCTAAAAAGTTCAGATTTTTCTCCCAGTATAGGGAGCGATGCAGTACAAGTGCCCTCCCAGTTTTCCCAGTTTACCTGAGGCTGTCAGAGAGTGCTGGAAGGCTCACAAGCCTCAGCCTGCCCCTATGGCACTGGCAAGCACAGAAAATCAGATTATTCTGGGAAACAAAGCCGTCCTTTGGGGCCCAGGCAGAGCTCAGGTTAATAGGTTTACTGTGTGTTTAGCTCTACCTGCTCCGCCCTCCCCAGCCTTGGCGCTGTGCTGGCCCAGAGCTGTGGTCTGTAGCACACACTGCTCTCCCTTGATGGCTTGGAGATGCTCCTACACCTTGAGTTGGCCCAGAGCTGTGGTCTGTAGCACACACTGCTCTCCCTTGATGGCTGGGAGACACTCCTACACCTTGAGTTGGCCATGAACAAAATGTCGTACATGGTCACAGTCCCACAAGGGATCCAGGACACTTCTCACACTATCATGGATGAGTCCATGAAGATCAAGCTGTCTAAGGAGCTGGGGGATGGTGATGGGACCAGCAAAAACCCCAGTCCAGATCCTCCTGGGGTGGGGAGAAGGACAGTCCTGCACCTAACTCTCCTCAATCATCTGGAAGCCCCAGCTTTAGCAAAATGCTGTGGAGGATAAACTCTGATGTCATTCATTAGGCTTATTGTCATGGTGACACACGGTGGCTATAAAGGACTATGATGGTGATGGTTTGACTTACTGCTCTCATCTGCTGGAGCCACTCTGGAGTGTCCCTTCCCAAAGGCAGGGAAGAGTCCCCAAGAGGAGAGGCAGAGACCTTGCCCCTGCTGTGACTCTCAGGGAGGGAATCAGCCCCTCTTGGATGCAGCTTTTTTAGGAGTGCATTGCCCCATCCTTCACTGATGGCTTCCCAAGAGCCCACATTCTTCAGCACCTCCCACCAAGGGAAGACTTTCTTTTCTCCTCCCCCTCTCCATGGTCTCACCTTACATGCAGGGCAGTCCTACAGTGATTTTTGAGGCAAAAAACTAATATGAGTGAACGAAGCAATACAGTGAAACCCATCAGTAACTCCCAAATTTGGGGGGTGGAGATCTTGCACATGCTGCCGTCCTAGTTTGGGGAGGTGGATCTGACAGGGAGACAGCCTGGAGAAGGACCATGACCTTCTGGGAAGAGCAGTTTCAGGCAGAGCCTTAGGCAGTTGTCCCAGAGGAGTTTGCACAGATCAGTCAGTCGTGTTATTGGTGCTAAACCACAAGTGGCTCTTACAAAGCAAGAAGCTGTCCTGGCCACAGTTCAGCAACACAGTCCAGAGCAATTAATAATAATAATTTCTTGTCATGACAGGGTCATGGTTAATATCTCCATTAAAAAAATGCCCTTTTTTATTGCTTACACAAAGGGCATAGAAACAGCAGCATGCAAAATCTGTTTCACCAGTTGCCTCGAAAGTCCACAGATGCAAGTCCTCCCCGGCTCCCACCAGTATTTTAAGGAACCTATTTTCAAGTTATTTTTTAGTCTTTCAGTAGCTCCAAAAAAGCTGGGTGCATTTCTTTTGATGGTCTTCCCTAAAAATTTCCACTTCAGGACCACAGACCTGAATTTCAAGCCAGAATTAGCTGTTTCCCAGCTCAGCTGTACCCTGAGCCTCCTCAGTCTGCTGTAGGTTGGGGAACACATCCTGGTGGTGGGTGACAACACCCTTGGCCCTGATCTCATCTCACCATCTACTGATGGCCACCATCAGAGACAGGACCCTGGGCTGGGTGGGCTTTCCTTCTGACCCTCTTTGGCTACTCTTGTGTTCTCCTCTACCCCTAACACCAGTTGCCTGGTAGCAATGGTGACTTTTTTTTGCCAAACCAGATGTTGCAGGCACTCACCAGTTTGGCATAACCTCGATGATCCAGAATGAGGTTTTCTGGCTTGAGGTCCCTATAAATGATCCCTTTGGAATGCAAATAGGCAAAAGCTTCGACCACGCACGCCGTGTAAAACCTGGTCGTCGAATCCTCAAACGAACCTCTATGTAGAACGAGAGAGAGAAAGGGGACAAGGCGATTAGTAGATCTCTTCTCTTCCTGGACTTCGCCCTACTGTTAAAAAAAGTGTACAGTTCAGTTGAGTCACTCTAATACCTGGAAATTACCTGTTCCTGAACTCACCTTTACGTATAAATTTAATTGCATTTCCGTTTTTGAAGTTAGCATCTTTGCCTTCAATCTACCTTCGTATCAAACACTCGTATCTAAAATATTTTAATTTATTTAATGCAAAATTATTTAGTTTTCTTTTATAATTACATCTCATAGGAGTAAATTTTACAAATACTTGCTAAGTAAAAGATGATTTTTTACTATAACTCTTGACTTTTGGGTGATAGAGCTATTTTGAGCTGTGGAGAACCCCCGTATTAATGTTCAGAACCAAGACAAAAGGCAGAAAAATTGCAGTTGCTGGGACTTGAAGTGTTAATTGCAAATTCAGCAGAAACTGCACTTTTGGATCCTCGTTTCAGCACCAGTTTGCAACCAGTTTTCCGAAGCAAATCAGACCCCCCTGCCTGCTGGGAGCACAGGGTGGGAGCTGGCTGAGCTCAGAAGCATCCCTAAGCTAGGTGGCAGCAGAACCACAATTTAAAGCCGGGAGAATTAAAGACAAAATTATCAGGCTCTAACAAAGAGCAGGAAAAACACCACCCGGCACCTGCTAACATTGCTACGGTTCTCATTTTAATGGTCCGGAGGAGGTATGCTGTTAGGAAAAGGAAGAATTACAAAAAATTTGTTCTAGGTAATTAAAGCAGAAATTAATCTTTGCTTTCTGATCAATCTTCCCGATGCATTTCATAGAATCACAGAATCATGGAATTGTCTAGGTTGGAAGAGAGCCTTGGGATCATGGAGTCCAACCATCTACCCTACTCTACAAAGTCCTCCCCTACACCATATCCCTCAGCACCACATCTAATCGTCTCTTAAACACATCCAGGGATGGGGACTCAACCCCCTCCCTGGGCAGCCTATTCCAATGCCCGGCCACTCTT
This sequence comes from Tringa tobata, assembly GCA_033628505.1. Taxonomy (NCBI): domain Eukaryota; kingdom Metazoa; phylum Chordata; class Aves; order Charadriiformes; family Scolopacidae; genus Tringa; species Tringa tobata. Next base: position 96,786 of record JAHREE010000317.1, on the reverse strand, counting down.
TCCATGAAGAATTCTTTCCAAATCCAATTCAATTTTCTTTCAATTATAAGCCTACTGAATAGCTACGCGTGATTCACCGCGTCTTTTCCAGCCCCACGGGCGCATTGTGTGCACGTCTCACCTCCATCCACCTGCCCCCTGCCTACCCTCAACCAAAACCAAAGGCTGCCAGGTCAACTTCCCCCCAAACCCCCCTCCAAGGCAGGAAATACCAGGACTGCATTTCCTCGTGCATTACGGTGCTGTATGTAATTACATGCTTTCCTAACTAATTTTTTCCACGGCACTTCTGCTTCCTGACCGCCTCGTGCTCTTTGAAGGGTGTGGATTTGGTGCATGATCCTGTTTCCCATGTTGATAAGCAGCCCTCGTTTAATATGTGGAAGTTGGACTAAAAGCCCATGCAGAATTATTGATTGCCTACTGCTCACCGCTATCATACCTGACTGTGTCATAAATATTAAGAAATATTAATAGACATCGTTCATCACATTTCCTCCATGATAGAGGTGGAAGTTGCTATTCACTGTTGCAGAGGGTCAGGCAGAGGAGCAAACACTGAGACAAAACCAGGAGGTCTTTCTCTGGGATGGGAAACTGTACATTTTCAGAAGACTTGGAAGAAGTCTGCGCTTTTTACCTTGAAAATGCACGTTCCCGTGGATTTTGTTCACAATTGTGAACTCTCACTAGTGCCACTGCCACCTTTGGTTTCTAAGTCCAGGCTCTGAAGCGGCCACGGCAGCAACGCATAAAGGTGCGGCGCTGGAAGGACAACATCTCCAGACCATGTCTTGCAAAAAGGCAGCGAGGCTGGCCTTAACATTGCACCTCCTGCAATGCCTGGTCACACCCTGCAGGGTCATTCTCTGCCATCAGACGTGGTTCCCAAGGGCTTTGTCACCCTTAGGACAGTCCCACACTTCTCTATCAGGTGCCTGAGCCTCCATCCAGGCTCTCAAACGTGGGAAGTGGGAGCATGGGCACCATGGCCAGAGCCATACTTTTTGTGGTTGTAAAAAGTTACTGTTCTAGATAATGAAAAATTACTACATAATTAATTAAATCAAAATTAAAATATGCTGCTCGTTATTTAGGGGTACCAAAAGGTACCCCTAAAATATCTCTAAAAAAAGATGAAGATACAGAGAAAGGGCATTCAAAGACTTGTCATCGATGCAATTTATCACATGACTGCCACCACTAACTTCTGTATTTTTTCAGAGTGACCATGAGAAAGTAGTTCTGGGTAAGTCTCCACTTACATAAAGCCCTGGACATGTGGGATGCAACCTCTTTAATCTCAGATATGACTGGATTCACTTTATGCCTAGTTATCTGCATAGGAACCAAAATATAGCCTCACCTTCCTGGGATCTTAAATTAAACATATCGTGGTAAGATCCAGATTTTGCCCATGAAAGATCAAGAACTTTGGTTATCCGGAGGCATATGAGAAAATATTCCACTTTTTTAAGATAACGGTTTCTTAAAACTCACCTGTCCCTGAGAATTGTCCAGAGCTCTCCACCTAGACAGGCTTCCATCAGCATGTACAGGTACTTGCTGTCCTTGAACGTCCTGTAGAGCCTGTCGTTGGCAAACAAGAAAATCAGACGTGAATCCACCGTACAAGCAAAGGCACCAAGCGTTCCCACTTCTCCCAGACCGTGTGCAGGGAGCACCCCAGGAAGCACCACGAGACTAGGGGGATCCTTCAGAACTAGTGCTACGTTTAAGGAAATAATTTCCGTGCATCTTCTCAGGTGGGAAATATTTCAGCAGAACAGGATGGGCATCTGCGTGGTGAAGTGCATTGTGGACCTCAGAAGAAGAGGTCACCCCAACTCTGGGTGCTACGTATAAAATCTGCCGTTTCGAATGGCGTAACCTGGCACGTGGCTTTCCAGATGTGTTTGAAAGGGAGTTTTCCTACCATTTTTCATTTCCTACCATATCATCTCATTCTTCATGCTGCAGAGTCCCTTTGCAGGTCTGCAGTTTCCCTTCCATTTGATCATCTCAAAGGAGCGCTGCCAAATTTGTGCTTCGTTTCAGAACTTAAACCCACCGATTTGGAGAGTTTAAAGACAACCTGCTGACATGTAGGCACATAAAAGTGCCCTTTCTCTTACTCCCAGGGACTGAAAGTGCAATTTCACTAAAGGGATAGATGGGCCAGGCTTTATGAACCTGTTCTCCTGAATCTAAATTGGGTGGTAAAATCCCTGCTCTGCTTAATATGATACATTAAACAAATGCAACTATGAAACTGTGGAAATAAATATAGGGACTTCAGTATTAGCTGCTTTATTTAATTTTAACGTTGAACTACCTCTGCACTTCTTGTTACATGTGTGGGTATCTCAGTTCAGGTTGCCTGCAAGAACAAGCCTGCTGTATGTGGATACTGGAAAGGTTTCTTTGTAGCCGCATTGTTAAGAAATTAATTTTAAAAACCTGAGCTCTGCAGCAGAAGAGGATGCTGAGGGACATTCTGTTACGGTGTAGTTGTTCCAAGAATTAAAAACTAAAGGGCTGATGCAACATGATATAAATTAAAAGAGGTGGTTTTGCAGATTCTAGCTTTTCCCAGCTAGTGAAAAATCCAGTTATTAATGTCTTTTATGGAGCTGTGTGATGGACCAGGGGGAAAACACAGCAGGATTCAGTTGCTTTTGAAAGCATTCAGCTAAATATTAACTTAAGGTATGTGGCAACACATCTTGGCAGCTACAGCTTGGCTCTGATATGCTTTCATATCATGATGCTAGACAACATTTGTCCCCTGCCTGTGTTTGTGTAGCATCCAGCACACAGCTTAGCAGCAGTTACCCTCTATATTTTTGCCATGTTTAACAGAAAAAGATCCCGGCAGGCGTAGCTGTGATGTAGGCAGGAGTTTGGGGACTGAATATGCTTGATGCTGATCTACATGGGAAATATTGTGTAGCTAAAAGGCACTATTTGCAGCCACAACAAAATTTAAAGGGAAAAAAAATGAATGGTTCAGATCTTTCCTTACTCTAGTATTACCTACGTTGACATTTAAAACCTCAGTTATAGTGCGCTGCTCAGAAAAAGTTGGAACAAACTCACTGACCGTTTCGTATGGTTAAAATTAGTGTGTTTAACAAACAACCCAGTTAAACAAAATATAATTTCTTCTAATAAACATTTCACCTACATTCAGGTTTAGAAAAAACCTACATAGTCCAAAATCCAAAATATGAGTAACTAAATATTTTTAATTGCTCAGTAATTTAAATGCTACTGAAATAAGGCGTTACTTTCTCTTGTTAGGGTAGCCCTGCTGAAAAATTGCTTTCTAGAAGATTTTATAGGCATCAAATCATAACACGTGCAGAAAATAAATAATCAAATATTGTTTATCAACCGTAATGGAAGCATAAAGTTTATACACGATGAAACTGCATTATTTTAGTAGATCAAGCAATCTTAAGTTTGAAGTGACGGAATATTTGAATTCATTTTTAAAAAAAATTCTTATTCGTCTACATATTTGCAGATCCAGTGCAGACATCCACTGCTCAACACTTGTTTGGCCCTTTACCAAACCCAGAGCAATTTATTCTCCAAGATTCTTGGTTTATCTACAAGTAAATTTTTAGCGGTACTTAGCCTCTTCTGCTTCTTTTACCTGATTTTAATGTGTTTTTGGTTTAATGCATTTTAATAACCAAACCGAACTAGTCTTCAGAGATTTTTAACAAAGTTTCATTCTGAATTAAGAGAATAATTGAGTTCTTTGAAATGTCTTTCCCATTCTGATATCCCAGAGGTTGTGTCCTTCTTCCAAGACCATTCTAAATCCACCTTCCACGTGACATCTCAAAACACAACTCATCTAATGAAGTGGTAAGATTTCTGCCTGTAGCACCGAGAAAAACATTATCCCAGCTGGCCCAAGAAAGGGTATAACAGGTTATGAATAATTTTGGGACAGAAATTATAACAACTTCAAATCATGGTGCTCAATAGGAGAAATGAGGGGGAAACGCAGACACGGAGTTTGATAAAGCAGAAAGGATTTTCTAGCTGTGGCACGTGCAATCACAAAAGGTTGGACTTGGTGACTTAGAAAGTTCCTTCCCAGTGCAGGATTCCCACAGGGTATTAAAAATAGTTAAGGGAAGCTTGTTACTGTAAAGGATGGGAACTATTGCATGATACAGAAGGAAAAGACCTATTGCTAACACATTCTTTTTTCAACTGCCTGCTGAAAGAATAAGAAGTGGGACAGAACTATTTATTTCACTAGCTATGAGTATCAGAGGCTCCATTCTGAAATGTCTGCAGGCTCGGGCTTTTTATTTAGGAGGGGGTATTTCTGGGAATGGTGTCAAAATGCCTCTCCCCTTGTCTGGCCCTTCCCCTCCCTTTACATCCCCATCCCGAGCCAGCTCAGGCTTCGGAACACAGATCCATAGGCTGAAATAGCTCGCAAGGTATATTTGTCTCCACTCCAGGTAAGGGGGGGCACGGTTGTCAATCGAATATTATAGAGCGTGAAGGAAACTGCAGCCGGGCAGCGTGTCGGGCTGCAGTTGTCACCCATGGATCAGAGGCGAAGCCGTGGGCTCCAGGGGAATCCCAGGGATCAGCCCGGGAAGGAAACACCCCCTCAGCAACTGATGGGTGGCTCTCCCGGCCGGGCGCTCGCCTTTGGTGTTTTTATCGCGGGGATTTGGTTTCAGCCCTGGGTCAGTATGTCTCTGCAGAGCACGGTTTGGAAGAGGGGTTGATCTCCTCCGGCAAAAGGCAAGTGCTTCAGGCATCTCCTCGAGGGTGAACTCTTGGCTAAGACGAGAGGCTGACCATTTAGATTCCTCCAGCTCAGCGAAATGCATTGCCCTGCCAGGAGTCCCCACCGCCCGCCGCTCTTATCCTGACCTAAACCACCCCTGTTTCCTGCAGACAGGTACCCACAACCCTTCAAGAGTCAGAGAACTTTGCTATTAGGGTTAAAATGAACAAAAATGCCTGGCACCTGATTTTATTTGCAGAAGAATTGCATCTGCTTAGGATTGCGAGTTTTAGTGCATTTGCCCACGATGAGTCAAGGGACCCTGAGCTGGATCTATCTGATGCACCCTAAAGAGAAGTGCTGGATACAACTATTGGTTCACGTGGCAACACGTGATCTCAAAAGATTAAGCCCTGCCTTCCAGCTTCCCCTTGCAGGAAGGAAAATTCAGAAAAAAGAGGAATTTTAACCTTGAGGAGGGGTGAGGCAGAGTCAGGCTGTGTACGTCTACACGGAGCATCGCCTACTGGCATCAGCAAGCTGTGCCCACGCTGAGGGCGTGCTTGCTCCTGAAGCCACAAAGCCACGTGAGCATGGCACAGAGACACAACAAACTAGTTAAGACATGAGCTTAGTTTAGACTTGGGCAGATGTTCCCCATGGGCACAGTAATCTCACACTGGCCTTGAGAAGACCTTACTCCTTGCACTGTATCTGCAGTTCCTTGCAGGGAAGCTATCAGAGAGTCATAGAATGGATTAGGTTGGAAGGGCCATTGAGTCCCAACCCCCCTGCCATGGGCAGGGACACCTCCCACCAGACCAGGTTGCTCAAAGCCCCATCCAGCCTGGTCTTGTACACCTCCAGGGATGGGGTCTCCCTAACCTGTGCCAGTGCCTCCTCACCCTCACAGTGACAAATTTCTTCCCAATATCTAATCTAAATCTCCTCTCTTCCAGTTTGAAGCCATTACCCCTTGTCCTATCACTACATGCCCTTGTAAAAAGTCCCTCTCCAGCTTTTTTGTAGGCCCTCTTCAGAGACCTTTGCTAAAAGGTCTCCCTGGAGCCTCCTCCAGGCTGAACACCCCCGACTAAGGTGCTCTTATTATTTTTGTGGCCCTCCTCTGGTTAATAAGCTACGGGTACAGGGTTTTTCTAGTGAGGGAGGAATGATTCCTGTGTGGTTTTAGGAAATGTTCCCACAGCATTGAGCAAAGCAGAGGGACAGTACCTCACGATGAAGTCGGAGTGAGCGCTCTGCATGATCTGCTTCTCTGAGCGGATGTGCTCCTGCTGCCGTGTGTCCACGATGTGACGTTTCTTCAGTATTTTCATGGCAAACGTTTTTGATTCTTCACTTTTCAGCTGGACCTTGGGTAAAGCAGGCAAACACAATGGTTAGAAGCAGGGCACATTCCTCTGCCAAGCTGTGATATAGTCCAACTGCACGAGGGCCCACTAATCCCACCACTACACCTTCAAATCATTCCTCTCATCTCTTCAGTCATCAGACTGACTTTGGTATGAACTGGACTTGTAAATACAAAATTTGTAAATATTGTTCAACTGAAAAGCTGTTTCTAAAACTCCATGCGTTTTAGGGAAAGTCCAACCATCAGCGTTACTCTCACGTCAGAAGATGTTGCCAGCTAATGCACAACTTTCACAAATCCTTCTTCTACAGCTAGTAACAAACACACCAGGTCTGGCAGGGAAATGCAGTCCTTGGATGTTTGTAGAGGATGAGGGGAGCTGGTTTTTCAACAGCACCGCTTGGTCACGTCTTTACTTTTAACCTTAAGCCTCAGCAACCTATTTTTAGCCTGATTTCCCGAGATGAGGTTGAAGGGAGTTGTTTGCTTTGCTCTCTGGCGTTACCCTGGTAACTTCTGAACCCTGAGCCATCCCCAGCTGGCCCTGAGGGACCGGTACCCATCCCAAAGACAACTGGAATGCAGCCATCCTTTCCATCTTGGCCATCCCCTCTTAGTCACCACCCAACAAGAAAGGAACCTTGTCACTGACCTACCAGGCCTCTTAGTTTGCTAAATTCCCCCAGCAGCTGCTCACAATAATATTACTTTTCCCCCTTTATAGTAATAGGTGCCATTTGGTAACTTCTATTTTGGTTTTCTTGTAGGAATTTGGCTTCAGCCAGCCGACAAGTGGCTTGTCTGTCATCAAGCCCCATCAGAAATCCAGCTTGCCTTTTAGGTTAGGAGACAACATTCATGCCATTGCAATTTATTTAATGTAATATCTATTTTTAGATTTTCTTGGTAACAGAAATGCGGGCTGACATGAGACATGGCACCTTCCACACTTCTCCCAGGCTGCGTACCATAACCTTGAACAGCTTCCTTTGCCTTTGCTTTGTTCACGTAGTGGTTCATGTCACAGGGAAAATGCAAGGAGGGATGGGTACCTTTGGCATCTCCTCTTTCTCAAAAATCAAACTGGCACTCAGATGTCCACAAAGACGCATGTAACTTAAAGAAATCAAACCCAAAAGGCTGATTCTCGGCCGGCAAAGAGATTCCCAACACCACCACAAGTGATTCAGAAATAAACCCTAATAAATGAGGATCCACCCATCTCTGGCCAAAATTTTCATTTTAAGTCCTTTGATTTATTAATGCTGTTTCAGTGGTTTCATCTACAATGGCCCAAAACACCGACACTATCACCCCCATCACCACCATAAACCCTGTCTGCTCACTGCCTGCTAGATAAAGAAGCCGCAGAGCTTCACAGCACATCGTTTTTGTTGACAGGGTTTAGGATTTTAATAAAGTACAAAAAAACCCACAAATCTGAAAATGGATTGAACTTGTTCAGATTACCGTCAGCTTTCTCAAAACACCAGTGGAGAAAAATTCTCAATTTCACCACTGTTTTGCTACTGCTTTCAGAGAAACATCTTGTTGCTCCAGGGGCTCATTAGCAGGTTTGCACTCCCTGCTCTTGGTGCAATGCTGCTGCGCTCAAGGGTCTCAATAAACATATAAAGACATATATGCATATGTATATATGTATGCATGTATTTATCTGTCTGGTTTATAACCATTTGGGGTTTCAGTCCTCAGATTTGTGGCTTCTTATTTTCCCCACAGCTGCTAGCATTTCCCAGCCCACATGAAACTTTTTCTTTTTCCAAAGGCACTATTCTGCATTTCACGCTGAGACTTGTAATTATTATCTTTGCATGAAGCTTGTGTTTGCTGTTTAATCTTCAGGGAGACAGGGTACAGAGACCTAAACAATCCACATAAAATAAAGCAAAACCATTTTTCCTCATGTACGCTGTAGAACTGCCCAGTTATTTATTGAACTGGTGCTACACAGCGCTGCCTTCAGCATATGGTTTGATCAGAGCTCAAAGCAGAAAGAAATTCTGCATTTATGGCAGACTGAAAGTGATAAAAACATTTTGGTTTGGGGTCAGGGTCTGGGGTTTGTTGGTTTTTTTTTTGTTTTGTTTGTTTAATTTTGAATAAATAGCATACAGACTTTAGTGTAACCGATTGAACTGAGTTATTTGATATTATTCCACCTAAATCAAACCAGGCTGTTTCAGGGGAGCGGAGTGAGGTGACACACAGGGAATGAAGACATGATAAATATTAAGGTAAAATCCCGGCAGAGCAGAATTTACCAAAACTTGCAAAAAAAACCAAACAAAAAACCCCAAAAAACCCAAAAGCCTGTGCAAATCCCTATTAGATATTGCAGATCAGACTTGCCTTCTTTCAGCCTGTATTTTTTAAGGTTAGACAAATAATAATGAACCAAAGTGGAACCAAAAAAGTAGCTCTGGTAGCAAATTTGAACACTTTTCCATCAATTTGAACATGAACCAAAACAAAAAAAAAAAAAAAAAAAAAAAGGTATTTAGCATTCTGAACTTACTTGAAACATAAATTCTTATTTTCCTAATGTTAATCTGTACTAAACATCAGTGTAAAAAATGAGCACAACCACCTGGAGGAGGCTCAGATGAATCAATTACAATATTTTATAATAGAGAGTAGTATGAATAAATCCCAGTGTGTCCCCTTATGGTATTGTTACTTAAATACCACGGATTCTGACTACTAATTTTTATATCTCTCATTGAAAAGGCTATTTCTTTTATTAATTACTGCTTTTTTCAGGGGTGACTGGGCACATGATGGAGAGTCTGGGTAAGTAACCTGCTTTCCTATACATACCTGCAGAGCTTCAAAATAAGTACAGAGAAGGAAATTACTATGAGGAAGCAGAAGGCAGTGGTTTTATTTGGTGTTTGATGATGTTATCAGTGTCACAAATGTTTAAATATAGAACAATCAGGCGGGTGCAATTAGCTAATGCAAGGCTTTGACCTAATGCCACAGGAGAATTTAGATCCATTTTCCATTCCCACTCCTGTCATGCTTCATAAGGCAGAAGATTTGTGAGAGTTTGAGAGGATCAGTTTGCATGAAACGTGCTGGTGCACTGAAACAAGCCTCCAAGGTACAAAAATCCCCAAAGGCTTACAATTTGGATCCCCTAGTTGTCCACCTGGAAAACAAATCCATCAAACTTGTTCTCCTCCTTCAATGTGCCTGAATCCTCCCCTTGCTCTGTCATTTCTGCCAAATGTGGCGACTGTGAGGACTATTTTTATGATGTAAAGTTGAGGAGCTCCAGGCCATTTCTATCATTTTCACAAATAGTAATTTTTAATATTAAACTCATGATAATTAATAGAAAAAACCACGACGTCAAATCCCAATCTCATTTTGAAAGTAGAAACAAAATATCCAGGAGATTACCTGAACCTTTTAGTAAAAAAAATGAAAAAAAGGATTAACAGGAGATGAGAACGGGCTGCTGAGAACACCCTGTCCTTCAATTATAATGAGATAAATAGCCCACGGAGCCACAGAAGCCACAAGGATTTTTACTCTTGTCTCAGAAGGAGGGCGGTACGTTTGGCAGGATGCTCAGCCTCCCAAGAAACCCACCACAAAAATCTCCTACATACTTCAGAGAGGGAAAAGCGCGCAGTCTTGCAAAGGAGACATCCTTGTTACACAGCTCCCAAGATCATCTTTCACTCACTTGAAAGCAACATCTTATATTTCAAAGGCCCTGGGACTATCGATTGGGTGGAGACCTGCCGGAGCCTTGACTTTCAATCGCTCTTCTCTGAGAGCAGCTGAGCCACTAAGAGGATAGACACAGGGCAGCAACCAACCTCCATCTCTATTGGTTTTCTGCAAGTTAAAAGAATTTTCTGGTCCCTTCTCTCCTCCTTTTTTTCACTCCTCTCCTTGCATTGACCTTACCCAGTCATTGCCCTTTCACCAGTGCAAAGATCATAGAATAACGTTAGAGTTAGAAGGCACCTTAAAGATCATCGAGTTCCAACCCCCCTTCCCCGGGCAGGGACACCTCCCACCAGACCAGGTTGCTGGTCCGGTCCAAATTATCCCTCTTGGAGACTCCGTGCAGTGATGGTAAGAGCAAACGTCAAGGCCACTGTAAAAGTCCACACTCAATGATAAAATTGAAGTTCCTTATCTGCTGAAAGGCCCAGTGGCAGGGAAAAATTAGAAATAAAACGCACAGCACTGAGCATACTCTTTCCCTTTCTCTCCACCTTTGTACGTGTTTCACCTTTCCGTTTCATGTCCATCTCATCATCAAGCACTGGCACATGGTCCAGGGCTGCAATTCTGCCTCCAACTCGCACTGACTTCATCAGAAAGCACAAAGCACAAAGCAGGCTGAATAGCGAAGCTCTGCCGAGAGCAGACCCACACCATCCTTTCCAGTGCCATAATTCCCAAAATAGTGAATCCCTGTAAAGCCGTAGCCACCACTGATGCTCTCCTGGCTGGACTCCCTCACAGTGAATCTGCTCGACCTCCTGCCCTCTCTGTTACAAAGGAACCCCTAGAGGAGGAGATGAACCCTTTCAGTTGTGGGACAGGAATATATTTTCTCTCCAAAGCACAAGAAAATGCAATAGGGAGAGCAGTTAAATAAAACAGGTGATGTACAAAGCCAGAGAGAGAAGAGGCAAAACTAATTAGATTAGGTCATTCTGCAGGATTCTGATCCAGGAAATGATCTGCATCCCAGTGACAAAAATAACAGCAGAAGCGTTTATAACTAAATGAGCCAATTGTAAAAGCAACATAGAATAGCTGTTTTGCATATGTATGTATTTGCATAAAGAGATAAAATATAGATTGCATATAAGTTTATATGCATACGTAATATAAATAGACTATAAAACATATAAACATATATATATTTCGCAAAATTTTCTGGTCCAAGCAGTGAGGTGATGGGGTATCACACTCACATTTGGAGCCGTGCCTGCATCTTCAACCAGCAGGTACCAACTGGACAGGGCTACACGGGAAGAGTCAAGACTTCTCCATCTTTTAGCCCCTTCCCATTGCACGAGCTCACTGTGATTGCCAACCTCCTGAAGAGGCAGCCACTCCTGTCCTCCTCATCTCACACCCATTCAGACCTCTTCGGCAGGGAAGCCCCACAACATCCGGGTGTACAGAAGTTAGAATCATAGAATTGTCTGGGTTGAAAGGGACCTTTCAGAACATCCAGTCCAACCATCAACCCAATGCTGACAAAACCACCATGTCTCTCAGCACCATGTCTAACCATCTTTTAAATAACTTCAGGGATGGGGCCTCAACCACTTCCCTGGGCAGCCCATTCCCATGTTTGATAACCCTTTGGTGAAGAAATTTTTCCTAATATCCGTCCTAAACCTCCCCTGGGGCAACTTGAGGCCATTTCCTCTTGTCCCATCACCTGGGACTTGGGAGAAGAGACCGACCCCCCCTGGCTACACCCTCCTTTCAGGGAGTTGGAGAGAGCGAGAAGGTCTCCCCTCAGCCTCCTTTTCTCCAGGCTCAACATCCCCAGCTCCCTCAGCCTCTCCTCAGGAGACTTGTTCTCCAGACCCCTCACCAGCTCCGTTGCCCTTCTCTGGACCCACTCAATGTCATTCCTGTTGAGAGGGCCCCAAAATTGAAGCAAGCAGCTGTCCTCTGTGCTAGCCCCACAGCCAACTGCCCTCTCCCCGTGTGCCTTGCAGTCATGTGGGAAGCATTGTCCAGCCAATATCATGGCCTTTGGGCTGTGCTTCAGTGTGGTGCTCCATTCCCATGTCACCAGGTGCTTTTTTGGCAGCCTGAGTCATTGTGACAAAGCTACCCCTGGGCGAACCCAAACAGATTGGTCAGTATCTGAAAATATACATTCAAAGAGAAGTTCCCTTGAAGAGGACACGAGGACACAGCAGGGAAAAGGGCTTCATTTTGCTGCCAATAAGTTGTATTCACAGGACTATCTTTAACTTTTCAGCTTTGAGAAAATAAGGCTGCTTCAGTAAAGAAATTTAAAAAAGTCTATTAGGAAGCAGGTGAAGATGTTATGGTAGTAAGTTGAGCAGAAGAACAACGCTACAAGATTGGGACAAGATGCAAACACGGGCGAGAAGAGGAAGAGAAAAGAAGAGAAGAGAAGAAGAGGAGAGATGGTGAGGAGAAGGAGGAGAAGTACGAAAAGAAGAGATGCAAGCTCTCTTGCTTTTCCAAGTCCTTGTTTCCTTAGACCTCAGCGGGCTTCTCCTGCGCTCCTCCTGCACATATGAAAACATTGGAACTGCTCCAAAAGCATTGCTTTACTTGATGGTGTATAAACTTCTGCAACTTCCAAAACACACAGTGTGCTCCAGGCTCCATTTTATTTTTTTTTTAACACAGCTATAATTCATCTACAAATAAATATGGTTTTACACCTTAGTGCTTTTTCAGACTTTCTGAGAAAATGGATATCGATGAGACAAAATCCAGACCTCAGTGGAAAAAAGAGTAAATGGGTGTATCTGTATGTTTCTTGTCCTTCCTCTTCCTCTCCCTCTTAGTACAAATCACATATGTGTATTATATACAGCCTGCCATATGAACAATTTCCATGCAATTCCAGTGAGCACGGAACTGATACAATGCAAGCTGTAAACGTTACCTTTAGAAACTGTAAACATTAATAAATATTTACCAGAATGTAGAAAAATCCCCCAAAGAAAGATTTATTTTCTGTGAAGACTCGTGAGGTGCCTGAACCTTGCCATACCTAGCCTGAGGATATGCTATTTTAACTGCATCTATCTCATTCACACCCAGTCTTCCAGCCACAGAATCATAGAATAGATTAGGTTGGGAGGGACCTTCAAGGTCATCTCGTTCCAACCCCCCTGCCCTGGGCAGGGACACCTCCCACCAGACCAGGTTGCCCAAAGCCCCATCAAGCCTGGCCTTGAACCCCTCCAGGGATGGGGCAGCCACAGCTTCTCTGGGCAACCTGGGCCAGTGTCTCACCACCCTCACAGCAAAGCATTTTTTCCTAGCATCTAATTGAATCTGCCCTCTTTGAATTTAAAACCATTACCCCTCATCCTATGGCTCCACTCCCTCATAAAGAGTCCCTCCTCATCTCTCCTGTAGCCCCTTCAGGTACTGGAAGGCCGCTATAAGGTCTCCCTGGAGCCTTCTCTTCTTCAGGCTGAACAGCCCCAGCTCTCTCAGCTTTTTCTCACAGCAGAGGTGCTCCAGTCCTCTGATCATTTTCGTGGCCTCTGCTGGACCCGTTCCAACAGGTCCATGTCCTTCCTATGCTGAGGACTCCAGAGCTGGACACAGTGCTCCAGGTGGGGTCTCACCAGAGCAGAGCAGAGGGGCAGAATCACCTCTTGCCCTGCTGGCCACACTTCTTTTGATGCAGCCCAGGATGCGGTTGCCTTTCTGGGCTGCCAGGGCGTATTGCTGGCTCATGTTGAACTTCTCATCCATGAGCACTCCCAAGCCCTTCTCCTCAGGGCTGCTCTCCAGCCATTCTCCGTCCAACCTGTACTTGTGCCTGGGATTGCCATGTCCCAGGTGTAGGACGCTGTACTTGGCTTGGTTGAACATCATGAGGTCTGCACAGGCCCACCTCTCAAGTCTGTCCAGGTCCCTCTGGATGGCATCCCTTCCCTCCAACGTGTTGACCGTGCCACACAGCTTGGTGTCGTTGGCAAACTTGCTGAGGGTGCACTCAATCCCACTGTCCATGTCTCCAACAAAGATGTTGAACAGCACTGGTACTGACTCCTGAGGAACACCACTCATCACTGGCTTTCACTTGGACATTAAGCCATTGACTGCAAGCCTTTGAGTGCGGCCATCCAGCCAGCTCCTGATCTACTGAACAGTCCATTCATCAAAACCATGACTTTCCAATTTTGAGACCAGGATGACATGTGGGACAGTGTCAAATCAGGTCATATTCCTGCATGACCTCCTTCTAGGAGAGGACAGCAAAAAACTTCTGATTTTCTGAATTCCCATTTACTGCAGGTAGATGGTACCAAGGAGCTGCTACAGACAATACTGGCCACTACAGTACCCTGTGCAGACCCTTGAAGCCATGAAAGACCAGCAGACCCAAAGGCATGAAAGCAGAGCTGAACACATGTTCATAGTTTATCCTTCCTTCATTTTGGCAGCTACATAGAGATTACAACTGGAATGGTGTTTGCCACTCAAAAACCTCCAGATTTCTTCTCACTGATATAATGGGAGTATTTGAACATGAACTTACACAGTGTCAGGACACGGCACTCACAAAAACCTTGCTCAGGATCTCATTTCTGCTGGGAACTTCAAGGGAACTGGCTGGGCTCCCAGCTAAATGGGAACACACAGGGAGTGGAGATTGTGCAAGTGAAAATTATTTTATTTACTCTGAAGATGTGGCTTTTTCCTAAACATGCAGTAACGGTGAGGTTTTAGGAGCTGGACGGAAGCTTTTCTTGAACTTTTGTGTCCACAGATGAGTTTCTTGTTGCACGTGTCTCCCACTGAACTCTCTATGTGGGGCACAGCGATACCTCTATAACAACAAAGATGCTTTTCCAAAGGCCTTTTGCTAGCTGTGCATTTTGCTCTATGTGCATTATTCAGAGCCAGAAATCCGTGCTACCATGAAAAGCGAGTATCTTTGTATCCCATTAAATAATCACAGCCTCAACAGCAGCGCTCGGGAACTGAAGTGCAAATGCTTCTGCTTGCTGGGTATGTCCAGGGTCCCTTCTTTTCTGCTGTTTCCCAGCTAGATGCATTCAACCCAACAAAAATAGCAGCAGCTGTTGCTGAGCGCAGCACTTGTGAGCTGAGCTCTCCTAATCCCAGCAGCTGAACTGCTGCACGAACAAAGCGGCAACAATCCAGCAGAAAAGTTCAGCACACTTTGAGTACCAAATATATTTACGTTCTTCCCGGATGAAATGCTTTTCCCCCTAATAATATTCCTTGCCTTACAACTTGCTTTTCTTCCCAAGGCTTCTTTTTATTAAGTGAGGAAATAGCTTGCTTGTATTTCTGCCTTGAAGCCTACTGTGGTGCTCAGTATTGCAGAGCTCTCTGTTAGATTTTGAAGGTACTTTAAACATCTAACTAAGGTTTAGAGAGAAACTGTAGTTGGCATATCCAAATTATAAGGAGGCTACATGGTGTTTTTCACCATACCCTTTCCACCTCGTGGCCAACATCGTGCTAGTTTTTGATTAGCTGCATGTGACCAGACACGGTGACTGGAGCAGGTTAGACCAGAAAATAAGTCATGACTTAAAAAAAAAAGACCTAAGTTGGAAGGAAAAGTCACAGAGTAAAAACTAAGTCTTTAGGCTGCAGGCTGAAATTTTGAAGGATGAATCAAGGATTAATTACAAGTGGGCAGCAGGGTAGAAACTGCCCATTGCAGTGACCTTATACTCTTTGAAAAAGTCTAGGTTCAGCTGGTTGGGAGAGCACTAAATATTATATCACAATCTGACTATGGGGCTCTACAGGGAAATAAATTGCAAAATTACACTCTATGAATACACTGGAAAATGCACAGTCCTTAGAAAATCTCACCTATTTAACTCAAATACTCAGCTGTGCTAAAAACTTGTAACTCTGTTTTGATCCCTGTACTGAAAATTGATATTCAATGCTTGACAACATGCACAACTAAGTTTCTTATAGGCAAGGGCTTTGGGAAATGTATTAAAATCTGTGTCTTTCCACAAAGCCCAGAGGTAAATATTATTTTTCAAAACTGTCTGGAAGGAAAAGGCTAAAAAGCAGTGAGGAATGTAAACTGTTTCACGCATAAAATTATTCCAATAAAAAGTAAATAGCAGAAGGGTTATATAGCTAAAATATGCTAAATGGAAAAACTCACTACTGTGGTTTCTTGAAAATATCAGATGGACCTAAACTCTCCAACCCCACACATGAGCTGGCCCAGCTCCTGAGTTTGGCTTTTATCCTCAACACAGCACCTATTTTTATGTCTTATTCCTGCCTCCAACTGGAGCTGAAGCCTCTTGACAGCTCATATCCTCATCCCGCTTCTGACAATATTTGATGGGCTACAAACAGCATCTTATCTTTCCAAACCTTGAGAACATCCTTTCCATTAGCAGATAAACCCCAAGAATATGTTTCCGTATAGAAAGGAAGTATTTAATCCCATTAGGAATTAAAAATCCAAGGGAAAAAAAAAAGCAGCAAGCTCCAGCCACATCTGATGGTATCACTAAAATTAAGCATCCTGCATATAGTTAAGAAGGGACAGGAAAAAAAAGGGCCAAATGCTTATAACCAGTAGTTTTCTCAGCTCCATAGCACTAGCTTCATTGCCAGATGAAAGTGGGATTTACTCAGGTGCTTGATCTTCCACTCCCTCACGTCTTGATTTCCTCACCTTGATGGCACCCAAAATACCCATTCTCTCAAAAGGAAGGAGGCCAAAGGATCCTTGACAATTAAAAATGCAAATTAAGAGATTTCAAAGAGAAGATTGATCTTTCTAATAAAAAGCTTTGGAACAGTTGGAACAAAAGGATAGTTATGCAATTGGAAATTTCCACTATTAAATATCTGAATTATGCATCTGTCAGTCTATTGAAAGACAATTACGGCGGTTTTTCTGCGCCATCTAATTAATTCACTAATGGTTTTGTTTACAAAACAGGCTAGAAGCTATATCAAATCTGATTTCACTTCGTAATCTGCGGCAAGATTTCTCTTAAAATAGCAATAAAAATGAAAAATGCCATACTGCCCATTTTAAAAAGGTCTTGTAGACCCCCAGTAAAATGTGGCTGCAACTAAGGCTCAGTGTCTTTATTAATCTCCACATTGTAAAGGAGTGGCCACCACCATCAAGGCAAAAGGACTTCAAGGAGGTCTGTCTAGTATATGGCACCATAAAACACTTTCATTATTGGCTTGGATTATGAAATAAGAAGAATGTTATTAACTTTGCACCTCTTAAAATCAAACCAGAGATGGCTGGCAGTGTTTTTGAGAAGAACAAGGGAATTCAAACTCATTTTTACAAATGGGAAGTGCTGATTTGAAATAAAAGGGGAACAATTTAGTAGTGACAAAGCTTGACCTGAGCAGAGGACAGTCCAGGTTGGACAAACGCACCTGGTTTGGGCATTTCTCCAAAGAGGTCACAGCCAGCTGGAGAATGAGGAACAAGACTGATCACAGGCCTGGAAATCATGAATTAGATGTAAAGTCAAAAAGAAGCACACTTGTGCTTTTAAAGTGAAGAATTCTTCAGGTTCACATGATAGTGGTCTTCAAATCAATGCAACCCAAACTTAAGGGTTGTATGCATGTGTACTTCAAGACTACTACAGGCTACAGCAGGGAGATGTTAAATATTAGGAAAACCATTCTTCTTGCAGTGAGGAATGGGTAAGCACTGGAATAAATTGCCTTGGGAACCTCCCTCCTAAAGACTTCAACAACAAATTGACAGGCTGAGAGAGCTGGGGTTGTTCAGCCTGGAGAAGAGAAGGCTCCAGGGAGACCTAAGAGCAGCCTTCCACTATCTGAAGGGAGCCTACAGAAGAGATGGGGAAGGACTCCTTGTCAGGGAGTGGAGTGATAGGATGAGAGGTAATGGCTCTAAACTGAAAGAGGGGAGATTTAGATTAGATACTAGAAATTCTTTACTGTGAGGGTGGTGAGATACTGGAACAGGTTGCCCAGAGAAGCTGTGGCTGCCCCATCCCTGGAAGTGTTCAAGACCACGCTGAATGGGGCTTTGAGCAACCTGGTCTGGTGGGAGGTGTCCTGGCAGGGGCGTCGGAACTAGGTCATCTTTAAGGTTCCTTCCAACTTCTATGATTCTATGATAACTGCGTAAATCAATATAACAAAAAGGCATGTTTTCAGGAGTGGACCTGATTTTCAGTCCACCTGGGGTCAGGCATCACCTACATGAACCAATTTCACAGCAAGAATGACTGTAATCCTATATATTCAGACACTTCAATACATTTATTTCAGAGCTGTCTAAAATAATTTTGATTTAAATCCAAAATTGCTGACCTGTGACAGATGATTAGAAACACAGGACCTAAATTTAAAGGAAATGAAAGAACAAAGACAAGAGCAATGAAGTTCAGGAGAGATGATTTATGAAGGTTGAGGACACCTGACCTACTTTTCCATCCTCTGCAAAGTGGTGATTGGTGGGACATGAACGTGAGATGACATTCCCTATTCCAATGCATTACTGCGGCACCTGGATCTCAACATAGAAGATGCTCAACTGACACAGTACTGAGAAGCTGAGTTGCAAAAAATAGTGGATTCATCTGTATCTGTGCTATTAAAAACCAGAAGTC
>JAHREE010000317.1:46025-77971 GCA_033628505.1 Tringa tobata | reverse complement strand
TAGATGTGGTGTTGGGGGATATGGTGTAGAGCAGAACTTTGTAGAGCAGGGTTGATGGTTGGACTTGATGATCCCAAGGGTCTTTTCCAACCTGAATGATTCTATGATTCTATGAGATGTCCACCAGCTGGGAAAGACGTGTCCTGGAGCAACTTGCACCTATTTGGCAGCCCTCTGAACTGCAGGAAGGTTGTGCTAGGAATGTGGCACTGCTGGCCCTGGGCAGACTGTGGTCTCTCTAACCTGCCTGTTTGCTTTTCAAACACTGAGGATCACACAAGTCCTGCTGTATGTGAACAAAACCCCTTATTTGCTCTTGTTCCAGTGGCAGAGTGGGTCCCCATCTAAAATAGCATAGCCACTACTCAGCTGGTATCTCCCTGCGAGAGAAGCCTGGATAAAAGCTAATTACTTAGTCCAGTTGTGGATAAAGAAGAAGAATAGCATCCATAAGGACAAGACATGTTGCAAGAGACATCAGATAGCCATTAAAAAACAGAGCAAATTACATACAACACCAATGCCAATCTGTTGGAAATGTCTCGACATACGAAAAATAAAACCAGAAAAGCAAGACAAAAAGATATTTCCACATGCAATCTCCACAGAACTGAAAATTATTTAAATTTTAGGCTGTCTCGCCTAAAAGTCATGTACTTGTGTACTAATACGTTGAAGGGGTGACCTCTCCAAACAGTCAGCATTCACCGAGGTGTCTGGAAAACCAGGGTATATTGATACAAACCACAGCTGGAAATTAAAATGCTGCCCAATGGGAGTGTTATTTCTTCTCGGCCAGCAAGACCCAAACTAAACCCCAGACATTCCAGTTTCCAACCAGTCACCACTTGAAATTCCAGTTTCCAACCAGTCACCACCGGTTGCCCTCTTGAAGTGTATGGAAATGCCTCGGGGGGTGTTGCCCACAGCGGCTATAAAAATCCCCTTCCTTGCAAGGTACTGTATTTATTTGATCAATTTTACTCTTGGAAAACGCAAAAAATATGAATGTTTTCCAGGAACAAATTCCAATGCTGCCGTCCACTAGCAGGCTGTTGTAACACACTCAGGTAATAAAAGAGTCAATTCCTCCAATGCATTGTGCATTAACTCATTTTTAGCCTTAAATTATAAAACATATATTTCATGGAGAAGAGGTAGCAATTCTACGCTCGGTTTTGAGAAAAAGAATTCTTTTCTTGTTTCAATAACAAAGTTTCCCTCGGGAGTACAGAAAAATAATAAAATCTGGAGCATTAAGCTAAATTTTCAAATATCTTTTATCCTTTTGTGCGCAATTCAGTAGTAATTAAGAACTAAAGAAAATTACCTTCACCAGCATTTCCCTGGTGAGGACAGCAGGGGCAGTGTGTTAAACCCATCCCTGAAGAAAACCCCTACGAGGTGATGAAAATGTTTCTCCCATCAGTAGCCTTCTGCAGGCTGCAGAAGTGGCCCCGGGGCTTCTGAGATTTGGACATCTCCTAAGAATTAAATATTTCTACCTGACTGTGATCTGATACGTTGAAGTGACAGAGTACGTCCACTCCTGCTCTTCCTCACACCTGGCTAAGCATCGTGCATTGCTAAGATTTCCAGATTTAAATGTGTCAACATCTTAAAGCTTCCAAATTAACTATGTAAGCAGCCAGAGGTAAAGGAGTGGCCCATGGACATCAAGGAGAGTCCAATTTCTTTTCATAGTTCATGGTTTGAGGGTCCCACAAGCAACCCCCCATGAAGACAAACCCATGCACCTTCCCAGGAACATCTTGATGTTTTCCATGCTTGACAGCACATGTCAAAAAAGCCTTATACACGAAAACAAACCTCACAAGCTCC
The DNA here is from genome assembly GCA_033628505.1 of Tringa tobata. Classification (NCBI taxonomy): domain Eukaryota; kingdom Metazoa; phylum Chordata; class Aves; order Charadriiformes; family Scolopacidae; genus Tringa; species Tringa tobata. The sequence goes on along the minus strand of JAHREE010000317.1, from coordinate 76,129 downwards.
TTCATGAGATTCAAAACAAGACCCAAAGTGGTGAGTCCCTCACTACAGGTCACCTCAGGCGTAGAAGCCAGAGGTGATGCCAGTGTAGGAGACAAATCTGCACTTTATGCTGTTGTCAACAGAGGGGGAAGGGCCTCCAAAAGGGAAGTTCAGCGCAACTCAAGTCAAACTCCTGCTCTAAAGCATCCTCCACAGCAAATGACTAGAGAAAGAGCAGGGCAAGGACAGCCTTCCCAGGCTACACATGAGCTCTTGTGACTCTCTTCCAAAACAACACTTGCTAATATAAAATAAATAAATAAATCAAAACCCAAACCCCAGGAAGGGACCAACATTCTCATGGACGTGCTCTCCTCTGCAAAATTTTACATACATCCAAACAGGAAAAGTCAGAAATAAATCACATGGAAAAAGGAGTCGCACTTTGAAGACAGAATTTACCCATTCCATTACAAATAACCACTGAAGTACTTCATTTTGCCTTTTTCCCAGTTCCCAGCACTATGGGCGCGTTTGGCTCTCACAGGGTTATAGAGCAGGGATTTCCCCGAAGTTTCGTGACAGCAGCAGTAACTCTGTTCCCTTTTCTGCCCCTAACTTACAGGAGTTCCTAACATACTGTACTGGTGTCCGGTATCAGAAACTCCTCCGTGGTCAGCACCAGGATGTAAACTAAGCCCCCTTTTTCTATTATAAGTTTTTGTATTTACATGATATTACAAATGGGTCACACAACGGCTGCCCGTTCAGTCTTCTCCTGTTTCATTTTAATAAAAACTGCAGAGCCCTAAATCCAAGCAGAGCAAAAAGCAAGATCAGGTTTTGCAGAATTTTAGAGAAGGGACAAAAATAAGTAGTTTTCTGTAAAGTGTTGTCATAGTTCAAGCATTGAACTTACAGCTTTTGGGATAACGAAGTAGGTCTGTCTCTAGTCCTGAATTAGGAACTGCTTAGAAGAGACATGGTGCTGTTACTTCTGTTTTGGCTAAGTAAGGTTTTAGGTTGCTCTTTCAATCTTAGCACTCAATGGCCACACAACTCTTCAGGTTGTTTTGGGAAGGCAATCAATCCCATAAACATAGGACCACCTGGAGAGAAAAGATGCACACTCCTCTCTCAGCCTAGTACATAAATTCCGCAAAAGTTGGACTCGATCTTAAGGGTATTTTCCAACCTAAATGATTCTATGATTCTAAAGCATTTATCCATACATTTTTATTTAACAGGAAATATAATTCAGCTTTCTTCAACCATTACAAAATATATAATCTCATCAGATAATTTTCTTCCAATTATTTGAGTGTAGTAACAAGGAACAATTAAAAGACTCGTAACACAGTACTTATGCTAGGACAGCACGCAAACTTCAAAGAAGAAAAGGTTACCTACCAGCTCAACTCGTCCAAACCCTCCGACTCCAAGGGTGTCAATGATGTTGAAATCAGACAGCTTCAGGTTGGCGAAGAAGGCAGCTTCGGCTTCGTATCTGGATTTTTTTATGCGAAAAAATGGAAATTTCTTAGAGGTGCAAACATGAGTACTGTGCAATACCGTACCCGAATGGCATGAGCGTGAAACAGCCATTACCTGCTTAATTTCCATCTTATCTCTTACTGTTTGCTTTTATTCACACTCATTGTTTTGCCGGTCCAAATTATAGTATCGCTCCGATGTGCACGGTTTTCCAAGTGAGAAAAGCAAACGTACCTACTGCATGCCTACAATGCAAATGTCTGGTACTGCAATTCAGCTCCAGCTACCCAGCAAACACTACATTTTGACATTTTCTATCGATCTTCTTGTAGGTGAGGTTTGTTTGGTGTTTTTAAGTATTTTTTTGGAAGATAAAGTCTCTCATAGGAGTTTCTCCTATCCACAGGCTGGCAGTAGTTTCTATAAATGTTTATTGAAAGTGGCAAGATCATTAAGGTCCCTGGAGAGAAATCACAGCCAGGTTTTATGAAATCAGATCCGATAAGCTGTGGGCTGGTGTGCAAATGCCTGAAATGAATGACTTCAGTCACATATCAGCATTCCTATAAGAATATCTTCACTTCTTTTCCTCCTGGAAACTCACTTGGAGTAGATGTCCCAGCCCAGGAGGTCCCAAAATCCAGATGCTCCCTCTTTAGCCCATGTCCAACTGGCTCGCGACACAAGTTCACCAAGCCCTTGACTAAGGAAGCATGCAAATTGAACACATGCAAGCCTGCCAAAATAAGCTTCCCATGACTGTCCTCATGAATATGATTCCTCTTAAATAGCTCCTTGTCAAGGTTTATGGTATTTTTAGAAAGGCTCGGGGCCGGGGGGAAATGGATGAACAGGATCCACCCACTCAATAAAGTTTGACATTCAGCTGCTGGAGAAGTCCCTGAGCGTGTACAACCTTTGGCCGCTGGTGATACAGACTTTTATGGCAAAAGAGCGTTGATGGGATTATGGAGAGAGGCATGGAGGGTGCAAAGGGGGAGTTGGCTTGGTTTTCAGTCCTTAATTTTAGCCACAATATCTTGCAATTAATTGATAGACCATAATCCGCTATTTCACCTGGATGCTTCATTTGTGCATGGTAACACTAGTGCAAAGATAAAACATCATAGTGTTAGCCACGATCACACGTACATATCCACCTGTCTATCTTCTGAACATACCTTGGCCATCACACCTGTCCTTAATTCAATAATGGGATGGAATTGATATACTGACTTACTCCCTTCAAACCACCTTCTTCGGTCTATTTAAAAAAACTGCAGTGACATTGAGGGAGAAAGAGAAAAAAAAAATATTAAAATTTTAAAGTTAAAAGGGAAAAATAAAAAGAGGTGTCAAGAAATGTGAAAGGTCACATCAGCAAGCCCCAAATCCTGTGCAATAAAGGGCAATTTTATCTCAGGGGTGCTGTCGACAAATTACTTAAGCTCTGCTTTATTATTTATACTGTCACCAGATCCTCCCGGTGACCTTGCTCCTGTGGCCACAGCAGCCTGATGCATCCGATTTTGGAAACCAATCAGTTCTGAGCCTGCTTTGAACTTGGGATAACCTTGCGTGACACAGCTGCTTATCGATCGCCTTATACTCATCATGAGGTGCATACTAAACCCACCACTAAAAAAACTTTGCTAAAGGAAAGAGTACTTATACATTCCCTTCTAAATCACAGCAGACACGTCATTTTAGGGGTGTCAGAGCAATGAGAAGAGTCTAATTTTCATGATAAATGTATAGTCAGCGTATGAGTTATCTTTCAAGTTCCTGACCAGTTAAATACCCTTAATGATTTATAATTGTCAGCAAAATGAAATCCCAGCATGGAAAATTTACCTTCAACAGTCAAACAATGGATGCCAAACTCCAGGTCAAGAAGCCCTGCATTACCTTCGCCCAAGGCTTAGGAGGCTTCCTTCTTGGTGGAAGGAGGCAGGCAAGAAAATGCAGAAGGAAGCCACCTCGTGCTCCCAGGGAGGCAGGGGACAAGCCACCCCATCTTCTCCTCTGGGCAACCAGAGAGCATTTCTCAAGCAGAGGATGAGAGATGCCAAAGAGCAGCGTGTCTGAAGGGTTAGGGTCTCCAAAAAAATGTTTTTTCTCCCAAAACACCTCGTATCCCGAAACATGGCCCAGTCCTACGAAAATGACATATAGTTCACATCATGCAGTGTGAGAGGACAAAAACTAGGTAAGACATGGTATGGTGCTGGCAAGGTGAGCAGGATGCTAGTCCCCAGCCCCTATGAATTCCACCAGTTCTCCCCAAAATCCCTTGGTTCGATGGGAAACGGGATCTTCCACCCCAGTCCCAACTTCATTGTTTCGTGTGGCGAGTTGCAGAAGCCGAAATCTCTGCTGATGGCTTATAAAGTAAAAAAATGTGTTATTATTTTGCTTAAGAAAATGTACTCGTAGCATTATTGCGATTGCTTTTTGAAATCCCTTGGCGAATTGTCTCTGACAGACTGCTTAGTGCATACAAGTGCGATGAAGCACATAAAATAAACTGGATGCAGTTTTCTAAGACTGTGCAACAGGCATCCAAAAAACAACAGAAATTCCAAAAATATATCATGAAACCAAAACATGTGTAAAATCAAGCCAGCAAGCTCTTCACATGCTTAGTAACAACATCCACATCTGAATTCTGTTTTATTCCCAGCTACAAAGGTCAAAGTCCACTTTCAAATCAAATTCCTATAAACTAACAGGAGTTACACACTTCAACCCTGCAAAGCTTGAGTAAATCTCTTCAGTCACTTCAATAAAAATATCAAAATGCAAATACTCCCAAGACTTCTTATAAATCAGAAATTGGGGTATAATCCTCATCCTGAAATTTAGAATATTAATTCAACCTCTGTCCTCCAATTTGAGTGTGCCGCTCCCTCAATAGAAACTCCCAAGGTTTTGCAGTGTGTGCTCCTCGCTCGACAAAATTAAGAGTGAAAAACGTATATGATGTCTTATCTGATCATCTCCAAAAGAAAAGGAACCCTTTTAAGGTATTGGGAGGGCAGTGCAAAAAAACCCAGAGGAAGTTTAAAAATGAATATTGGTGCATCTGTAGGAAATGTTCGGTTCTGGACCAGGCTGAAGAGATCTGCTATGCTCACATACTGGGGAGGATGCTTGGGATATTCCCTGGGAATATAACAGAGATGGCAGGAATGGTAGAGACAGTTTGACCATGCTTGTGCAAGATGATGTGGAAATAACTCAGCACTCTGTGGGAAAAATACACGTGTCCCAGGTGAGGGTGTATTTCTTCTGGGTACCTCTTTGCAGATGCCACAGCTTCTTCCCATTAGCAGTCTAACGAGAACAGCCATTATATTCTAAATACACATCTGTATGCTGGCATTCGGAGACTTTTCGAACAAGAAAATGATTTTTTTGACCTCCAGAAGAGTCAGTGATTTAAGTTCCTAAATTAATAGATCAGAGGCGTAATGGGAAGACTTCTCGGGCAAGCTGGGAGGCATGAGTGTTGATCAGCATCGCATCTGCGTTCAGTGACGTCCTGGAGCTGCACAGATGCAAGGCTCAAACTTTCTATGCTGAGATTTCTGCAGTTTTCTGACTCTAGTTGAATTAGACATAATTAAAAGAGCCCTTCTCCAGATATGTTGGCGATTGTGCTTCTTGCCCCAGCTATCACCGGCCAAAATGGCTGGAAAATCATAGCTGGAAGTACACACAAAGAAAAGGTATAGAGAATGTGTGATCCAAATAGGCTGAAACAACAAAAAGTCTGTTATTTAATAAAGATCTTCTAAAATTAAGGCTGAGAGTTTCACAAGAGCTTGCAGGAGTAAAGATATCAATCCTCTACGTACTCTTAATGGGACTTTTTTGCTTATAGAAACTGGGGTTTGTAACCTGCCCTACCAATCCACCCCTGCCAGAGCTCACAGGTCACTCCTGTTGCTAAGAGGAGAGGTATCTCCTCCATAGAGGGTGTCAAAAAACACGATGGAGAAGAAGATGTTCATCTCCTGAGAGCATCCTGCAGATTCTCCCAAGCTCTTCTCCAAGGTGTCTTGCAAATCTGAATGATAGAGGTACCTACTGAAATCTCACTGAAATTACTGGCTTCCTGTAATGACCTCACTCTAACGAGCATCAGTGGAAGAGCTGGGATTTGGGACCACCATTTCTTTCTCTCCTTCCAGATAAGGGACATACTCCTAAGGAGTCGCTAATTAAAATGCTTTGATTCAACCTCCTCTTCGGCACGGACAGGCATCACATGCAAGGAATCAGAGTAACCAGGGGGATCAGGAGTAAATACCATCATCCACATGCCCTGTTGCTTTGAAACAGCAGCGCAGGAGCCACAGCCTGAGCATTTGGGCAATGCCTGTTATGCAGAATGGGAGAGGCAAACATGTGGCTTCTTGCACTGCTGGAGGTTTCCAACCATTTAAATGAGTGATTACCTCCTAGGATGACGATTACTCCAAAACACATTTCAAGCTTTTCCACCCAAAGGCCCACATAAAATAAAATAAAATAAAATAAAATAAAATAAAATAAAATAATCATCTTACCTAGGCAGCTAAAAAGGATAAATGAAAAAATGTGAGGAGCAAAGGTTTGCAATTACCCAACTGCTCAGCTTTACTAAACTAGCTCACGATTCCTATCACGTGAGCTAAATGTGTTGGGAAACATTAGACATCTGTTACCAAACTGTCATCTTGATAGAAAACTTGGCTTCTTTCTACCTGTGCGCTGCCAACTAGACGCAAATCGCAACCAAATGGGAACCAACCACCAACTCCCTGACAAGAGCAAACATAACCATTTTGGGTGGATAAAACCAGAATTTTGGAGCCTTCCTCAGTGACAGACACCTGCTTGTTTAACAGGTATTTTGTTGGCCTTATCTTGAGTTTTGTTGGCTGGCCTGGTTGCTACAGCACTCATCATAGAGGCAATGCACTTCTGCAGATAGAAATACTGAATCTCTGCAAAGACTAGAATAACTTGAGTTGCAATAGTTAGTTGGAGTTAGATGGTGATGATCAGATCCAGCCTGCAAGAAGACACACGTGAAACAAGCCAAAGAGCCACAGGTGGGACGGGGAAAAAAAATACATCACAAAGGAAAACCATCTTTCTGTGGCCACTAGATAAGAGATTTATGCCAGTCCATCTCCTTATGCTTCTTAAGATACAACTACTTTCTTTTTAGGATGCTGCTTCAACTGATGCGGCACTTAAAAATAAAGAGTTTCTGATAAAGAAAATTAAAAATTACCTCAAATCCTCCACTTTGTGACTCTTTTTTTCTATACAGCTGAACCTAACCTATTTTAGCCCTGACAAAATAACCCACCTGGATCTACTCTACTCATAGCACCCAGCTGCTGTTTGCCTGCCTGGTACCCTGAAGTCATGGCAGGTTTTCTGGACTGGATTCATGCTATTAAGAGAGATGCAATTCCAAATGTGAATGAAAAGTGGCAGAGGACATGGCTCAAATTCATGTAACAAGGAGGCTTTGTTACCTGAAAGCAATGTAAGGAAGAGCAGAAGCAGCAAATGGTGGTAGGGCTCCCATGCCTTCCCTTCTGCACTGGTCAGCCCTCTTCCCCACCTGCTCAAATGAGTCCAAAAAGCTCAGGTTCACGTATTTCTGAGTGATTTTGGACAAGGGGAGATCTATGAAAGGTCATATGGGTGAAAGTGAAATAAAAAGCACCCCGTGTCACGTCCACATGAGATCCTTACCTTCGGCTATGCCCTGTTTGAGTGGGGCTCAGAAGATTTAGCCACATTCAGACAACAGACAGAAGCATGGCACAGCAACAGTGTATTTTACACAAGCAGCAAGATCCAGAGCCTGGGAATGCCTGAAAGCAAATTCTTGAGAGGCATTGAGAGCAAATCTCTATTTCTTTATGGTGCATTGCCACTCATCCTCTCAAAGGTCCCACCCCACGTGCAAAACCCTTCTTGTCTAGCATTCCCTCCAGACATCAGTCCCTTTGGGTCAGTATGTTTTAGGGGGGGGAGATGTCCCTTGACAAACCATTGCAGCAAGGAGAAATAACGAAGGGTATGAACCCGAAACCCTGTCGGGGAAGACTGTAACATGCTCATCAGGTTTCTCTAAGAGTCTGGTCCTGCAAGGTGAAGAGTACTCTCAGGTCTCCATGGTCTTGTATTAGCTGAAAGGGAAATGCTCGCCCCAAAATTACACTTGGGCAGAGCAGGCAGTGATAGCAGAAAATAACTATTTCCTAAATACTGTCACTCTGTATGGGAAATGCCTATGTTTTGTGTTTCTTCCTCTGGGTACCAGATGTCCGTTTCTCTCATGACACACAGATGCACCTTTTAACTTCCAAATGTCCCTTTCAGATAAATGCTGGAACAAAAATAGCAAGAAAAAGACCAGCTCTTTACCTATTTACTGTCAATCGCGTAACATCACAGAAAAGCTGAATTCATTTCAAGCTCTGTCACATTACTGCAATTTATTAGCTCATTCACAAATACAGGATCACAAAATTGTTCCAGGACATCTCCATTGGCAGTGAAAGCAGGAAAATGTCGATCAAAGACAGTGAGCTGTTGGATAAAAGTACTGGCACAAGACAACTGTGGTATCTCCCATGGGCAGTAAGGTACCTGTTGCCCACCTGGCCCTGAGTTGTGTTAACCAGGGAGCGCTGACACGCCACTGCCTTAAATCCAAACGGGGTTTTCTGCCCTTCCACAGAGACAATGGACTGATGGCATGTTAGAAGGCCCATAAATAATTTGCTATCCTAATGCTAACCCGTACCTGGGAGAGGCAGGTGCTACTTGTGAGAGAGGATTTACTCGTGGATGAGAATTTGCTGCCCTACACCAAGGAAGACCAAGGAGGAGAACATCAAACTCACCTTCTACTCCTCCATTTTTTTCTAATTGCAAACCACAGTGAAAAGTAAAAAGTGTCTATCGATCTGTCTACATGGGTCTGTAGACAGAGAGATATAAGGAGAAAGTATGATAACTAATAACCTAGCTTCTCCTTAGTTCAGGTCTCCTTCTTCCAGACCATCCTTCTGAGGTCAGCAGTGCAGTGGCTTTAACTCCTGATTTAGCTGCTACCACTTCCTTCTATGTCTTACATCTTCGACTGAAAATCCAAATCAAGAGAGATTTCGTTTGGAATTTTAAAAGCAATGTGCTAGTGGCAACGATGCAGTTGAAAGCTACAGCTACATGGACCATTGCATCGAAAAGAAAGGCTGTCTTTCTTTTCAAGTTCATGTTGTTGGGGCTGGGAATTTCTCTTGGACCCACCAGCACTTGAACTCGTAGTGTACTTGCCTTTAATGACTTTCACATCAGGAGAAATATCATACCTCCTGGTTTAGATTTTCTTACAGAAAGTGAACATTTGAGTGGCAGCTAAAACAGACATTAAAGCTATGGCATCTCTAACTTCCTCTGGAAGGGGAAGGAGATCTGAAATTAAAAACATAAAGTTAAAAAACTAAGATAAATTACTTCCCCCCTATTTTAAAAGCACATCACTTTTCAATTGGAACTCAGCAATGCAAACATAATATTATGCTGTCATGATAAGCTGTCCTCATCATAAGTTGTTTCAGTAGTTAAGCAAATAGAAGATTTGTTTGAATTATGGGGCTTTGCAGACTTGCTATTGCACAGAGACAAGCTTCACTGAGAAATGTAATTGAATGCACTCAAATACAGTCAGTTAAAACAGCTCTGAAAGACCTTCTCGTCGTCCAGGCTCTTTAAAAAGTCTTAACTTCGAAGCCAATATTGCTGAACTCCTAAATGTGTCAAGAGATCGGTAACACCTTATTAAAGAACGGACGCCTGTTGGACAGTACCACCCGGCTAGCAACAGTGTGAGCCCTGCAGCGGGACCATACCTGAACACAGGATGTACAGGGAGCAACTTTATTAGGAAAAAAAACAACCCTAAAATCCAAACCTCACCTTCTTTTCCAGATGTTCGCTGTGGGATCCTCTCCTCTTGTAACACAGGGAAACGTATCACTCCCTTTAAAACTCCCGACTGCCCCCGTGTATCTAAGCTCACAGTCAAACTGCTCAGGAAAAACAACTCCCCCTTCTCCAACTCAAGCAGATATAAGGAGTTGAATCATAGAATGGTTTAAATCATTGAATCATAGAATGGTTTGGGTTGGAAGGGACCTTAAAGATCACCTTGTTCCAACCCCCTGCCATGGGCAGGGACCCGTCCCACTAGACCAGATTCCTCAAAGCCGCATCCAACCTGGTCTTGAACACCTCCAGGGATGGAGGAGCATCCACAGCTTCTCTGGGCAACCTGGGCCAGTGTCTCACCACCCTCATAGTGAAAGATTTCTTCCTGTTGGTGTACTTTGCCTGCCTGCACCCCATTCTTACACATCCACACAATGCTCGTGTATCAGAACCAAACTAAAATTTTGGTGTAAGGACCAAACAATCTGGGATATAAAATGTCAGCTGACCGGGGGGTGATAATGCCATACAGGTATGAAGCAGAGTGCTTCCAATAGAGCACAAGGTTATCAAGATGTTTTTTAGGGAATAGTGTCCCTGGTTTTCACTGANCAGGCACATGCACTGCAAAGATAAAGCTCCTCTGCCTGGTTGATGGGAACAGACTGAGAGGGCAATGCACTTCAGCTGGCTTTTTTATCTGTGCTATGCCAGCACCCTGTAGTATTATGCCTTAATTGCCTTCTTGGCACATTTATCTTCTCACATGCTAAAGCTAATATGAATAAGCAACCTTTCATAATAAAATATTAAGAGTTATGTTGCTGGGTTGCGGCACAACATCTAACACCCCACTGCAGGGTGACACGGCTGGAGGTAGATGCAGCTCATCGAAGGATTGCCAGGGACTTTTTACCTATATTAATTTTACATATATTAGTTCCATATAACTCTTGCTAAATCATGGGTCACTACCGGGCTAAAATTTGGATTTAAATCCCCAGATTCACTAGGTGAATCAGCTATAGTTTGGGTGTATTCAGCAATACTGAATTCTGTTGTAGCACTTCCACCCTAACTTTTAAAGTAATACAAAGTAAGTGAAAAATAGACCTCCCATGGTGATGCTAACTGCCACTGAATAATTTAGAAGGAAAAAAAAGTATTATGGTAAGGAAGGAGACTTCCCTCTATTCTCCTCATTAGCTCTGAATTTAACAGTTTGGATCTGTAGACAAGAAAATATATTTGGAAGATAAGCCATCAAGGGCCTTTCCTTTCATCTTTCTGATTGACTTTAGAGGAAATACTGATAGATCCTTTGGAAAACACCAAGGTAAACCCACGCTTATGAGAAGTACTCAGGAAAAAAGCAGTTCATATTAGAACTCCAAAAGACCTCTTTAAGGTCAATAAATCCCAGCTATCAAACTTGGTTCAAAGGTTCCACTATGTACGAGAGAAAAAACCCCACAGTTATTTTAAAACAACTCGATGGGAGTCACCGGGGAACAGCCATGGCCATGTTACAACCTTGGACAGTGAGATGTGATCTCAAGGAAAATTCAGTCTAATTACAGCTTGAAATTGCTCAAATCACAGTTAGTTCTGCTTGTTGCTCTTCTACAAAATCTCATGATCTAATTGCAAACTGCTAATTAGATCCCATGAACCCCAAATCTGCTCAGCTAAGCACATAAACACTAAGTGGCCCTTTTGCCTCCATCCTTAATGTAGGACTGTGTGTTGCTTGCATAAGTAAAGGCTCACCATGGCAACAGTGATGCTCAGATTAAAAAGAGTTGGATGCAGCTTTCCTTCTCTTAGATCTTTTAAAGAACGTGGAGAACAGATCAATATATCACTGATGTTAGACATACTTATTTGTCCAACTCACCGTGTTCACTACATATTGCACATTTGTTCAAGTCCCATGGGATTGCATGTGCTATGTTTTCCCCTCGTTTCTTTTTTCAAATAGCCCTATCCCTCTAGGAAAAAAAATCACTTGCTAGATAGTTTCCAGCTTAATAACTACTAAGAAGCAGAGGTCTACCTTGAGGTCTACCTACTCCTGTCCCTTCTCCAAGGGCTGCCCAGAGACATTTCGGCACTGTTTCCTGCAGCCTCTTCCAAATTCTCAAGCAGACTCATGTGTGATAGGACCTGGAGGGGTTGCTGCAGCAGATGATGCTCTCTTAATCCAACGGTTCCCCCAAAATGCCCACAGATCATCAGCGAGAGCTGTTAATTGCGCTGGGTTCACCGGACTAAACCTCCCAAAGTGTTACTGCAAAAGCCTGAAGCTTTTGTTCCTTTGGCAAATGTTGGAGTGCTCCAGCCATTCCAGCACTGCTGGTGGAAGTTCTTGCATCTGGCATGTTTCATACTAATTTACTTTGAAAAAGAAAAAAAGGTGACATTAAGGGGAAGGCGGGGAGACGGGGAATATTACATAAAATCCTACTGAAAAAGTGGAAGCAGGCAGGAAGCAGATTTTTCCTTACAAAGCAAGTACGTGTGCACACAAAGTGAGGCTTTTCGCTCCTCTTGTTTATTCTGGCAGACAGATGGAACTGTGGGGAGAGATCAGTGGGACTGGGTTCCACATAACCAACCCCATCCTGGTATCACCCTGTGTCAAACCCGCATTTAATTTGACTTATTTACTAAGATTTTGCTTTCTTGTGCGAGTATCGCTTTCAAAAGCAAAATCAATGTCTTGGGCCATGCAGCTCCTTTTGGCTCCACATGGGAGAGTTTCTGCAGAGGCAGAAAGTTTTCCCTGGAGCTTAACAACTTTACACAAATAACGAAGGACAGTATCTGGCAAAAGTCAAGAAAAAGAATCAAAATGAAGGGCCAATTTAAAGAAAATTTGGGGAAACAGAAAAACTAAAGCAACTGTGCATGCACCATCCCACAAGCATCTAAGAAAGGTCCAAGAAAGAAGAATAGGAGAACTAGAAGGTCTAGCTCTCAAAAAGGCTATGGCATGACAAACATATAGGAGGCATGACATGACCATCGCTGGGATAATGTTATAGCAGCCACAGAAGACACCGGAAACATGAAGGCTACACCAAGTAACCTGTCATATGGAAAAAGTGATTTTTTGTGTTAAAAATCAGGTTAACAAATTATCAAGTCATGCAGATCATCTGTAGATGGAAATTCTATTCTAAACAGGGAATGAGAGAATTAGGATGAGATTACTGACCATCCATCAGACTGGTAAGAGTGTCTGTGATCTCCTGAAGGAGCTCTGACAAGACCTCAGCAAAGACAAGACATCCAGGATGAGTGCACAACAAACTCTACGTATACCATCTGTCAAGCCCAAATTTTTAGGCACAATTAATGAATATTTTAAAGGATGGCCAATCAGGAGGCCCAAGAACAAAGAAAACTTGCAACTTGATGCTGAATGATATGTAAGACCCATTTCAAAGTTCATTGAAGAACCTCCCTGTAACAGAAACCACAACGTATTGAGATTCAACACAGCTGAGGGTCTGAAAAGAGGTTTAAAATCAAAGCACCATTCTTGCACTTAAAAATCGAAAAAAAGGGGAATTCAAAGAGCAGCTGGAAGAGTTGATTAGGAGAATCAAATCTTAGCAGCCGCATGTAGGTATCTGGAAACATACCGTCTATCAAATGTGGACCTAGGATAGGTGAAAAGGAAGTTGTTGTGGCTGAACAGAAGCATGAGACAGTACTTTAAAGGGAAGAAGGCATCCTTCAAATATGAAGTGGCTTCAAACAAATCAATAAAGAGAAAAGCAAAAAAGAATCAAACGCTGTCCGGTTGAAAGGAAAAAGGCCATAAGTCAGGACAAAAAATAAAAAATTAAAAAAAATATGCAAGTAACAACTTCAAAAGGCTTAAAAACAAATAATAAATCCTTCTCAATCACAGCAGCAGCAAAGAGCCTGACTGTAGGCAGTAGGGTCTCCAGAGGGCCGTGCTCCAGAAAAAACACACTGAGAAGAACAAAGCTGTGTGAGAAAAGCTCAGTGCACTTTTTACCCCTGGGTTCAACATGGAAGACCTTCAGGAGAACCTCCTGTTGCAATCTTCCTTCCCAGGGGAATCACCAGAGTAACCACCTCCAGCTGAAGTGTCAGTAGGAGACCCAAGTCAACCAAAGGAACGTTAACCCATCTCCAGCCCCAGATGGTTTTTACCCAGCACTTCTGCATGAACTACTAACTGTGGTTTGTAACCAGCTCTGCTTGCCAAGGGATGGAAGTGGCTTTTTGATGTGATCCAGAGCACTGTACTTGACTAAGCCCAACATCTGTCCTAACAGAATTAGTTGACACATGGACAAATCTGACTTCTTTGGGGAAGAGCCAACACGCTTCCCAAGTCTACTGGAGTTCTTTGAAGGAGTCGAAACACACATGGACAGGAGAGATCTGGTTGAAATAGTTGGCTTAGATTTTTCAAAAGGCATTTGACAAGGTTTGAAAGGCTGTTAGAGAAATTAAGCTGCTGTGAGATAAGAGGAAAGGTCTTTGCATTGATTAAAAAAGGTTAAAAATAGGAAACAGCAGATTGTAATAAATGGCTGGTTTTCCTAATGGACAGAGGCCAACAGCGCTCAAATCTTTCCTGCTCAACATCTTTATAGATTATCTGTAAAAGGGGGGGAATAAGTAAAATGCCAACATTGGTCAAAGATATCAAATCATTAAACATAGCGAACAAAAGCCCAAGGTGAAAAAATGCACAGGAACTTAAAGGTACCGAGGGACAAAGTAATACATTCACCTGAAATCCTGTAGAAATGATGAACATCAGGGAGAAAAAAATCCTGATCTTACACGTGCAGTAATGGGTTAATTTGCCCACCTTTACCCTGCCCCCCATCTCAAAACCTGCACAGCAGAATTGCAAAAGGTACTGAGAAGTGTGATGGTAAGGAGCACAGGTCTGGATTGGTTTTTGTTGCAGGAACGCGTTAAGGGCTTTTTTTTGGGAAAGAGACAACTCAGGTAGGAGATGACAAAGGTCTAAAACTTGGGTGTGCCATGGAAAATGGCTAAACAGATTCAGGGGGAAAAAAGCCACCAAGGGCTACTAAATACACAGACAGCACATACATGCAGAAAGTCCCCGAGTCCCTAGTTGTCGGAAACTGGTGGATTGTAAATCAATAAACATCTTTTTGCTCTTATTCTCCTTCCTAGATACCTGCTGTTGGGCAGAGTCAGAGACAGGAAACAGGGTTAGCTACATCTTGATGCAGCGAGGCCACTCCTATATTGGCACTTCCAATGTATCCATATATAACTGGAATAAAATGAGAAACTCAAGGCCCACACTTGTAATGTATAATGGCATTAAAAAAACCAGAGAGTTGTATTTCACAGTGCCTGGTGCCTGATCTGGAAGCCTGTTCGTGTTCTACATGAGGAGAGATGAGTTGTTCAATCTTACAACTTGTCTTTACTAGATAAAAGGAAGTTTTAATCAGACATTTATTTAACACATGGCGCCTAACATGAGGAAAAAGCATAGTTCTCACTTACCCACTTGATGTGAATCCTAAATTCACCACATGAGAAAACTACTGAGTGCTTTGTCAACATTTGAATATTATCATGTGCTAATTAGAGGGAAAGTGATAAAAAAAGAAAAGAACCAAACAAACCACCCTAACCCCCAAGTTTTCCTACTGCAGATGACTCCTTGGCTTGAAAAATGATGCGAGTCATCTGATTTGGGGAATACCAGGAAGCTGGAAGGCTCAAACCTCCTCATGTCACAGCAGTTCAACAACTCATTTGCTAACACGTACTAGGTTCATTTTGGAGAAAGGCTCACGGCATCCCAGGAGCTGAACATGACTTACATGGTTGCATTCTCCCCAAAACCCACCTGTAAGCCATGCTCCCATACTACAACACTGAAATGTCACGGGCTACACATCATCTACTTGGTTCAGTGCCCCACATTTAGAAATTTTAATCGAATAAAGGTAACCATGGGTGTGCCAGCATGTATGGGCAGGTGAACCTAAAGAGGACCAAGGGGCCCCGCTGAGAAAAACTGGTGGTAATTCATGGGATAAGAGATTAAAAGCTGGAAGCTTCTTAGCATCCTTTTGGGGGCTCCCATCTGTTTTCCAGCTGAAGCAAGTTCTGAAAGGCACTTTTCCATACTTCCACTAGAGAGCAGTACGTTTCCACAGGCCACCCTTCAGCTCATGGCCAAACATCGCAACGCTTAGAACAGCTTCACCAAGGCTGGGCCTTGGAGAAAGGTTTCGTGTACACTTACAGACTTTAATTTGGTTTCTACCCTGCTTTTATGAGCAGCTTCATTTTTTACAAAACAAGATTATTTTCACAAAATGACTCCAATATTCCCAGTTTACCCCAATATCAAATACCCCCTCCGGTGCCCCTCTGCCTCTGCTCCCTGCATGACCTGCAGCATTCCAAGGTCCCCCCTGTTCTCCACCTACCTTTCCAATAGGTAGCACACATACATTGGAAGTAGATACCTATGTGCTGCCCAGCAGGCTAACATCCTCACTGCTCCCCCAGGATGCTGTAAAAATATTTTAAAAGGTTTGCAGAGCTGATCAGGGGAGCTATGGCTTGTATTGTCTGTATCTTTATTAGTGAAAACAAGCATCAGGAGTAGAATTAGCAGACACAAGAACAAATTAGATATTCTGTCTTCCATAAAGGACATATTGGAGTTACTTAGGGTTCATGCATAAGGCTAATCTGCTTGGCAGAGTTCATTTAGTTTCCAAAAGGCATCTCAGAAGGTTCCCCAGCAAAGGCAATTAAAGGCAAGAAGCTGCCAGGACACAAAAGGAGAGGTCTTCTTGTGAAGAAATAACTGCTTCAGAGAGGGGAGGTCAAGTCATCTGCGATCCTGTGTGGTGCTGTGCTGGGGCCCGTGCTCTTTGATGGATTTAAAATTCACGTGCATAAGGGTTCAATAGCAGAGCACCGAGGTTTTCTGTTGACATTAAGATATTCAGAGCAGCAGAAAAAACAGGGTGAACCACGAAGAGCTGCAGAAGGACCTTAGCAGATTTGGTGACTTGCCAATGAAGTGTGAGATGAAATGAAACAAAGGTGAACTGATATGCATAAAAAATAACCCAAATTTGTAATGTCAGAAGACGGGCTCCAAGATGATCATTCCCCCTCAGGAGTTTGTAACGGTCCCACGAAAGCATCAGCTCAGTGCTCGGATACGGTCAAGAAGACAGACAGAATGTCAGGGTCTAGTAGTAAAGGAGCAGAAACCTGCCTGACTTTATATGAACCTACAGCACCCAGTACCTCCATGCCCTTCAGGGTAATGTTGAACATGGTCTATGATAAGGAACTTCTCTCCACATTTATATACCCGAGTTTTACAGACTAATTCTTTCACAACTGAAACCAAAAATGTAAAGATTTTCTTGCTATTTGTTATAATGACCCTTTGTCAGATTATTAAATGGGAAATAATTCTGCAAGTGAAGCTTCTTTTACTTGGTCTCCTTCCCTGCCAGTTACATTTACATCTGAGGACTGAAGATGGGAGAGAAGACAGTGTCAGCTCCAGTTCTGCCTTGGCTCTTCTGACTTCTGATTCATTCACATACTCTCTCCATATCTGCTTCCTTAGCTGTAAAATGAAGACACACTACAAAATTTATTCAAGAACAGATCACCTGTGGGATGTCTGGGACCGGGTCAAAGGTACGTTTTGCTCAGTTATCTCCTCTGGAGAACAGCTGTGAGGAAGAACATGAAGAAGCAGAACAAGCATGTGGTGATATTTCCTTGAATACTCACAGCCTCTCTAGGACTGATGGGTTTGCAGGAGCTATTGTAAAGGTGTTACATGAAGGAGCAGAGTTTTGCACACCAAAATGATCCTGGTGGTCATGAACCTCTTAAGAAGCTCCATAATAAGGGTTTTGGGACCAGGAAACATTGCTTAGCATCCTCCTTGGCGCACCTAAGAGAAGGACTGTGCCACTGTTTCTACTACTGTAATAAATCCAAGTTTTTTTACATTAAACTCTTAAGTATCTTTGTGGCACAAGGATCTCCAAAGCTGCTTTTTTCCAACAGAAACCTAAGCAGACTCAAAGGGACGATCCCCTCTGCTCCTTGATACGATACAAAGCCCAGATCACAGCAAGGATTTCTGGCACTTCAAACACTTCTCCAGTATCACCTGGTGGTCAGTCTACACGCAAAAACTTTCCAAAAATCCACTTCCGTTCTCAAAGAGGATCAGACACTTCCTTTAACAAGTAGTTTTTTTCTGCTCCCTCTTTCAGCATAAACGGCCAAATTCTATCTGCTGCTCACTCAGAGGATGGAGCGACCCAGTAACACTTATTCTTTTAATGTAATAAAATAATACTTAGCTGAAAGGTAAACAATGATTTCTAGGGAAGAACTATAAAGTCAAGCACGTGCTTTCTGATAAGGATCATCTTCCTGCATTTCCCCTCTGCTAATGGCTATGCTGTCACTTGAAACTCCCCAAAGAGACTTCATGCTGCCTTCTTTTCCTGGAATTAGCAGCGGTGGTTTCAAATTAGCTTCCCTTTGCCTGAAAATGAATTAGAAAAGGCCTGAACTCAGCTACCTGCCAAACAGGCAGCATTTTGTGAAATTCTACTGTCAAGCACTTCAGCGCCAAATGCTCCTGATTAACACCAGGCAAACCTGGGAGGGTCAGAACTGGTTTGCAAGTGATACACAGGGATGAGGAATGTCTGCATCCGGTAGGGCTAAATAAAAAAATTGCTTTTTAAATAGCTAGCAGTGTTTTCTCTTATTATGGTATAAAAATATGTATATTTTCTAGTAGAGTGGGTTTTAATGCTTTCTAGGCAAGGCTATGCAAGACTTGCAATAGCCTTTTTGACAGCAGTCATGCATCACTCATTTTTTTTTTAGTCTCCAAGGTGAAGGGAATGGGGACCTTTCTGGTAGCTGCATCTTCTTGGACAGATATTATTCCCAAATTAATCTCATGCCTTTACCCCAGGACTTCAGTGTTTCCTACTACATCGTCTTTACATACGTAGTTTCATGCTTTATTGCTGTTGATGCCACTGGGCTGCAGCAGCATGAACAGATCACTTCTGTGACATTTTTCCTTTAATCCTTAGTTTTTACAGCAGTTCCCCATTCCAGCTGAGCCAAGAGGGAAGAGGCTTTGCCAAGGACACCTGCAATATGGAGTAGCCACCTTCGGCTTGTCTGTGTTTGGAAGCATCCCGATATGGTCGGATACTCCCCCATGAGCACTAATTGATGTTAGGTGTCTACTCAGGACAACTCCAGATTTAAGTGGGGGAAACCCAAAAGCCTGAGGAGACCAGGACAGATGCAGCTCTGCTCTGCCTCATGGGAAAGAGCGAGGGAGCCCCAGGCTCTGGTCTCCTGCACTTGGATGTGCAAGGGAGTCAGTAGCAATGAACTGCAGAGATTACACTTCCCCCGTAAACCAAAAGGTGGGGTGTCCAGTAGATCAAATGATCTGGCAGTGCACAGCAGGTGACCTCTCAGAATTCAAGGGCAGAGGTTTGAGATCATTGGAGCTTTCCTCCTCCAGCTCTTCCTGCGGGGACTGCAGCAGAGATCCTGTGGTAATCATGGGGTTCCAGAGGCTGCCTGCCACCCGAATCAGGAGTCCAGATCTCGTTTCAGGAACTCTCACAATGACGGGGCTAAATTTGCCATCTGGGTCCTCAATGTGTACTACACACTCAATCTCTTCGTGCAACCATCTCTTCTCTGCCACCTACAGATCTGAGCTATGATGCTACAAAGTGGTAGGTCAGATCTAGCAATCCTACCAGTTGAAAGTCTTCTAGTGGACCCAGTGGAGCCACTCTGAGATCCCTAAGAATATCCTAGCCCACAGCAGATACCAGTAAGCTACTCTTCCACAAGCCCTAAAGGCTCATCATCAGTCAAAAGACCATCCCTTCCCCTTAGGCTCCCCTGGCACCCTGGCAGTTTTGAGAAGGGAAAACCTAGACTCCATAACCAACTCAGTAGTTCTAATCAAATGGGCTACGTATTTAGTAAACCTTTATGAAGTTGTCAATATCATTCCAACCTGTAGGCCACTGGAGAGGTTCAAAGCCTTCAGTGGAGTGGGAAGAGACCACTTTCTGGAAACCACAAGGTTCTGCTAGGACCCTTGGTACTCTCCCACCACAGGGATGTGCAGCACCAGAAGGACCAGGCTGGTGAGTCATTGCTTACCCTGACGCACACCTAAAAAACATAAAGCCCTAAAACTACCTATGGAGCAAAAGGGATGTGAACATAGTTGCTATTTTATTTATTATCTTCTTTTGGAACAATTAAAAGATACTTCAAAGCACAAAAGGACATTTCAGAAGACTGCAGAGCACATCAATCCCGAGGACAGAAAGTCATGCTTGTATAATCTGGGTAATAAACAGCGTAAATTGACACAGATTTGCCCAGGTGGATAGAATTAAGTTTCTCTCATTGCAAAAAAAAAATAAAAAATAAAAAAAATCAGTTTGAACAAGAGTTTGACCCACGTACTCCCATCTTTCATAAAGACTGCAAAGGCAAGTTCATGGCCAGCAGACTGGGACCATGTATATACCTATATGGAGGTAAAACTGACTGTGTAGAGATGCCTGAAAACAAAGACCCACAAAACAAACTTCCTGGCATGGATAAAAAACTATTTCTAGATGCTGTGTTAAGAGGTCAGGTGCTCAACACCCCTCTTTGACATTATTTTGAAAGATAATTTTAAAATCACTTTACTGCAAGAACAAAGTGACCAGGAAGCATAAACCTTGAGACATATCCTGAAGTTGTAATGTGGGATGATGGAGATAATATAACAATATCAATTTCTGATGTAGTACCTTGGATTAGTAGATCTTAAATGCTATTTTTCAGATCAGGAAGTCAAAGGACAGAGAAAAGCAAACTTGCTCAGGGTTACTCTTGGAGCTGTTCAACACTACTGAGAAGTTAAAGGTTTTTAGGTACCCAAACAGTTCCTTTCAGGCCCAAACAGTGGGAGTAGGGGAAGTCACACAAGTTCATCTCACACTGTAACTTACTAAACCTAACTCAGCAATACCAACTCACACCAGCTTCAAGGCAGGCAGAAGCGAGAAGAAAAGCCATCTGCCGAGAGCAGGGGTATCTCAAGGTGATCTGCCACCTGCAGAGAAACGTGGGTTCTGGAGAGAGCCTATAGACCAGATGGTCTTGAACAGGCTGGTTTCACCTTAAAAGTAAGCATTTGCGAGAAAAAAAATAGTCTAAAGATAATACTGTCTAGCAAAAAGGGTGCCCTTGTTTCAGCTGATTCTGTGAGGAGTATCCCGCTATCTGCTGATAGACATTCCTAGGGGTTTAGGAACACAGCTCTGAACATCCACTTTGATGCACACAAACACTAAACCAAAAAGAATCACGTTCCAGAAACTGCTTTTAAGTCTTATAAGTATTAGCCCGACCAACCCCCACTGTTCGAGGCCTTTTTTTGTGTGCATCCTTGCAAAGTTTGCCAAATCCAGACCTGTTGAAAGATGTGAAATTTATCTTTACATTTTTAGTGTAGCCTTAGACACTCTGTATTCAGAGCACTACATTCTTATTCTTCCAAGCTAGATTTAAATGCAAACACCTTGTAAGGAATTCATATACATACTGTGGCTTGGAAAGAAACGTCCTTAAGGAGGTTTTCCTAATTATTCCCTAGTAATTATTTCAGCTCATCTACATTACTCACCTTGATTCACCATCAGACACTGAAACAGTGGATACTAAATGATATATTGTAATAGATTAACTAGAGCATGTTTCGATGCAAAATATATGGAATTGTACATGAGCATCGCATTTCCAACTTATAAGCTGTCATTAATTATACCAAAAGGAGGGGTTTTTTATTTTTTAATTATTTGCAGCGGAGCACTTTGCACTAAGATAGCCATAAAGGCAAGAAATGCAAATAGTTACCTCCTCCTCAGAAAATTTAAACCTAACTTTTAAGCATCATACACAGATTTTCAAAGCAAAAAGCATAAAAGCACCCAATCAAGATGCTTCTGGAAGAAGAAAACTCAATTACCATCAACTTTTTCACTTCTAACCTGCCTTGATTTTTTCCCTTCCCTGTTTATTTGGCTCTAGGCGTGTTTGTGCCTGGAGTACCACGCTGGCAATTCAGCAGAGAAACGGAGTTATGTTTTCGAAGACCTCTCTTCATCTCTTTATTCTCTATTGCTGCAACACCCCAGGTTCCCATAGAAACTGAGAGAAAGCGTAAAATATAAATGAACAGGTCTAAGCTGGCAGTGTTATGTTTCATTAGATGTATAAATATGACAATCAGGCGCTGGGTACAGATTCCTCTCTAATGGAGAAGCCAGATAACGCTACATCTTATAAAATAAATACAGGGCATATAAATTTTAAAGACTGGAGTCAATGAGTGCTGACTATGAACAGGTTGATACCACTTTCTGAAATTGAATCATTTCCTAGATTATTCATTTTCAGAGCAAACCAGGTACCTTCTCCTCTTCTGCAGGTCTGATCCTGAATCCCCCAACTGCCCCAAACCGCTATCGACTCATCTACTGACACTGGGACTTTGCATTGTGGGAATGGGGCAACAAGCCCTAATTTCAACAGGGGTTTAGAACCTTGTAAGGTGGACTTTATAATTTTAAATTAATATTGGCATATAGATTGAACTTTTCTGAAAAGCTGCTTCCATTGTAAATATGGTTTTCTGAGCAAAGACCAGCCCAGATGCTTTCTTCATACCTGTAAAGAAGTTGATGCATTTTGAACACGTTCCTGGATTATTATTTTCTTTAACAGAACTAGCTTCAAAAATCTAGTGAAAGGGGTTTATTAAAGATGTAGGCCTTCAGGAAAATTATCAATTTGATTGCCCCGGCGAACTGTCAATATGATAGCAGGATTCTTCACATCGTAACAAAACCACTGAAAATGGGAGGGTTACTAATGTGGCTATAAATTATTTCAAGCTTTGAATAGTTTTTAGAAGTCAGTGCTAAAATATGATTTAGATACATGAATGTAGTAATTTTTTCCTAAAGACACTTTCAAACACCTGTATACAAATACCCCATTAGTGTTTATCTCTGAGCACACTCATTGTGCAGTCTCCAAAGGGGTGACACAGATAAGCCTCTCCTGAGCCCCAGCAGTAGGAGTGTTGTCCTTTACTAGAAATATTCATCTTCTAAGCGCTTCCATCCACTAAAACTTCTAAAAACTGAGGAAAAGTTTAAAATAGCCCAGATGAGTACGATTTATTTTTTTTCCCAAGCCAAACTGTGACATCCAGCATTCACTGACTTGAAAGGGGAATTCATTATCAGTGGCTCCTGTTGACTTCTTGAGCGATATGGCCCCCGGCACACCTAGAGCTCAGCTTTTTTATGTTTGGCCCCTCTATTAAATGCCATAAGAGATGCTGCAGGTCAAACAAACATTTGAATTTCTTTCCCCCATCCGCGTTCAAAACAACATTGCAAAATGCTTGAGGCCATTCAAAGAGGCTCACTATAAAAGGACCCTTCACTCGAGAGACTCCTGCTTCTGTATATGCCCTCATCTGAAACCATCACCAACCCTTACAGATCACATTAGGAAAGGGAAGGCACAAGACTGCTTGTTTCCAGTCTTTATACCTTCTATTTCTCTCCTGAGAAGTCTAAATATTTTTTCCATTTCCAGAAGCAATAGATGGTAGCTGTCCTGGATAACAAGGCGATGATAAAAATCTGCTTGCCTTAAAAATATAGAGAGGTTGAAATACACATAGAAACAAGAGAAAATACTCTTAATTTTGCTTCTGCATTTAATAAGCTCACCTAAAGGAAGTTTAAGTTACAGGAGTTTTGTACAAGAGTTGATTGGAAGAAAAGCCTTTGATTACATTTGATTTTAGAGGTGACTTTGTGAGTTGCTGAGTGTGATCCATGATCGGGTGAAGGCTGCTTCCAGTACTAGGTCTTTCAGGACTTTACCCTTTGCAAAGGCTGTAGCAATAAAAGATGTAATTCTTTTTTTGTGTGTTTTCAAATGTCAGCTTTGATGCTTAGCAAGGATGCATTTGAAGCAGCAGTAAGCCCATGTAGGTCTTGCTTTCCCGAGACATGAATGTTGGAGCTGTATTTTCTCGTTGATAAGCTATTTTTCCCCAAGCAGGAGGTCACGTCTTTGCTAAGCACATGCTCAACTCTTAACAAACATTTTCACATCCTAATCTGACTCAGATGCAAATATAACAATTCAGCTATTGCACAGTTATAAAAATAGGTTATTTGGAAGCAGTGGGGTTGATAATGGGATCATAAAACATTGTTCAAAGCAAAACTTAGGGCATTCATTTCCCTAAGCGTATGAAATCAGCAAGCAATCTAGGAAGCCAGGGGAATTTAAGGAGATGGCTAATGTTTCAAAGCAGCCAAGTAGTTAGCTTTCCCCGCCCCCCCAAACCCAGCATCTGTAGGGACTCCCTGGCAATTTCCCTGCATGTTGAAAGAGCCACAGCCATTCCCTGGCCTGCTGCCAGCCCATTTCCGATTACTGGCTCCTAAAAGAATTTCAAGCAGTAAGAATCACATTTTTGCCGTCCAAGATGAATGATATCGCTTCTGCACAGAAATGGCCTCCAAATGAAATAAGGAATTATCCATTAAAATACTCCACTAAAATTGCAGTGTGCAAGAAATACACCTTTCTTAGAAAGTATCTTCTTAAAGCATAAAGTATTAGGAAATGCACCGAAGTCTGGCAAAGCTTGTGATTTATCCCCAGACTAAGGTGGGTACAAGGACCTGAACGTGCCCCTGTAGCTCTGGTGGGTTTGGGTGAAGGTACAGCAGAGTGACTTCCAGCAGATCATCAACAGCCCAGCAAATTGCAATTGCTATTCCACAACTGCTTTTTGAGCCCCATTGTATCAGACTAATTAATCCCTTCCTTTGCTACCAACAAATTCTGTTATTGGATGTCTTCTGTAAAGCCACCTGACAATCACACTTGAAAATGAAATAGGAAAACCTGAGAGATATTAAAGACAGAGTGCCAAAATGTTTGCATGTGATGATATGCTGAGCAGATAGAGCTAGAAACACTTCATTCCCATTACTAAATTGAATTTTAAATACAGTTCTTTAAACTTACATCAGAAATGCTATTACAATAACCCTATTGTAAACCTCCAGGTATAGTTTTATATTAACGCCCAATATAACAGGGAAGATCAGACTTTGATCTTCTCTTTAAAAATTTACAGACACTGAGCTTTCTCACATAATCAAAATTTCATGTTACCTATATTTTTGATGTTTCATCTTACTATATTTATGTAAAAGCTGTGGGATCAGTTAAATCACGAGAACAGGTTTTCCTTTTTTTTTTTTTTCTTTTCAGATGATTTAAAGATTTAGAGCTCAGCACTTCTCAAATCATTTAATGGAGCATTCAGTCAGGCACTGAGAAAATATAGCAAAACCGAGGGTAAATCAATGTAAATCAATGTAAGTGGAGCAGAGCATAGTCAGGATAAATAAGTGCACTGCCCAGCTGTGGGGTGCAGGATGCCCTAAGTGCTGCAAACAAGCAAACGGAAAAAAATACTAATATTATCACATGGCAGCAGTTTCTCAGAATCCATCAACAATGTTGGAAGCGTGAGGTTTTTTTTTCAATAAACCTCCTTTACTCAGTGTTACAGAGCAAGTTATTGTAGTGGCAGGTTGTCACCTTCCCATTGCACCCAGAGAGCAAAATGCTGCATTGTGTGGGTCCTGCAGCCAGCAGAGACCCACCTTGCCTGTATCATTCACTCTTTTTCTACCCCAACTCTTGGCCTGACTTTGATTTAGGGCTTAACATTTGGCAAAATTTAGATAAATCAAAATAAGAGAGTCTTGCAGTTGAGTGCTGGCAAGATAGGTGGCATCACACTGCCAGTCTTGCAGTGATCCAGTATTGCTCACGCTCACCAGGTAAGGATGAGACATGGGTAGAAATCCTGGTTTTTAATCTGGACTATATATACACTGTAAGCTACATATGGAAATTAATTTGAGCTCTCAGGAGAACTGGTTAAGTATTCTTCACAGGGAAGAAGGGAAAGAAGAAAAAAAAGGTTTGTTTCTGTGGATCAGCTGCTGGTGGGATGGAGGTGTCAGCAGTAACTTCAGAGTTAAGGCTGCATTGAGTTTTTCACTCACAGGGGGATTAAATTTCTTCTGTTTCACAGTTCAGTGATTGAATTTCATCTTCAAATTGGTCACAGTTACTGTTCCGGGGTCAACTGAATTTGCTACGCAGCTTTCAGGTACCACGCTTACTAAATTTCACAGGGAAGACAATTAATATTCACTCATGTTTGAAATATGGACCTCCACCCTCTGCTCCTTCCCCTATCTCTGCTGTCTGAACAACTGCAGACACCAACATTCCCAAACTTTGGAGCTATTCCCATCACATCCCAGCCTAGGAAGTTTCTTGGGTAAGTGGGAAGAAATTATCTGGCAACACCTTTTCCAACTTGGCCAAGACAATTCAGATGCTGCTCCCCCCCCGGAGCCCAAATCTCTTCCTCCCAAACATTCCCTGGCTGCCAGCACCAGGGAATTGCCCTTCAGCTCTTTTCCTCTTTCCTTTCCCTGACCAATGCTTGGACATAAAAATAAGGTCTGACTCAACTCCTCATGGATCTCATACAAGTTGTTGAGGTTCAACCAAGGACAACCGGTCTAGCAGGCAACTCCAGTGCTGGAAAAGCCACAAACGATCCCAGAACAATTTCCAGCAGTTCCAAAAACCAGTAGGTTGCTATAGTAGAAGGATCACTGGGTTTTATTTGTAACATATTTGACTCTATCCAAGTGTCCCTCTATTTAAGTCAGAAGATCACGGATGAAAGATGAAAGCAGGACAGAAATTGCCCATCTTCCAGTGGTGTAATCTCAACAAAGCTACTCAGAAAAATCTTCAGGACAGCTAAAAAATGTGCTGGACGACAAATGTACAGATCCAGAAACTGTGTAAAACTGTTTTAATGCTACCTTTGCCACTCCATCCCTCCCAAATGCCAAAGTTTCTGTATAAAGCTACTGAGACTGTGCTACACCAAGCTCTAAGTGACCGTACTCGGACTAGAAAAGAATTTTCAGCACCTTCTGAAAAAAGTATTTAGACAAATGGCAAAAGAATGGCTAATATTTCTAATGCACTAATGCACCAATCTCCGTTTCCATCAAGTGCTACCACGTACCATGGGAATTGCCAAGCACACGGATGCATTCACCGCAACGTTTTTCTGTTTCCTCTGGAATGAGGCTCATTATCATCAGAAAGCTTTCTTCTGCTTTTTTATTTCATCAATACAGGCCCTAATTCTATAAGACAAATGCAGTAAAATACTATAATATCAGCCTGCTTCAAAGGCACTGATTTTTTTTTCACTGGCACTTCCGTCTGGCATCTGACACAGCCCATTATCGTATCAAAAGGTCAAGTTAGCAAGAGGAAAGCATACAGATTATTACCTAAACAAAAATGACCTGGGTTTAAAAACTAATTTAATATATCTCTTGTGAGAGACAGAGTGCATTACACAGTGCATTTTCTCAAGAGGAAAGCAGGCATAAAGCCTACCCAGTGCAGGTCTCTGCACGAGCAATGCAAGTCTGCAAGCAAAGAGCAATTCACCTTTAAAAAAGAAAGTCATAATTTAGCAGTCTCCTCTACCTTTATTTAGGGGTATCACCCTGCACATTATCTCAATGGGCTCTCACCTTTTAAAATGATTTCTGAGAACTAAAAAAATAAGTAAACACCCATTTATTATAGCAGTTGGGAAAATTTGATAGCCAGACTTGGATACAAACTACCAGTGACTTCTGTATGAAATTACATATTATTTAAGGCTAAACTCTGCTCTATGCAAAATTATCCAGCAGAAAGAAAAAAAGCTCTTGCATACCAGAGGCCAAATAATTCTACCTAAAGTCCCACTTCTTCTAAACAGCAAGGTATTTGAACTCATACAAACTTAGGAGGTACTAATGATCAGTTACAATTTCTCCCCAGCACTCACCAAGAAGGACAATTACTTTAATTATTTACAAAGCTGAAAAGAAATGATTGCAACCTCTACTTTTTATAGCATTAAGGAGCATTTCCCCCTTCCTTTTCATACGTCTCATGAGGTTCTCCCACCCCAGCCTGTCACTGTAGATAACCAAGGCAAAAGCCAGTTCTCATATGGTCCCTAATTCAGAAAACAATTCACACAGAGGGTGATGGAGCCAATTATTACAGCTTGAAGGCTGCCCAGACCTTCCTAATGCTGTGAGCCAGAAAAATATTTCCTCTTGCAGAAAAATTACTAATCTAATTGCACTCCGTGCGTTGGTGAATTATTTCAGCCAAATTTTTCCAAATCTGTCTCCCAACAGAAAGTCAGACCTTAATTAAATCATTCTCTTTTATTGGTAGCTCCTCTTTTGGAACTTTTAACTCTGAAAATTTCCCTATTGGCAGGGGTTAAAAAAAAAAAAAAAAAATCATCTTTCTTGGCTTATCTACATTTCTAAAAGAAAACAAGGTAAAGAAATAAAAAGTATTCTTTCCTAATAGACAGGGTTACTTATTATTCACCCCAAACTGACAGACTGGCTCAAAACCATCATGTACCAGTGAGCCTGGCAACATGGCATCTGTGTTCAAAGCTTTCCCTTCTTACCCAAACAGGAGTTTGTTGGTTCCATCGTGTGCCATGGCCCATTTTTTTGGAACTGAAGGGCCATCTCCAGCCTTAGTACACTTAAGGAGAGGCTGGCCAGAACTTGCACCTACACACCACCAAAGAGCAGATGTCTACGCTACAGGCACACCAACATGTGTGACCAGTTCACTACCAACCACCTTCAGAAACACACTGCAAACAGGCAATCAATAAAGAGCACTCTTTATATGCAAAGTGCATAAAAATATCTCACAGCCCAGATGAGGACCACGTTTCTGAAGCAAGTCCCCTGAAGAGTCCCTCTCCTGCCTCTGAGTGGGACAAGAAGGTGAGAACTGGGCTCCTCTCTGGTGGTGTTGAACTGGAAGACATGCCTCAGGAAGTGATCTATGTGCCCCAAGCACTGTTTAACATCGAGTCCAGGGAACCAGACTTGAAGTAGCCCAAATGAAAACTCCATCGAAATGCAATTAAGCCTGTACAGCAGGTCCTTGTCACCAACGCTTTTCTCTACGTATCTGTTCCCCTGGATATGTGCTGCTTATGGACCCTATCCACGTGCAAGAAGTTTTTCAATTTGTCAGAGACAACTTCAACCACTAAAATAACTCTCTCATGAAGCAGAAGAAAAGGCTGTACAGGAGGGAGACACATGTGGAGCCAGCAGCAGCCCTCCAAGGACCACTACCAAAGAGCCACACAGGACACTTGAAAATACTTCCTCTTGTAAACACGCTGGCAAAGGAGAAACTAGATGGGCTGGGGGATACCAGGATTTAATCTTGCAAAACACGATAACTGGACGCAGCTCGAGGGAAACCTTCAACAGCAGATGGCACCTGAGCACCAGCTCCCAGCTGCTGGGAGACACCAGGAGCAGGCTTCAGTCCAACCACATACACACACGCACTTGCTTATGGCTGGGACACGAAAACTTTTCCTAAACCAGCATCTTCAAAAAAGCTAGTGCTCAAAGGTATTGGGGTACACAGTACCATCTTGTTAAGAGCAAACAAAAAGAAAAAGGTCGAGGCACCATTCCACCTTGCTCGGTCAAACGGTAAAGCTGTACCTTTCTCATTAGGATAAAAGCAATTTCACTTTTAAAGCTAGGGTGGAAGGGGGAAAGTATGTACAAAGTACGCACATACAACTGAAAAATATTAATAACCACCCTCTGCACCAAAACTAAGTCAATGAACTGCTAGGATGCTTTGATACGAAAAAGGTAGTGAGAGAGGAGCTGTAAAGTGAAAACAGGGGTGCCTCTGGCCAGTTAAATAAAAGGTTTTCATGGAGACCATTATCAAAATACAGCTCACATAAAGATGAGGGGCATTTGGGGCCCGAGCTTCTAGGCAAGGAAACTGCATTGCATACGTACACAATGGTTCCTGCCCCCTTGAGTCCTACAAAAAGGAGACAATTTTGCCTGTGAGTACCATGACTTATTCCCCCAGGGTTGCAATGCAGCTGGAATAAAAAATAAACAAGCAAAAAGTGCAATCTAGCCTGCATCTGTAGAGTCCCTGGAACAACAGCACGAAGGCACCAGCATCTGGACTTCAACAGGTATTAATTTCAAGCCCCACTGCCACCAAAGGCCAACATCAGCAGATAATTCTGGATGTGACAGGATCATCATGGTTAGAAAGGACCTCTGAGATCACCGAGTCCAACCATGCACATACACACACAAAAAAACCTTCCAACAATCTCAGGCACTAGAGCATGCCCTGAAGAGCCACGTCTACACGTTTCTTAAATCCCTCCAGGGATGGTGACTCCACCACCTCCCTGGGCAGGCTCTTCCAGTGCC